>OZ025258.1:2562762-3085227 GCA_964019135.1 Arenicola marina | reverse complement strand
CATCATACCATGTGTTGGTATTACCGGTACATCATACAGTGTGTTGGTATTACCGGTACATCATAGTGTGTTGGTATTACCGGTACACCATACAGTGTGTTGGTATTACCGGTACATCATACAGTGTGTTGGTATTACCGGTACATCATACAGTGTGTTGGTATTACAGGTACATCATACCATGTGTTGGTATTACCGGTACATCATACAGTGTGTTGGTATTACAGGTACATCATACCATGTGTTGGTATTACAGGTACATCATACAGTGTGTTGGTATTACAGGTACATCATACCATGTGTTGGTATTACCGGTACATCATACAGTGTGTTGGTATTACCGGTACATCATAGTGTGTTGGTATTACCGGTACATCCATACAGTGTGTTGGTATTACCGGTACATCATACAGTGTGTTGGTATTACCGGTACATCATACAGTGTGTTGGTATTACCGGTACATCATAGTGTGTTGGTATTACCGGTACATCATACAGTGTGTTGGTATTACCGGTACATCATACAGTGTGTTGGTATTACCGGTACATCATACAGTGTGTTGGTATTACCGGTACATCATACAGTGTGTTGGTATTACCGGTACATCATACAGTGTGTTGGTATTACAGGTACATCATACAGTGTGTTGGTATTACCGGTACATCATAGTGTGTTGGTATTACCGGTACATCACACAGTGTGTTGGTATTACCGGTACATCATACAGTGTGTTGGTATTACCGGTACATCATACAGTGTGTTGGTATTACCGGTACATCATAGTGTGTTGGTATTACCGGTACATCATACAGTGTGTTGGTATTACCGGTACATCATACAGTGTGTTGGTATTACCGGTACATCATACAGTGTGTTGGTATTACCGGTACATCATACAGTGTGTTGGTATTACCGGTACATCATACAGTGTGTTGGTATTACAGGTACATCATACAGTGTGTTGGTATTACCGGTACATCATAGTGTGTTGGTATTACCGGTACATCACACAGTGTGTTGGTATTACCGGTACATCATACAGTGTGTTGGTATTACCGGTACATCATACAGTGTGTTGGTATTACCGGTACATCATAGTGTGTTGGTATTACCGGTACATCATACAGTGTGTTGGTATTACCGGTACATCATACAGTGTGTTGGTATTACCGGTACATCATACAGTGTGTTGGTATTACCGGTACATCATACCATGTGTTGGTATTACCGGTACATCATACAGTGTGTTGGTATTACCGGTACATCATACAGTGTGTTGGTATTACAGGTACATCATACAGTGTGTTGGTATTACCGGTACATCATACAGTGTGTTGGTATTACCGGTACATCATACAGTGTGTTGGTATTGCCGGTACATCATACAGTGTGTTGGTATTACCGGTACATCATACAGTGTGTTGGTATTACCGGTACATCATACAGTGTGTTGGTATTACCGGTACATCATACAGTGTGTTGGTATTACCGGTACATCATACAGTGTGTTGGTATTACCGGTACATCATACAGTGTGTTGGTATTACCGGTACATCATACAGTGTGTTGGTATTACCGGTACATCATACAGTGTGTTGGTATTACCGGTACATCATACAGTGTGTTGGTATTACCGGTACATCATACAGTGTGTTGGTATTACCGGTACATCATACAGTGTGTTGGTATTACAGGTACATCATACAGTGTGTTGGTATTACCGGTACATCATACAGTGTGTTGGTATTACCGGTACATCATACAGTGTGTTGGTATTACCGGTACATCATACAGTGTGTTGGTATTACCGGTACATCATACAGTGTGTTGGTATTACCGGTACATCATACAGTGTGTTGGTATTACAGGTACATCATACAGTGTGTTGGTATTACCGGTACATCATAGTGTGTTGGTATTACCGGTACATCACACAGTGTGTTGGTATTACCGGTACATCATACAGTGTGTTGGTATTACCGGTACATCATACAGTGTGTTGGTATTACCGGTACATCATAGTGTGTTGGTATTACCGGTACATCATACAGTGTGTTGGTATTACCGGTACATCATACAGTGTGTTGGTATTACCGGTACATCATACAGTGTGTTGGTATTACAGGTACATCATACAGTGTGTTGGTATTACCGGTACATCATACAGTGTGTTGGTATTACCGGTACATCATACAGTGTGTTGGTATTACAGGTACATCATACAGTGTGTTGGTATTACCGGTACATCATAGTGTGTTGGTATTACCGGTACATCATACAGTGTGTTGGTATTACCGGTACATCATACAGTGTGTTGGTATTACCGGTACATCATACCATGTGTTGGTATTACCGGTACATCATACAGTGTGTTGGTATTACCGGTACATCATACAGTGTGTTGGTATTACCGGTACATCATACAGTGTGTTGGTATTACCGGTACATCATACAGTGTGTTGGTATTACCGGTACATCATACAGTGTGTTGGTATTACCGGTACATCATACAGTGTGTTGGTATTACCGGTACATCATACAGTGTGTTGGTATTACCGGTACATCATAGTGTGTTGGTATTACCGGTACACCATACAGTGTGTTGGTATTACAGGTACATCATACCATGTGTTGGTATTACCGGTACATCATACAGTGTGTTGGTATTACCGGTACATCATAGTGTGTTGGTATTACCGGTACACCATACAGTGTGTTGGTATTACCGGTACATCATACAGTGTGTTGGTATTACCGGTACATCATACAGTGTGTTGGTATTACAGGTACATCATACCATGTGTTGGTATTACCGGTACATCATACAGTGTGTTGGTATTACAGGTACATCATACCATGTGTTGGTATTACAGGTACATCATACAGTGTGTTGGTATTACAGGTACATCATACCATGTGTTGGTATTACCGGTACATCATACAGTGTGTTGGTATTACCGGTACATCATAGTGTGTTGGTATTACCGGTACACCATACAGTGTGTTGGTATTACCGGTACATCATACAGTGTGTTGGTATTACCGGTACATCATACAGTGTGTTGGTATTACCGGTACATCATAGTGTGTTGGTATTACCGGTACATCATACAGTGTGTTGGTATTACCGGTACATCATACAGTGTGTTGGTATTACCGGTACATCATACAGTGTGTTGGTATTACCGGTACATCATACAGTGTGTTGGTATTACCGGTACACCATACAGTGTGTTGGTATTACAGGTACATCATACAGTGTGTTGGTATTACCGGTACATCATAGTGTGTTGGTATTACCGGTACATCACACAGTGTGTTGGTATTACCGGTACATCATACAGTGTGTTGGTATTACCGGTACATCATACAGTGTGTTGGTATTACCGGTACATCATAGTGTGTTGGTATTACCGGTACATCATACAGTGTGTTGGTATTACCGGTACATCATACAGTGTGTTGGTATTACCGGTACATCATACAGTGTGTTGGTATTACCGGTACATCATACAGTGTGTTGGTATTACCGGTACATCATACAGTGTGTTGGTATTACAGGTACATCATACAGTGTGTTGGTATTACCGGTACATCATAGTGTGTTGGTATTACCGGTACATCACACAGTGTGTTGGTATTACCGGTACATCATACAGTGTGTTGGTATTACCGGTACATCATACAGTGTGTTGGTATTACCGGTACATCATAGTGTGTTGGTATTACCGGTACATCATACAGTGTGTTGGTATTACCGGTACATCATACAGTGTGTTGGTATTACCGGTACATCATACAGTGTGTTGGTATTACCGGTACATCATACCATGTGTTGGTATTACCGGTACATCATACAGTGTGTTGGTATTACCGGTACATCATACAGTGTGTTGGTATTACAGGTACATCATACAGTGTGTTGGTATTACCGGTACATCATACAGTGTGTTGGTATTACCGGTACATCATACAGTGTGTTGGTATTGCCGGTACATCATACAGTGTGTTGGTATTACCGGTACATCATACAGTGTGTTGGTATTACCGGTACATCATACAGTGTGTTGGTATTACCGGTACATCATACAGTGTGTTGGTATTACCGGTACATCATACAGTGTGTTGGTATTACCGGTACATCATACAGTGTGTTGGTATTACCGGTACATCATACAGTGTGTTGGTATTACCGGTACATCATACAGTGTGTTGGTATTACCGGTACATCATACAGTGTGTTGGTATTACCGGTACATCATACAGTGTGTTGGTATTACCGGTACATCATACAGTGTGTTGGTATTACAGGTACATCATACAGTGTGTTGGTATTACCGGTACATCATACAGTGTGTTGGTATTACCGGTACATCATACAGTGTGTTGGTATTACCGGTACATCATACAGTGTGTTGGTATTACCGGTACATCATACAGTGTGTTGGTATTACCGGTACATCATACAGTGTGTTGGTATTACAGGTACATCATACAGTGTGTTGGTATTACCGGTACATCATAGTGTGTTGGTATTACCGGTACATCACACAGTGTGTTGGTATTACCGGTACATGATACAGTGTGTTGGTATTACCGGTACATCATACAGTGTGTTGGTATTACCGGTACATCATAGTGTGTTGGTATTACCGGTACATCATACAGTGTGTTGGTATTACCGGTACATCATACAGTGTGTTGGTATTACCGGTACATCATACAGTGTGTTGGTATTACCGGTACATCATACAGTGTGTTGGTATTACCGGTACATCATACAGTGTGTTGGTATTACAGGTACATCATACAGTGTGTTGGTATTACCGGTACATCATAGTGTGTTGGTATTACCGGTACATCACACAGTGTGTTGGTATTAACGGTACATCATACAGTGTGTTGGTATTACCGGTACACCATACAGTGTGTTGGTATTACCGGTACATCATACAGTGTGTTGGTATTACCGGTACATCATACAGTGTGTTGGTATTACCGGTACACCATACAGTGTGTTGGTATTACCGGTACATCATACAGTGTGTTGGTATTACCGGTACATCATACAGTGTGTTGGTATTACCGGTACATCATACAGTGTGTTGGTATTACCGGTACATCATACAGTGTGTTGGTATTACCGGTACATCATACAGTGTGTTGGTATTACCGGTACATTATACAGTGTGTTGGTATTACCGGTACACCATACAGTGTGTTGGTATTACCGGTACATCATACAGTGTGTTGGTATTACCGGTACACCATACAGTGTGTTGGTATTACCGGTACATCATACAGTGTGTTGGTATTACCGGTACATCATACAGTGTGTTGGTATTACAGGTACATCATACAGTGTGTTGGTATTACCGGTACATCATACAGTGTGTTGGTATTACCGGTACATCATACAGTGTGTTGGTATTACCGGTACATCATACAGTGTGTTGGTATTACCGGTACACCATACAGTGTGTTGGTATTACCGGTACATCATACAGTGTGTTGGTATTACAGGTACATCATAGTGTGTTGGTATTACCGGTACATCATACAGTGTGTTGGTATTACCGGTACATCATACAGTGTGTTGGTATTACCGGTACATCATACAGTGTGTTGGTTTTACCGGTACATCATACAGTGTGTTGGTGTTACCGGTACATCATACAGTGTGTTGGTATTACCGGTACATCATACAGTGTGTTGGTATTACAGGTACATCATACAGTGTGTTGGTATTACCGGTACATCATACAGTGTGTTGGTATTACCGGTACATCATACAGTGTGTTGGTATTACCGGTACATTATACAGTGTGTTGGTATTACCGGTACACCATACAGTGTGTTGGTATTACCGGTACATCATACAGTGTGTTGGTATTACCGGTACATCATACAGTGTGTTGGTATTACCGGTACATCATACAGTGTGTTGGTATTACCGGTACATCATACAGTGTGTTGGTATTACCGGTACATCATACAGTGTGTTGGTATTACAGGTACATCATAGTGTGTTGGTATTACCGGTACATCATACAGTGTGTTGGTATTACCGGTACATCATACAGTGTGTTGGTATTACCGGTACATCATACAGTGTGTTGGTATTACCGGTACATCATACAGTGTGTTGGTATTACCGGTACATCATACAGTGTGTTGGTATTACCGGTACATCATACAGTGTGTTGGTATTACCGGTACATCATACAGTGTGTTGGTATTACCGGTACATCATACAGTGTGTTGGTATTACCGGTACATCATACAGTGTGTTGGTATTACCGGTACATCATACAGTGTGTTGGTATTACCGGTACATCATACAGTGTGTTGGTATTACAGGTACATCATACAGTGTGTTGGTATTAACGGTACATCATACAGTGTGTTGGTATTACCGGTACATCATACAGTGTGTTGGTATTACCGGTACATCATACAGTGTGTTGGTAGTACAGGTACATCATACAGTGTGTTGGTATTACCGGTACATCATACAGTGTGTTGGTATTACCGGTACATCATACAGTGTGTTGGTATTACCGGTACATCATACAGTGTGTTGGTATTACCGGTACATCATACAGTGTGTTGGTATTACAGGTACATCATACAGTGTGTTGGTATTACCGGTACATCATACAGTGTGTTGGTATTACCGGTACATCATACAGTGTGTTGGTATTACCGGTACATCATACAGTGTGTTGGTATTACCGGTACATCATACAGTGTGTTGGTATTACCGGTACATCATACAGTGTGTTGGTATTACCGGTACATCATACAGTGTGTTGGTATTACCGGTACATCATACAGTGTGTTGGTATTACCGGTACATCATACAGTGTGTTGGTATTACCGGTACATCATACAGTGTGTTGGTATTACCGGTACATCATACAGTGTGTTGGTATTACAGGTACATCATACAGTGTGTTGGTATTACCGGTACATCATACAGTGTGTTGGTATTACCGGTACATCATACAGTGTGTTGGTATTACCGGTACATCATACAGTGTGTTGGTATTACCGGTACATCATACAGTGTGTTGGTATTACCGGTACATCATACAGTGTGTTGGTATTACCGGTACATCATACAGTGTGTTGGTATTACCGGTACATCATACAGTGTGTTGGTATTACCGGTACATCATACAGTGTGTTGGTATTACCGGTACATCATACAGTGTGTTGGTATTACCGGTACACCATACAGTGTGTTGGTATTACCGGTACATCATACAGTGTGTTGGTATTACCGGTACATCATACAGTGTGTTGGTATTACCGGTACATCATACAGTGTGTTGGTATTACAGGTACACCATACAGTGTGTTGGTATTACCGGTACATCATACAGTGTGTTGGTATTACCGGTACACCATACAGTGTGTTGGTATTACCGGTACATCATACAGTGTGTTGGTATTACCGGTACATCATACAGTGTGTTGGTATTACAGGTACATCATACAGTGTGTTGGTATTAACGGTACATCATACAGTGTGTTGGTATTACCGGTACACCATACAGTGTGTTGGTATTACCGGTACATCATACAGTGTGTTGGTATTACCGGTACATCATACAGTGTGTTGGTATTACCGGTACACCATACAGTGTGTTGGTATTACCGGTACACCATACAGTGTGTTGGTATTACCGGTACACCATACAGTGTGTTGGTATTACCGGTACATCATACAGTGTGTTGGTATTACCGGTACATCATACAGTGTGTTGGTATTACCGGTACATCATACAGTGTGTTGGTATTACCGGTACATCATACAGTGTGTTGGTATTACCGGTACATCATAAAGTGTGTTGGTATTACCGGTACATCATACAGTGTGTTGGTATTACCGGTACATCATACAGTGTGTTGGTATTACCGGTACATCATACAGTGTGTTGGTATTACCGGTACATCATAAAGTGTGTTGGTATTACCGGTACATCATACAGTGTGTTGGTATTACCGGTACATCATACAGTGTGTTGGTATTACCGGTACACCATACAGTGTGTTGGTATTACCGGTACATCATACAGTGTGTTGGTATTACCGGTACATCATACAGTGTGTTGGTATTACCGGTACATCATACAGTGTGTTGGTATTACCGGTACATCATACAGTGTGTTGGTATTACCGGTACATCATACAGTGTGTTGGTATTACCGGTACATCATACAGTGTGTTGGTATTACCGGTACATCATACAGTGTGTTGGTATTACCGGTACATCATACAGTGTGTTGGTATTACCGGTACATCATACAGTGTGTTGGTATTACCGGTACATCATACAGTGTGTTGGTATTACCGGTACATCATACAGTGTGTTGGTATTACCGGTACATCATACAGTGTGTTGGTATTACCGGTACATCATACAGTGTGTTGGTATTACAGGTACATCATACAGTGTGTTGGTATTACAGGTACATCACACAGTGTGTTGGTATTACCGGTACATCATACAGTGTGTTGGTATTACCGGTACATCATACAGTGTGTTGGTATTACCGGTACATCATACAGTGTGTTGGTATTACCGGTACATCATAGTGTGTTGGTATTACCGGTACATCATACAGTGTGTTGGTATTACCGGTACATCATACCATGTGTTGGTATTACCGGTACATCATACAGTGTGTTGGTATTACCGGTACATCATACAGTGTGTTGGTATTACAGGTACATCATACAGTGTGTTGGTATTACCGGTACATCATACAGTGTGTTGGTATTACCGGTACATCATACAGTGTGTTGGTATTACCGGTACACCATACAGTGTGTTGGTATTACCGGCACATCATACAGTGTGTTGGTATTACCGGTACATCATACAGTGTGTTGGTATTACCGGTACATCATACAGTGTGTTGGTATTACCGGTACATCATACAGTGTGTTGGTATTACCGGTACATCATACAGTGTGTTGGTATTACCGGTACATCATACAGTGTGTTGGTATTACCGGTACACCATACAGTGTGTTGGTTTGCTACATTGTGCAGTATACACTGATGGCTCATTGCATGCATCGAGTTACTTTGGAGATTCCTGTGAAACGGATGGCCTCGGTTAGCGTCAGGGTCTCCCGGAACAACACACATAGGCTATATAACAACATGCTGTATACGTGCAAATGAACACGATTCCCTACCAACTTAAAGCAACGCGGAAGGAAATACATGCAGTTATTAACATCAGAAGGTAAAGGTTCTTTGGATTGGCTAGGTAAGCAGCTCTCGACTTTCTTTCTCTCGCCTCTCTCTGTTGTTGTTTGCTCTTGGTAACATGCCAGTTCTCATAATGGACCTGGCGTCGGTGCGGCTGGGTTGACGTGCCCATATTCCTACAGTATGAAGGAGGAATCACGGTGGAGTAATCGTGGCTCTTTACAATGAACTTCACACACATGTGTGACATAATAGCACACGTAAGTTCCAGCGTCCGATCAGCTCTTCTGCTACAGTACCTTATACATTTCAAACAAATAATACAGTGCTGTTAAATCTGAGTGTTGGTCATGTCTTGCCGCAAATAATACAGAATTTCATGGCCGGGTAAAATACCTACACAAATAAATGTACTTTGTTTAGTGTAATTACTTGCAAGGAAGTAGCAAAAGGTGTTTTCCGCTTTTCCCCATTCAGGATGTGAGTCAGGTGTTGAACATGCAGAGTGAGGTGAGTGAGGCCCTGGACTGCATTCCCCATGAGATGCACGCCTTGACGGAGACGGTTGTCATGACGCAGGCCGCTGGGGGTGAGTGAAGGACTCAACCAACGCAGCAATCACCCGATCGCCACATACGCCGAACACAGTGCAATAAATATGTTAGATGTAGTGTCGGGGCGACCTTGTAGCTTTGAATCCCTTTATACAGGGGGCCGCCTCGATAGCTCAGTGGGTTAGAGCGCTCGCCTTGAGTGCTCTGGCCCCCTGAGAGCCTAACGGCACGTAAATCGGTGGTTCGAGCCCTGCTGTGACCATGTCTGTGTGGTCGCAGGATAAAGATCCCATGTCCTTCGCAAAGAGTAGGGGGTTACCCCCGGGGACATGGCTCCACTCTCCCTTCCTTTTCCCATTGACGCGATATGAACAAAAGTGGTTAGCGTCCAACATACAATCAACCAACCTTTTGGTTAAAGGGAAGCCAATGCCGGCCTTCAGGGCAGTGACGACGAGAGAATATAGTCTTAAGATACGTTTCCAAAAATAAAAAAAATCTAGTTACGAATGCGCAGAGAACAAAAAACCAGATACGATTAGGTTTCTAGTTGTTTGATGAATTCACACGTGGAGCCTCCATGTGGTTTATAAAGCAAAATTGATTTAAATTGCGAATTTTGTCATAAATTGCTTCCAGTCGTATATATCACCTTCTTCAATGATTAAATCATTGAAATAAATAATAACCTTTGGAAGAAATTCACCTTTACGTGAGGTTAGAATTAGAGGTTAGAAATGTTCAAAAAGTAAGTGTTCCATAAAGGCGTCAATCTGTAGTCTTGTGTAGGCTGCAGTGCTTGCAACCGTGACCAAGCTCCAAATACCTCCGCCCAGAACGGGTTTGATACCGCCACATCTAATTCCCAACACAGATCTTTCTTCTGACAAACGAAGGTACAACATATTTCCTGCCGAGAACCTGCATCAGGGGTCAAATAATGGAGGTCTGGTGATGGGCTGCTACAGCGGGCGGACGGGGCGGGATATATCGGACCGCTACTGACGTCATCATCAGCTGCAATGCGCTACCTCTATGACTGGGGCAGAGGCTAGCGTTCAATCGATGATTACTCAGTTATCAGATTACTAAAAGAAATATCCTTCTGGGGATGAACTCCTTTGGTTTCATAGTTGCACAAAAAATCATTTAATCGATTGTCTTGGCTTCCCCTTTAAACTGTATTTGTGCAATATTATGTAAATGGACAAATTACGGGTATTACTGCAATAGCGAGACAAACTTGATCTGCGGTTGGCTTGATTTTTTTTTCTCTTTTGGACGTTATTCATTTTACTTTGTTATGTGAATGTAAACAGTGCTTTAATTGTTCCTTGGGGTGTGATAATGGTCTGATTGATATTGCTTCAGTGTTCCTTGGGGTGTGATAATGGTCTGATTGATATTGCTTTAAGGGTTCCTTGGGGTGTGATAATGGTCTGATTGATATTGCTTCAGGGTTCCTTGGGGTGTGATAATGGTCTGATTGATATTGCTTCAGGGTTCCTTGGGGTGTGATAATGGTCTGATTGATATTGCTTTAAGGGTTTCTTGGGGTGTGATAATGGTCTGATTGATATTGCTTCAGGGTTCCTTGGGGTGTGATAATGGTCTGATTGATATTGCTTTAAGGGTTCCTTGGGGTGTGATAATGGTCTGATTGATATTGCTTCAGGGTTCCTTGGGGTGTGATAATGGTCTGATTGATATTGCTTTAAGTGTTCCTTGGGGTGTGATAAGTCTGATTGATATTGCTCCAGGGTTCCTTGGGGTGTGATAATGGTCTGATTGATATTGCTTCAGGGTTCCTTGGGGTGTGATAATGGTCTGATTGATATTGCTTTAAGGGTTCCTTGGGGTGTGATAATGGTCTGATTGATATTGCTTTAAGGGTTCCTTGGGGTGTGATAATGGTCTGATTGATATTGCTTTAAGTGTTCCTTGGGGTGTGATAAGTCTGATTGATATTGCTCCAGGGTTCCTTGGGGTGTGATAATGGTCTGATTGATATTGCTTTAAGGGTTCCTTGGGGTGTGATAATGGTCTGATTGATATTGCTTTAAGGGTTCCTTGGGGTGTGATAATGGTCTGATTGATATTGCTTCAGGGTTCCTTGGGGTGTGATAATGGTCTGATTGATATTGCTTTAAGTGTTCCTTGGGGTGTGATAATGGTCTGATTGATATTGCTTTAAGGGTTCCTTGGGGTGTGATAATGGTCTGATTGATATTGCTTTAAGGGTTCCTTGGGGTGTGATAAGTCTGATTGATATTGCTCCAGGGTTCCTTGGGGTGTGATAATGGTCTGATTGATATTGCTTTAAGGGTTCCTTGGGGTGTGATAATGGTCCGATTGATATTCCTTTAAGGGTTCCTTGGGGTGTGATAATGGTCTGATTGATATTGCTTCAGGGTTCCTTGGGGTGTGATAATGGTCTGATTGATATTGCTTTAAGTGTTCCTTGGGGTGTGATAATGGTCTGATTGATATTGCTTTAAGGGTTCCTTGGGGTGTGATAATGGTCTGATTGATATTGCTTTAAGGGTTCCTTGGGGTGTGATAAGTCTGATTGATATTGCTCCAGGGTTCCTTGGGGTGTGATAATGGTCTGATTGATATTGCTTTAAGGGTTCCTTGGGGTGTGATAATGGTCTGATTGATATTGCTTTAAGGGTTCCTTGGGGTGTGATAATGGTCTGATTGATATTGCTTCAGGGTTCCTTGGGGTGTGATAATGGTCTGATTGATATTGCTTTAAGAGTTTCTTGGGGTGTGATAATGGTCTGATTGATATTGCTTCAGGGTTCCTTGGGGTGTGATAATGGTCTGATTGATATTGCTTTAAGGGTTCCTTGGGGTGTGATAATGGTCTGATCGATATTGCTTTAAGTGTTCCTTGGGGTGTGATAAGTCTGATTGATATTGCTCCAGGGTTCCTTGGGGTGTGATAATGGTCTGATTGATATTGCTTCAGGGTTCCTTGGGGTGTGATAATGGTCTGATTGATATTGCTTTAAGGGTTCCTTGGGGTGTGATAATGGTCTGATTGATATTGCTTTAAGTGTTCCTTGGGGTGTGATAATGGTCTGATTGATATTGCTTTAAGGGTTCCTTGGGGTGTGATAATGGTCTGATTGATATTGCTTTAAGGGTTCCTTGGGGTGTGATAAGTCTGATTGATATTGCTTTAAGTGTTCCTTGGGGTGTGATAATGGTCTGATTGATATTGCTTTAAGGGTTCCTTGGGGTGTGATAATGGTCTGATTGATATTGCTTTAAGTGTTCCTTGGGGTGTGATAATGGTCTGATTGATATTGCTTTAAGGGTTCCTTGGGGTGTGATAATGGTCTGATTGATATTGCTTTAAGGGTTCCTTGGGGTGTGATAATGGTCTGATTGATATTGCTTCAGGGTTCCTTGGGGTGTGATAATGGTCTGATTGATATTGCTTTAAGAGTTTCTTGGGGTGTGATAATGGTCTGATTGATATTGCTTTAAGGGTTCCTTGGGGTGTGATAATGGTCTGATTGATATTGCTTTAAGTGTTCCTTGGGGTGTGATAATGGTCTGATTGATATTGCTTTAAGGGTTCCTTGGGGTGTGATAATGGTCTGATTGATATTGCTTTAAGGGTTCCTTGGGGTGTGATAATGGTCTGATTGATATTGCTTCAGGGTTCCTTGGGGTGTGATAATGGTCTGATTGATATTGCTTTAAGAGTTTCTTGGGGTGTGATAATGGTCTGATTGATATTGCTTCAGGGTTCCTTGGGGTGTGATAATGGTCTGATTGATATTGCTTTAAGGGTTCCTTGGGGTGTGATAATGGTCTGATTGATATTGCTTTAAGTGTTCCTTGGGGTGTGATAAGTCTGATTGATATTGCTCCAGGGTTCCTTGGGGTGTGATAATGGTCTGATTGATATTGCTTCAGGGTTCCTTGGGGTGTGATAATGGTCTGATTGATATTGCTTTAAGGGTTCCTTGGGGTGTGATAATGGTCTGATTGATATTGCTTCAGGGTTCCTTGGGGTGTGAGAATGGTCTGATTGACATTGCTCCAGGGTTCCTTGGGGTGTGATAAGTCTGATTGATATTGCTCCAGGGTTCCTTGGGGTGTGATAATGGTCTGATTGATATTGCTTCAGGGTTCCTTGGGGTGTGATAATGGTCTGATTGATATTGCTTTAAGGGTTCCTTGGGGTGTGATAATGGTCTGATTGATATTGCTTTAAGGGTTCCTTGGGGTGTGATAATGGTCTGATTGATATTGCTTTAAGGGTTCCTTGGGGTGTGATAATGGTCTGATTGATATTGCTTTAAGGGTTCCTTGGGGTGTGATAATGGTCTGATTGATATTGCTTTAAGGGTTCCTTGGGGTGTGATAATGGTCTGATTGATATTGCTTTAAGTGTTCCTTGGGGTGTGATAAGTCTGATTGATATTGCTCCAGGGTTCCTTGGGGTGTGATAATGGTCTGATTGATATTGCTTCAGGGTTCCTTGGGGTGTGATAATTGTCTGATTGATATTGCTTCAGGGTTCCTTGGGGTGTGATAATGGTCTGATTGATATTGCTTTAAGGGTTCCTTGGGGTGTGATAATGGTCTGATTGATATTGCTTCAGGGTTCCTTGGGGTGTGATAATGGTCTGATTGATATTGCTTCAGGGTTCCTTGGGGTGTGATAATTGTCTGATTGATATTGCTTCAGGGTTCCTTGGGGTGTGATAATGGTCTGATTGATATTGCTTTAAGGGTTCCTTGGGGTGTGATAATGGTCTGATTGATATTGCTTCAGGGTTCCTTGGGGTGTGATAATGGTCTGATTGATATTGCTTTAAGGGTTCCTTGGGGTGTGATAATGGTCTGATTGATATTGCTTTAAGTGTTCCTTGGGGTGTGATAAGTCTGATTGATATTGCTTCAGGGTTCCTTGGGGTGTGATAATGGTCTGATTGATATTGCTCCAGGGTTCCTTGGGGTGTGATAATTGTCTGATTGATATTGCTCCAGGGTTCCTTGGGGTGTGATAATGGTCTGATTGATATTGCTTCAGGGTTCCTTGGGGTGTGATAATTGTCTGATTGATATTGCTTCAGGGTTCCTTGGGGTGTGATAATGGTCTGATTGATATTGCTTTAAGTGTTCCTTGGGGTGTGATAATGGTCTGATTGATATTGCTTCAGGGTTCCTTGGGGTGTGATAATGGTCTGATTGATATTGCTCCAGGGTTCCTTGGGGTGTGATAATTGTCTGATTGATATTGCTCCAGGGTTCCTTGGGGTGTGATAATGGTCTGATTGATATTGCTTCAGGGTTCCTTGGGGTGTGATAATTGTCTGATTGATATTGCTTCAGGGTTCCTTGGGGTGTGATAATGGTCTGATTGATATTGCTTTAAGGGTTCCTTGGGGTGTGATAATGGTCTGATTGATATTGCTTCAGGGTTCCTTGGGGTGTGATAATGGTCTGATTGATATTGCTTTAAGGGTTCCTTGGGGTGTGATAATGGTCTGATTGATATTGCTTTAAGGGTGCCTTGGGGTGTGATAATGGTCTGATTGATATTGCTTTAAGGGTTCCTTGGGGTGTGCTAATGGTCTGATTGATATTGCTTTAAGGGTTCCTTGGGGTGTGATAATGGTCTGATTGATATTGCTTTAAGGGTTCCTTGGGGTGTGATAATGGTCTGATTGATATTGCTTCAGGGTTCCTTGGGGTGTGATAATGGTCTGATTGATATTGCTTTAAGGGTTCCTTGGGGTGTGATAATGGTCTGATTGATATTGCTTTAAGGGTTCCTTGGGGTGTGATAATGGTCTGATTGATATTGCTTTAAGGGTTCCTTGGGGTGTGATAATGGTCTGATTGATATTGCTTTAAGGGTTCCTTGGGGTGTGATAATGGTCTGATTGATATTGCTTTAAGTGTTCCTTGGGGTGTGATAAGTCTGATTGATATTGCTCCAGGGTTCCTTGGGGTGTGATAATGGTCTGATTGATATTGCTTTAAGTGTTCCTTGGGGTGTGATAATGGTCTGATTGATATTGCTTTAAGTGTTCCTTGGGGTGTGATAAGTCTGATTGATATTGCTCCAGGGTTCCTTGGGGTGTGATAATGGTCTGATTGATATTGCTTCAGGGTTCCTTGGGGTGTGATAATGGTCTGATTGATATTGCTTTAAGGGTTCCTTGGGGTGTGATAATGGTCTGATTGATATTGCTTCAGGGTTCTTTGGGGTGTGATAATGGTCTGATTGATATTGCTTTAGGGGTTCCTTGGGGTGTGATAATGGTCTGATTGATATTGCTTCAGGGTTCCTTGGGGTGTGATAATGGTCTGATTGATATTGCTTTAAGTGTTCCTTGGGGTGTGATAAGTCTGATTGATATTGCTCCAGGGTTCCTTGGGGTGTGATAATGGTCTGATTGATATTGCTTCAGGGTTCCTTGGGGTGTGATAATGGTCTGATTGATATTGCTTTAAGGGTTCCTTGGGGTGTGATAATGGTCTGATTGATATTGCTTTAAGGGTTCCTTGGGGTGTGATAATGGTCTGATTGATATTGCTTCAGGGTTCCTTGGGGTGTGATAATGGTCTGATTGATATTGCTTCAGGGTTCCTTGGGGTGTGATAATGGTCTGATTGATATTGCTTTAAGGGTTCCTTGGGGTGTGATAATGGTCTGATTGATATTGCTTCAGGGTTCCTTGGGGTGTGATAATGGTCTGATTGATATTGCTTCAGGGTTCCTTGGGGTGTCGCCCGAGAGTCCGGAGAACGGGTCTGAGACGGAGGAGGCGGGCAAGGCCGGGGACGGGGAGCTGCAGGTGTCCGTGGCGGCCAACGAGACGGTGGGCACGTCCGGCGACCAGAGCCAGACCATCATGATCATACAGGAGGACCAGGGCGGCGACAAGTCGGCCTGGCTGGCCACACTGCAGGACAAGGCCAGGTTCACCGCCAAGGTGAGCGTGGGGGCTTCATTCAGTGCAGGCCCGGGCGGGCGGCTATAATAAGGCCAGGTTCACCGCCAAGGTGAGCGTGGGGGCTTCATTCAGTGCAGGCTCGGGCGGGCGGCTATAATAAGGCCAGGTTCACCGCCAAGGTGAGCGGGGGGGCTTCATTCAGTGCAGGCCCGGGCCGGCGGCTATAATAAGGCCAGGTTCACCGCCAAGGTGAGCGTGGGGGCTTCATTCAGTGCAGGCTCGGGCGGGCGGCTATAATAAGGCCAGGTTCACCGCCAAGGTGAGCGGGGGGGCTTCATTCAGTGCAGGCCCGGGCGGGCGGCTATAAGGCCAGGTTCACCGCCAAGGTGAGCGGGGGGGCTTCATTCAGTGCAGGCCCGGGCGGGCGGCTATAATAAGGCCAGGTTCACCGCCAAGGTGAGCGGGGGGGCTTCATTCAGTGCAGGCCCGGGCGGGCGGCTATAAGGCCAGGTTCACCGCCAAGGTGAGCGGGGGGGCTTCATTCAGTGCAGGCCCGGGCGGGCGGCTATAATAAGGCCAGGTTCACCGCCAAGGTGAGCGGGGGGGCTTCATTCAGTGCAGGCCCGGGCCGGCGGCTACAATGAGGCCAGGTTCACCACCAAGGTGAGCGGGGGGGCTTCATTCAGTGCAGGCCCGGGCGGGCGGCTATAATAAGGCCAGGTTCACCGCCAAGGTGAGCGGGGGGGCTTCATTCAGTGCAGGCCCGGGCGGGCGGCTATAATAAGGCCAGGTTCACCGCCAAGGTGAGCGGGGGGGCTTCATTCAGTGCAGGCCCGGGCGGGCGGCTATAATAAGGCCAGGTTCACCGCCAAGGTGAGCGGGGGGGCTTCATTCAGTGCAGGCCCGGGCGGGCGGCTATAATAAGGCCAGGTTCACCGCCAAGGTGAGCGGGGGGGCTTCATTCAGTGCAGGCCCGGGCGGGCGGCTATAATAAGGCCAGGTTCACCGCCAAGGTGAGCGGGGGGGCTTCATTCAGTGCAGGCCCGGGCGGGCGGCTATAATAAGGCCAGGTTCACCGCCAAGGTGAGCGGGGGGGCTTCATTCAGTGCAGGCCCGGGCGGGCGGCTATAAGGCCAGGTTCACCGCCAAGGTGAGCGGGGGGGCTTCATTCAGTGCAGGCTCGGGCGGGCGGCTATAATAAGGCCAGGTTCACCGCCAAGGTGAGCGGGGGGGCTTCATTCAGTGCAGGCCCGGGCGGGCGGCTATAAGGCCAGGTTCACCGCCAAGGTGAGCGGGGGGGCTTCATTCAGTGCAGGCCCGGGCGGGCGGCTATAATAAGGCCAGGTTCACCGCCAAGGTGAGCGGGGGGGCTTCATTCAGTGCAGGCCCGGGCGGGCGGCTATAATAAGGCCAGGTTCACCGCCAAGGTGAGCGGGGGGGCTTCATTCAGTTCAGGCCCGGGCGGGCGGCTATAAGGCCAGGTTCACCGCCAAGGTGAGCGGGGGGGCTTCATTCAGTGCAGGCCCGGGCGGGCGGCTATAATAAGGCCAGGTTCACCGCCAAGGTGAGCGGGGGGGCTTCATTCAGTGCAGGCCCGGGCGGGCGGCTATAATAAGGCCAGGTTCACCGCCAAGGTGAGCGTGGGGGCTTCATTCAGTGCAGGCCCGGGCGGGCGGCTATAAGGCCAGGTTCACCGCCAAGGTGAGCGGGGGGGCTTCATTCAGTGCAGGCCCGGGCGGGCGGCTATAATAAGGCCAGGTTCACCGCCAAGGTGAGCGGGGGGGCTTCATTCAGTGCAGGCCCGGGCCGGCGGCTATAATAGGGCCAGGTTCACCGCCAAGGTGAGCGGGGGGGCTTCATTCAGTGCAGGCCCGGGCGGGCGGCTATAATAAGGCCAGGTTCACCGCCAAGGTGAGCGGGGGGGCTTCATTCAGTGCAGGCCCGGGCCGGCGGCTATAATAAGGCCAGGTTCACCGCCAAGGTGAGCGGGGGGGCTTCATTCAGTGCAGGCCCGGGCCGGCGGCTATAATAAGGCCAGGTTCACCGCCAAGGTGAGCGGGGGGGCTTCATTCAGTGCAGGCCCGGGCGGGCGGCTATAATAAGGCCAGGTTCACCGCCAAGGTGAGCGGGGGGGCTTCATTCAGTGCAGGCCCGGGCGGGCGGCTATAATAAGGCCAGGTTCACCGCCAAGGTGAGCGGGGGGGCTTCATTCAGTGCAGGCCCGGGCGGGCGGCTATAATAAGGCCAGGTTCACCGCCAAGGTGAACGGGGGGGCTTCATTCAGTGCAGGCCCGGGCGGGCGGCTATAATAAGGCCAGGTTCACCGCCAAGGTGAGCGGGGGGGCTTCATTCAGTGCAGGCCCGGGCGGGCGGCTATAATAAGGCCAGGTTCACCGCCAAGGTGAGCGGGGGGGCTTCATTCAGTGCAGGCCCGGGCGGGCGGCTATAAGGCCAGGTTCACCGCCAAGGTGAGCGTGGGGGCTTCATTCAGTGCAGGCTCGGGCGGGCGGCTACAATGAGGCCAGGTTCACCGCCAAGGTGAGCGGGGGGGCTTCATTCAGTGCAGGCCCGGGCGGGCGGCTATAATAAGGCCAGGTTCACCGCCAAGGTGAGCGGGGGGGCTTCATTCAGTGCAGGCCCGGGCCGGCGGCTATAATAAGGCCAGGTTCACCGCCAAGGTGAGCGTGGGGGCTTCATTCAGTGCAGGCCCGGGCGGGCGGCTATAATAAGGCCAGGTTCACCGCCAAGGTGAGCGGGGGGGCTTCATTCAGTGCAGGCCCGGGCGGGCGGCTATAATAAGGCCAGGTTCACCGCCAAGGTGAGCGGGGGGGCTTCATTCAGTGCAGGCCCGGGCGGGCGGCTATAAGGCCAGGTTCACCGCCAAGGTGAGCGTGGGGGCTTCATTCAGTGCAGGCTCGGGCGGGCGGCTACAATGAGGCCAGGTTCACCACCAAGGTGAGCGTGGGGGCTTCATTCAGTGCAGGCCCGGGCGGGCGGCTATAATAAGGCCAGGTTCACCGCCAAGGTGAGCGTGGGGGCTTCATTCAGTGCAGGCCCGGGCGGGCGGCTATAATAAGGCCAGGTTCACCGCCAAGGTGAGCGTGGGGGCTTCATTCAGTGCAGGCTCGGGCGGGCGGCTACAATGAGGCCAGGTTCACCACCAAGGTGAGCGTGGGGGCTTCATTCAGTGCAGGCCCGGGCGGGCGGCTATAATAAGGCCAGGTTCACCGCCAAGGTGAGCGTGGGGGCTTCATTCAGTGCAGGCCCGGGCGGGCGGCTATAATAAGGCCAGGTTCACCGCCAAGGTGAGCGGGGGGGCTTCATTCAGTGCAGGCCCGGGCCGGCGGCTATAATAAGGCCAGGTTCACCGCCAAGGTGAGCGTGGGGGCTTCATTCAGTGCAGGCCCGGGCCGGCGGCTATAATAAGGCCAGGTTCACCGCCAAGGTGAGCGTGGGGGCTTCATTCAGTGCAGGCCCGGGCGGGCGGCTATAAGGCCAGGTTCACCGCCAAGGTGAGCGGGGGGGCTTCATTCAGTGCAGGCCCGGGCGGGCGGCTATAATAAGGCCAGGTTCACCGCCAAGGTGAGCGTGGGGGCTTCATTCAGTGCAGGCCCGGGCCGGCGGCTATAATAAGGCCAGGTTCACCGCCAAGGTGAGCGTGGGGGCTTCATTCAGTGCAGGCCCGGGCCGGCGGCTATAATAAGGCCAGGTTCACCGCCAAGGTGAGCGTGGGGGCTTCATTCAGTGCAGGCCCGGGCGGGCGGCTATAAGGCCAGGTTCACCGCCAAGGTGAGCGGGGGGGCTTCATTCAGTGCAGGCCCGGGCGGGCGGCTATAATAAGGCCAGGTTCACCGCCAAGGTGAGCGGGGGGGCTTCATTCAGTGCAGGCCCGGGCGGGCGGCTATAATAAGGCCAGGTTCACCGCCAAGGTGAGCGGGGGGGCTTCATTCAGTGCAGGCCCGGGCGGGCGGCTATAAGGCCAGGTTCACCGCCAAGGTGAGCGGGGGGGCTTCATTCAGTGCAGGCCCGGGCGGGCGGCTATAATAAGGCCAGGTTCACCGCCAAGGTGAGCGGGGGGGCTTCATTCAGTGCAGGCTCGGGCGGGCGGCTACAATGAGGCCAGGTTCACCGCCAAGGTGAGCGGGGGGGCTTCATTCAGTGCAGGCTCGGGCGGGCGGCTACAATGAGTCCAGGTTCACCGCCAAGGTGAGCGGGGGGGCTTCATTCAGTGCAGGCCCGGGCGGGCGGCTATAATAAGGCCAGGTTCACCGCCAAGGTGAGCGGGGGGGCTTCATTCAGTGCAGGCCCGGGCCGGCGGCTATAATAAGGCCAGGTTCACCGCCAAGGTGAGCGTGGGGGCTTCATTCAGTGCAGGCCCGGGCGGGCGGCTATAAGGCCAGGTTCACCGCCAAGGTGAGCGGGGGGGCTTCATTCAGTGCAGGCCCGGGCGGGCGGCTATAATAAGGCCAGGTTCACCGCCAAGGTGAGCGTGGGGGCTTCATTCAGTGCAGGCCCGGGCGGGCGGCTATAAGGCCAGGTTCACCGCCAAGGTGAGCGGGGGGGCTTCATTCAGTGCAGGCCCGGGCGGGCGGCTATAATAAGGCCAGGTTCACCGCCAAGGTGAGCGGGGGGGCTTCATTCAGTGCAGGCCCGGGCCGGCGGCTATAATAAGGCCAGGTTCACCGCCAAGGTGAGCGGGGGGGCTTCATTCAGTGCAGGCCCGGGCGGGCGGCTATAATAAGGCCAGGTTCACCGCCAAGGTGAGCGGGGGGGCTTCATTCAGTGCAGGCCCGGGCCGGCGGCTATAATAAGGCCAGGTTCACCGCCAAGGTGAGCGGGGGGGCTTCATTCAGTGCAGGCCCGGGCCGGCGGCTATAATAAGGCCAGGTTCACCGCCAAGGTGAGCGGGGGGGCTTCATTCAGTGCAGGCCCGGGCGGGCGGCTATAATAAGGCCAGGTTCACCGCCAAGGTGAGCGGGGGGGCTTCATTCAGTGCAGGCCCGGGCCGGCGGCTATAATAAGGCCAGGTTCACCGCCAAGGTGAGCGGGGGGGCTTCATTCAGTGCAGGCCCGGGCGGGCGGCTATAATAAGGCCAGGTTCACCGCCAAGGTGAGCGGGGGGGCTTCATTCAGTGCAGGCCCGGGCGGGCGGCTATAATAAGGCCAGGTTCACCGCCAAGGTGAGCGGGGGGGCTTCATTCAGTGCAGGCCCGGGCCGGCGGCTATAATAAGGCCAGGTTCACCGCCAAGGTGAGCGGGGGGGCTTCATTCAGTGCAGGCCCGGGCGGGCGGCTATAATAAGGCCAGGTTCACCGCCAAGGTGAGCGGGGGGGCTTCATTCAGTGCAGGCCCGGGCGGGCGGCTATAATAAGGCCAGGTTCACCGCCAAGGTGAGCGTGGGGGCTTCATTCAGTGCAGGCCCGGGCCGGCGGCTATAATAAGGCCAGGTTCACCGCCAAGGTGAGCGGGGGGGCTTCATTCAGTGCAGGCCCGGGCGGGCGGCTATAATAAGGCCAGGTTCACCGCCAAGGTGAGCGGGGGGGCTTCATTCAGTGCAGGCCCGGGCGGGCGGCTATAATAAGGCCAGGTTCACCGCCAAGGTGAGCGGGGGGGCTTCATTCAGTGCAGGCCCGGGCGGGCGGCTATAATAAGGCCAGGTTCACCGCCAAGGTGAGCGTGGGGGCTTCATTCAGTGCAGGCCCGGGCCGGCGGCTATAAGGCCAGGTTCACCGCCAAGGTGAGCGGGGGGGCTTCATTCAGTGCAGGCCCGGGCGGGCGGCTATAATAAGGCCAGGTTCACCGCCAAGGTGAGCGGGGGGGCTTCATTCAGTGCAGGCCCGGGCCGGCGGCTATAATAAGGCCAGGTTCACCGCCAAGGTGAGCGGGGGGGCTTCATTCAGTGCAGGCCCGGGCGGGCGGCTATAATAAGGCCAGGTTCACCGCCAAGGTGAGCGGGGGGGCTTCATTCAGTGCAGGCCCGGGCGGGCGGCTATAATAAGGCCAGGTTCACCGCCAAGGTGAGCGGGGGGGCTTCATTCAGTGCAGGCCCGGGCGGGCGGCTATAATAAGGCCAGGTTCACCGCCAAGGTGAGCGGGGGGGCTTCATTCAGTGCAGGCCCGGGCGGGCGGCTATAATAAGGCCAGGTTCACCGCCAAGGTGAGCGGGGGGGCTTCATTCAGTGCAGGCCCGGGCCGGCGGCTATAATAAGACCAGGTTCACCGCCAAGGTGAGCGGGGGGGCTTCATTCAGTGCAGGCCCGGGCGGGCGGCTATAATAAGGCCAGGTTCACCGCCAAGGTGAGCGGGGGGGCTTCATTCAGTGCAGGCCCGGGCGGGCGGCTATAATAAGGCCAGGTTCACCGCCAAGGTGAGCGGGGGGGCTTCATTCAGTGCAGGCCCGGGCGGGCGGCTATAATAAGGCCAGGTTCACCGCCAAGGTGAGCGTGGGGGCTTCATTCAGTGCAGGCCCGGGCCGGCGGCTATAAGGCCAGGTTCACCGCCAAGGTGAGCGGGGGGGCTTCATTCAGTGCAGGCCCGGGCGGGCGGCTATAATAAGGCCAGGTTCACCGCCAAGGTGAGCGGGGGGGCTTCATTCAGTGCAGGCCCGGGCGGGCGGCTATAATAAGGCCAGGTTCACCGCCAAGGTGAGCGGGGGGGCTTCATTCAGTGCAGGCCCGGGCGGGCGGCTATAATAAGGCCAGGTTCACCGCCAAGGTGAGCGTGGGGGCTTCATTCAGTGCAGGCCCGGGCCGGCGGCTATAAGGCCAGGTTCACCGCCAAGGTGAGCGGGGGGGCTTCATTCAGTGCAGGCCCGGGCGGGCGGCTATAATAAGGCCAGGTTCACCGCCAAGGTGAGCGGGGGGGCTTCATTCAGTGCAGGCCCGGGCCGGCGGCTATAATAAGGCCAGGTTCACCGCCAAGGTGAGCGGGGGGGCTTCATTCAGTGCAGGCCCGGGCGGGCGGCTATAATAAGGCCAGGTTCACCGCCAAGGTGAGCGGGGGGGCTTCATTCAGTGCAGGCCCGGGCGGGCGGCTATAATAAGGCCAGGTTCACCGCCAAGGTGAGCGGGGGGGCTTCATTCAGTGCAGGCCCGGGCCGGCGGCTATAATAAGGCCAGGTTCACCGCCAAGGTGAGCGGGGGGGCTTCATTCAGTGCAGGCCCGGGCGGGCGGCTATAATAAGGCCAGGTTCACCGCCAAGGTGAGCGGGGGGGCTTCATTCAGTGCAGGCCCGGGCGGGCGGCTATAATAAGGCCAGGTTCACCGCCAAGGTGAGCGGGGGGGCTTCATTCAGTGCAGGCCCGGGCGGGCGGCTATAATAAGGCCAGGTTCACCGCCAAGGTGAGCGTGGGGGCTTCATTCAGTGCAGGCCCGGGCCGGCGGCTATAAGGCCAGGTTCACCGCCAAGGTGAGCGGGGGGGCTTCATTCAGTGCAGGCCCGGGCGGGCGGCTATAATAAGGCCAGGTTCACCGCCAAGGTGAGCGGGGGGGCTTCATTCAGTGCAGGCCCGGGCGGGCGGCTATAATAAGGCCAGGTTCACCGCCAAGGTGAGCGGGGGGGCTTCATTCAGTGCAGGCCCGGGCGGGCGGCTATAATAAGGCCAGGTTCACCGCCAAGGTGAGCGGGGGGGCTTCATTCAGTGCAGGCCCGGGCGGGCGGCTATAATAAGGCCAGGTTCACCGCCAAGGTGAGCGTGGGGGCTTCATTCAGTGCAGGCCCGGGCCGGCGGCTATAAGGCCAGGTTCACCGCCAAGGTGAGCGGGGGGGCTTCATTCAGTGCAGGCCCGGGCGGGCGGCTATAATAAGGCCAGGTTCACCGCCAAGGTGAGCGGGGGGGCTTCATTCAGTGCAGGCCCGGGCCGGCGGCTATAATAAGGCCAGGTTCACCGCCAAGGTGAGCGGGGGGGCTTCATTCAGTGCAGGCCCGGGCGGGCGGCTATAATAAGGCCAGGTTCACCGCCAAGGTGAGCGTGGGGGCTTCATTCAGTGCAGGCCCGGGCGGGCGGCTATAAGGCCAGGTTCACCGCCAAGGTGAGCGGGGGGGCTTCATTCAGTGCAGGCCCGGGCGGGCGGCTATAATAAGGCCAGGTTCACCGCCAAGGTGAGCGGGGGGGCTTCATTCAGTGCAGGCCCGGGCGGGCGGCTATAAGGCCAGGTTCACCGCCAAGGTGAGCGTGGGGGCTTCATTCAGTGCAGGCTCGGGCCGGCGGCTATAAGGCCAGGTTCACCGCCAAGGTGAGCGGGGGGGCTTCATTCAGTGCAGGCCCGGGCCGGCGGCTATAATAAGGCCAGGTTCACCGCCAAGGTGAGCGTGGGGGCTTCATTCAGTGCAGGCCCGGGCCGGCGGCTATAATTAGCAATATACAGCTAGTAGCTTATCACCAATATCGGGGTACAAAGTGGGCGAGTTTTGCCGTCAATGCGTATGTGATTGCTACAGATGTCATACGTCTAATAAAGCTGAAGGTTATAGGATATTTCGTGTTCGCCCAGCTTACTGGTATGGCCTTACACTGCGGCTTACTGGTATGGCCTTACACTGGGGCTCACTGGTATGGCCTTGCACTGTGGCTCACTGGTATGGCCTTACACTGCGGCTTACTGGTATGGCCTTACATTGCGGCTTACTGGTATGGCCTTACACTGTGGCTCGCTGGTATGGCCTTACACTGTGGCTCGCTGGTATGGCCTTACACTGCGGCTCACTGGTATGGCCTTACACTGTGGCTTGGCCTTACACTGCGGCTCACTGGTATAGCCTTACACTGCGGCTTACTGGTATGGCCTTACATTGCGGCTTACTGGTATGGCCTTACACTGTGGCTCGCTGGTATGGCCTTACACTGCGGCTTACTGGTATGGCCTTACACTGTGGCTTGGCCTTACACTGCGGCTTACTGGTATGGCCTTACACTGCGGCTTGGCCTTACACTGTGGCTCACTGGTATGGCCTTACACTGCGGCTCACTGGTATGGCCTTACACTGCGGCTCACTAGTATGGCCTTACACTGCGGCTCACTGGTATGGCCTTACACTGCGGCTCACTGGTATGGCCTTCCACTGTGGCTCACTGGTATGGCCTTACACTGCGGCTCACTGGTATGGCCTTACACTGTGGCTTACTGTAATGGCCCTACACTGCGGCTCACTGGTATGGCCTTACACTGCGGCTCGCTGGTATGGTCTTACACTGTGGCTCACTGGTATGGCCTTCCACTGTGGCTCGCTGGTATGGCCTTACACTGCGGCTCCCTGGTATGGCCTTACACTGCGGCTTACTGGTATGGCCTTACACTGTGGCTCACTGGTATGGCCTTACACTGCGGCTGACTGGTATGGCCTTACACTGCGGCTCACTGGTATGGCCTTACACTGCGGCTGACTGGTATGGCCTTACACTGCGGCTCACTGGTATGGCCTTACACTGCGGTTCACTGGTATGGCCTTACACTGCGGCTTACTGGTATGGCCTTGCACTGCGGCTCACTGGTATGGCCTTACACTGCGGCTTACTGGTATGGCCTTACACTGCGGCTCACTGGTATGGTCCTACACTGTGGTTCACTGGTATGGCCTTACACTGCGGCTTACTGGTATGGCCTTACACTGCGGCTTGGCCTTACACTGCGGCTTACTGGTATGGCCTTACACTGTGGCTCACTGGTATGGCCCTACACTGTGGTTCACTGGTATGGCCTTACACTGCGGCTTACTGGTATGGCCTTACACTGCGGCTTGGCCTTACACTGCGGCTCACTGGTATGGCTTTACACTGCGGCTCACTGGTATGGCCCTACACTGTGGCTTACTGGTATGGCCTTGCACTGCGGCTCACTGGTATGGCCTTACACTGCGGCTTACTGGTATGGCCTTACACTGCGGCTCACTGGTATGGTCCTACACTGTGGTTCACTGGTATGGCCTTAAACTGCGGCTTACTGGTATGGCCTTACATTGCGGCCTACTGGTATGGCCTTACACTGCGGCTCACTGGTATGGCCTTACACTGCGGCTCACTGGTATGACCTTACACTGCGGCTCACTGGTATGGCCTTACACTGCGGCTTGGCCTTACACTGCGGCTTACTGGTATGGCCTTACACTGCGGCTCACTGGTATGGCCTTACACTGCAGCTCACTGGTATGGCCCTACACTGCGGCTCACTGGTATGGCCTTACACTGCGGCTTACTGGTATGGCCTTACACTGCGGCTTGGCCTTACACTGCGGCTTACTGGTATGGCCTTACACTGCGGCTCACTGGTATGGCCCTACACTGTGGCTCACTGGTATGGCCTTACACTGCGGCTTACTGATATGGCCTTACACTGCGGCTTGGCCTTACACTGCGGCTTACTGGTATGGCCTTACACTGCGGCTTACTGGTATGGCCTTACACTGTGGCTCACTGGTATGGCCTTACACTGCGGCTCACTGGTATGGCCTTACACTGCGGCTCACTGGTATGGCCTTAAACTGTGGCTTACTGGTATGGCCTTACACTGCGGCTCACTGGTATGGCCTTACACTGTGGCTCACTGGTATGGCCTTACACTGCGGCTCACTGGTATGGCCTTCCACTGTGGCTCGCTGGTATGGCCTTACACTGCGGCTCCCTGGTATGGCCTTACACTGCGGCTTACTGGTATGGCCTTACACTGTGGCTCACTGGTATGGCCTTACACTGCGGCTCACTGGTATGGCCTTACACTGCGGCTCACTAGTATGGCCTTATACTGCGGCTCACTGGTATGGCCTTACACTGCGGCTTGGCCTTACACTGCGGCTTACTGGTATGGCCTTACACTGCGGCTCACTGGTATGGCCTTACACTGCGGCTCGCTGGTATGGCCTTACACTGTGGCTCACTGGTATGGCCTTACACTGCGGCTTGGCCTTACACTGCGGCTTACTGGTATGGCCTTACACTGCGGCTCACTGGTATGGCCTTACACTGCGGCTCACTGGTATGGCCTTACACTGCGGCTGACTGGTATGGCCTTACACTGCGGCTTACTGGTATGGCCTTACACTGCGGCTGACTGGTATGGCCTTACACTGCGGCTTACTGGTATGGCCTTACACTGCGGCCTACTGGTATGGCCTTACACTGCGGCTTACTGGTATGGCCTTGCACTGCGGCTCACTGGTATGGCCTTACACTGCGGCTCACTGGTATGGCCTTACACTGCGGCTTACTGGTATGGCCTTGCACTGCGGCTCGCTGGTATGGCCTTACACTGCAGCTCACTGGTATGGCCTTACACTGCAGCTCACTGGTATGGCCTTACACTGTGGCTCGCTGGTATGGCCTTACACTGTGGCTCACTGGTATGGCCTTACACTGCGGCTCGCTGGTATGGCCTTACACTGCGGCTTACTGGTGTGGCCTTACACTGTGGCTCACTGGTATGGCCTTACACTGCGGCTCACTGGTATGGCCTTACACGGCGGCTTGGCCTTACACTGCGGCTCACTGGTATGGCCTTACACTGCAGCTCACTGGTATGGCCTTACACTGCAGCTCACTGGTATGGCCTTACACTGTGGCTCACTGGTATGGCCTTACACTGCGGCTCACTGGTATGGCCTTACACTGCGGCTTGGCCTTACACTGCGGCTCACTGGTATGGCCTTACACTGCAGCTCACTGGTATGGCCTTACACTGCGGCTTGGCCTTACACTGCAGCTCACTGGTATGGCCTTACACTGCGGCTCCCTGGTATGGCCCTACACTGTGGCTCACTGGTATGGCCTTACACTGTGGCTCACTGGTATGGCCTTACACTGCGGCTTACTGGTATGGCCTTACACTGCGGCTTACTGGTATGGCCTTACACTGCAGCTCACTGGTATGGCCTTACACTGTGGCTCACTGGTATGGCCTTACACTGCGGCTTGGCCTTACACTGCAGCTCACTGGTATGGCCTTACACTGCGGCTCCCTGGTATGGCCCTACACTGTGGCTCACTGGTATGGCCTTACACTGTGGCTCACTGGTATGGCCTTACACTGCGGCTTACTGGTATGGCCTTACACTGCAGCTTACTGGTATGGCCTTACACTGCGGCTCACTGGTATGGCCTTACACTGTGGCTCACTGGTATGGCCTTACACTGCGGCTTGGCCTTACACTGCGGCTCACTGGTATGGCCTTACACTGCAGCTCACTGGTATGGCCTTACACTGCGGCTCACTGGTATGGCCTTGCACTGCAGCTCACTGGTATGGCCTTACACTGCGGCTTACTGGTATGGCCTTGCACTGCGGCTCGCTGGTATGGCCTTACACGGCGGCTTACTGGTATGGCCTTACACTGCAGCTCACTGGTATGGCCTTACACTGCGGCTTGGCCTTACACTGCGGCTCCCTGGTATGGCCTTACACTGCGGCTTGGCCTTACACGGCGGCTTACTGGTATGGCCTTACACTGCAGCTCACTGGTATGGCCTTACACTGCGGCTTGGCCTTACACTGCGGCTCACTGGTATGGCCTTACACTGCGGCTTGGCCTTACACTGCGGCTCACTGGTATGGCCTTACACTGCGGCTCACTGGTATGGCCTTACACGGCGGCTTACTGGTATGGCCTTACACTGTGGCTCACTGGTATGGCCTTACACTGCGGCTTACTGGTATGGCCTTACACTGCGGCTTGGCCTTACACTGCGGCTCACTGGTATGGCCTTACACTGCAGCTCACTGGTATGGCCTTACACTGTGGCTCACTGGTATGGCCTTACACTGTGGCTCGCTGGTATGGCCTTACACTGCAGCTCACTGGTATGGCCCTACACTGTGGCTCACTGGTATGGCCTTACACTGCGGCTTACTGGTATGGCCTTACACTGTGGCTCGCTGGTATGGCCTTACACTGTGGCTTACTGGTATGGCCTTACACTGTGGCTCGCTGGTATGGCCTTACACGGCGGCTTACTGGTATGGCCTTACACTGCGGCTTACTGGTATGGCCTTACACGGCGGCTTACTGGTATGGCCTTACACTGTGGCTCACTGGTATGGCCTTACACTGTGGCTCGCTGGTATGGCCTTACACTGCAGCTCACTGGTATGGCCCTACACTGCAGCTCACTGGTATGGCCCTACACTGTGGCTCACTGGTATGGCCTTACACTGTGGCTCGCTGGTATGGCCTTACACGGCGGCTTACTGGTATGGCCTTACACTGTGGCTCACTGGTATGGCCTTACACTGCGGCTTACTGGTATGGCCTTACACTGCGGCTTGGCCTTACACTGCGGCTCACTGGTATGGCCTTACACTGCGGCTTACTGGTATGGCCTTACACTGCGGCTTACTGGTATGGCCTTACACTGCGGCTTGGCCTTACACTGCGGCTCACTGGTATGGCCTTACACTGTGGCTCACTGGTATGGCCTTACACTGCGGCTTACTGGTATGGCCTTACACTGCGGCTTGGCCTTACACTGCGGCTCACTGGTATGGCCTTACACGGCAGCTTACTGGTATGGCCTTACACTGTGGCTCACTGGTATGGCCTTACACTGTGGCTTACTGGTATGGCCTTACACTGCGGCTTGGCCTTACACTGTGGCTCGCTGGTATGGCCTTACACTGTGGCTCGCTGGTATGGCCTTACACGGCGGCTTACTGGTATGGCCTTACACTGTGGCTCACTGGTATGGCCTTACACTGCGGCTTACTGGTATGGCCTTACACTGCGGCTTGGCCTTACACTGCGGCTCACTGGTATGGCCTTACACTGCGGCTTGGCCTTACACTGCGGCTCACTGGTATGGCCTTACACGGCGGCTTACTGGTATGGCCTTACACTGCGGCTTACTGGTGTGGCCTTACACTGCGGCTCACTGGTATGGCCTTACACGGCGGCTTACTGGTATGGCCTTACACTGCGGCTCACTGGTATGGCCTTACACGGCGGCTTACTGGTATGGCCTTACACGGCGGCTCACTGGTATGGCCTTACACTGTGGCTCACTGGTATGGCCTTACACTGCGGCTCACTGGTATGGCCTTACACTGTGGCTTGGCCTTACACTGCGGCTCACTGGTATGGCCTTACACTGCGGCTCACTGGTATGGCCTTACACTGTGGCTTACTGGTATGGCCTTACACTGCGGCTTACTGGTACAGCCTTACTGCGGATTGCTGACTTTGTTTAATGTTCAAGTATGGCTCTAAGTTAAGGTAAACATTTGCATAAGCGAGTTTGTGGGAGTAAGGTGTTGCTGTGGCTGTTGTGGTTGACAGGTGGACCTGGATGTGGCGTCAGACGTTGGCGCCGCCCAGTGGCACCAGGAGCGGGAAGAGCTGCAGCAGCGGGTGGTAGAGCTGTGTGCCGAGAAGGGCCAGCTCGAGGCGGACCGGGCGCTGCACGAAGCACAGCTCCAGGCCGAGATAGAGCAGCTCAAGCTTCAGGTGGGTCCGCCAGGGCGGCAGATACAGTCAGGTGGGTCCGCCAGGGCGGCAGATACAGTCAGGTGGGTCAGCCAGGGCGGCAGATACAGTCAGGTGGGTCAGCCAGGGCGGCAGATACAGTCAGGTGGGTCCGCCAGGGCGGCAGATACAGTCAGGTGGGTCCGCCAGGGCGGCAGATACAGTCAGGTGGGTTAGCCAGGAAGGCAGATACACAGTCAGGTGGGTCAGCCAGGGCGGCAGATACACAGTCAGGTGGGTCAGCCAGGGAGGCAGATACACAGTCAGGTGGGTCCGCCAGGGCGGCAGATACACAGTCAGGTGGGTCAGCCAGGGCGGCAGATACACAGTCAGGTGGGTCAGCCAGGGCGGCAGATACACAGTCAGGTGGGTCAGCCAGGGAGGCAGATACAGTCAGGTGGGTCAGCCAGGGCGGCAGATACAGTCAGGTGGGTCCGCCAGGGCGGCAGATACACAGTCAGGTGGGTCAGCCAGGGCGGCAGATACACAGTCAGGTGGGTCCGCCAGGGCGGCAGATACAGTCAGGTGGGTCAGCCAGGGCGGCAGATACACAGTCAGGTGGGTCAGCCAGGGCGGCAGATACAGTCAGGTGGGTCCGCCAGGGCGGCAGATACACAGTCAGGTGGGTCAGCCAGGGAGGCAGATACACAGTCAGGTGGGTCAGCCAGGGAGGCAGATACACAGTCAGGTGGGTCCGCCAGGGAGGCAGGTACACAGTCAGGTGGGTCAGCCAGGGCGGCAGATACACAGTCAGGTGGGTCAGCCAGGGAGGCAGATACAGTCAGGTGGGTCCGCCAGGGAGGCAGATACACAGTCAGGTGGGTCAGCCAGGGCGGCAGATACACAGTCAGGTGGGTCAGCCAGGGAGGCAGTTACACAGTCAGGTGGGTCCGCCAGGGCGGCAGATACAGTCAGGTGGGTCAGCCAGGGCGGCAGATACACAGTAAGGTGGGTCAGCCAGGGCGGCAGATACAGTCAGGTGGGTCAGCCAGGGCGGCAGATACACAGTCAGGTGGGTCAGCCAGGGCGGCAGATACACAGTCAGGTGGGTCAGCCAGGGAGGCAGATACAGTCAGGTGGGTCCGCCAGGGCGGCAGATACAGTCAGGTGGGTCCGCCAGGGCGGCAGATACAGTCAGGTGGGTCCGCCAGGGCGGCAGATACACAGTCAGGTGGGTCCGCCAGGGCGGTTACTTGCTGTGATGGATAAATGTGTTTCTTGTGCACCGAAACTAAATTGTTACTGGATGTTCGTAGAGAAGCGGACTTTGCTGAGAAGTGGTATTATCCGTCGTTTCAGATTGAAGTGCACGTGAACGAGCTGTCTCAGAGTCGTCAGCGGGAGCGAGAGCTGCTCCACCAGCTCAGCGTCCCGCTAGACGGCAGCACCAGCCGCCTGCTGTTGTTGCTGAAGGCGCAGCACGAGGAACTCCTCCACCAGCAGTTGGCCGCCCTGCGACAGGCCTACCTGGGGGGACCGCAGCCGGCCCCCCCCGACACGACGGACCCCGCGCCCCAGCCCCTTCCCTCCCAGGCCATGGACAGCCACGACCAGCGTGCTGACAGTGGCGGGGGGCTGGGCGGCGACGACCAGCGTGCTGACAGTGGCGGGGGGCTGGGCGGCGACGACCAGCGTGCTGACAGTGGCGGGGGGCTGGGCGGCGACGACCAGCGTGCTGACAGTGGCGGGGGGCTGGGCGGCGACGACCAGCGTGCTGACAGTGGCGGGGGGCTGGGCGGCGACGGCCCGCAGCGCGGCAGGTCGCACGCAGGGGTCACGATGGCGTCCCCGCTGATAGGGGTGGAGCAGGAGGGAAACTCGTCGCTGTATGTGCTGACGGAGCCGAGTGCGCTGCAGGAGGTGAAGACAGACACCCTGCTGACTCTGAGCAAGGCCCACCACGGGCCCAGCCTCACGTCCGTCCTCCTCGCCGCCTCCGACATGGCCCTTCGCGCACAGTGTAACCCCGGGGGCCAGGTTCAGCCCGGGGGCGGGGGCCAGGGCCAGGGTCAGCCCGGGGGCGGGGGCCAGGGTCAGCCCGGGGTCAGGGGCCAGGCCCAGCCCGGGGGCGGGGCCCCAGGCCTTGGTCTAGCCGGCTCGGGGACGGAGGGCCCGCCACAGCCCCCCGCCCACGACATAGAACAGGAGACCGTGACTGTCATTGTGGAAGAGGGAGGTGGGGACGTGGAGGCCGATCATAGTGTGCAACGTCACGTTGAGGGTCACGTGGAAGGTCACGTGGAGGGTCACGTGGAGGCCAACTCTCGGCGCAAACGGAAACTGGTGGTAACACTGCTGGGCGAGGAGCCTGAAGGCAAGATCAGCAGAGACAGCTGATGGTTTAGGCCCGTACCGCCGCTGGTGAGAGCTGATGGTGTAGGCCCGTACCGCCGCTGGTGACAGCTGATGGTGTAGGCCCGTACCGCCGCTGGTGAGAGCTGATGGTGTAGGCCCGTACCGCCGCTGGTGACAGCTGATGGTGTAGGCTCGTACCGCCGCTGGTGACAGCTGATGGTGTAGGCCCGTACCGCCGCTGGTGAGAGCTGATGGTGTAGGCCCGTACGGCCGCTGGTGACAGCTGATGGTGTAGGCCCGTACCGCCGCTGGTGACAGCTGATGGTGTAGGCCCGTACCGCCGCTGGTGACAGCTGATGGTGTAGGGCCCGTACCGCCGCTGGTGACAGTTGATGGTGTAAGGCCCGTACCGCCGCTGGTGACAGCTGATGGTGTAGGCCCGTACCGCCGCTGGTGACAGCTGATGGTGTAGGCCCGTACGGCCGCTGGTGACAGCTGATGGTGTAGGCCCGTACCGCCGCTGGTGACAGTTGATGGTGTAAGGCCCGTACCGCCGCTGGTGACAGCTGATGGTGTAGGCCCGTACCGCCGCTGGTGACAGCTGATGGTGTAGGCCCGTACCGCCGCTGGTGACAGCTGATGGTGTAGGCCCGTACCGCCGCTGGTGAGAGCTGATGGTGTAGGCCCGTACCGCCGCTGGTGAGAGCTGATGGTGTAGGCCCGTACCGCCGCTGGTGAGAGCTGATGGTGTAGGCCCGTACCGCCGCTGGTGACAGCTGATGGTGTAGGCCCGTACCGCCGCTGGTGACAGCTGATGGTGTAGGCCCGTACCGCCGCTGGTGACAGCTGATGGTGTAGGCCCGTACCGCCGCTGGTGACAGCTGATGGTGTAGGCCCGTACCGCCGCTGGTGACAGCTGATGGTGTAGGCCCGTACCGCCGCTGGTGAGAGCTGATGGTGTAGGGCCCGTACGGCCGCTGGTTACAGCTGATGGTGTAGGCCCGTACCGCCGCTGGTGACAGCTGATGGTGTAGGCCCGTACCGCCGCTAATGAAACATTATTCGAACTGGATAATTAATATTGGCTTTGTAGGAGAGCCGTGTTGAGGCTCTCAGTGTAATGGGTTCGCACAGCTGTACTGTCGGACCCCTGGGACTCTGACCCCTGGGACTCAGACCCCTGGGACTCTGACCCCTGGGACTCTGACCCCTGTGTCTCAGACCCCTGTGTCTCAGACCGATGTGTCTGAAACCCTTGTATCTCAGACCCTTGTCTGTCAGACTCCTGTATGTTTCAGATTCCGAATGCGTCTCGTACCGTTGTGTCTGTATTATCTGTCGTGGCTATAATTTATACTGTCTTGTCAGTTGTGACGGCGGGCGTTAGTGCTTTTGTTACCGAAATAAAACCTTCACTTTAACTGTTTACAAATTGCTTTCAAGTACGGTTGTTCCAGGTAACTGCATGCTGTATATTCGGGCAAGATAACATCACGATACATATAATTCATGATATATTATGTTTATTACTTTAGGTCGATGCAAATGGCAAACATTCATCGCTGACAGGTGTCACAGCCTGCACACCGTTACACTGACACCCTTGTATGCTCGGTGTCACAGCCTGCACACCGTTACACTGACACACTTGTATGCTCGGTGTCACAGCCTACACACCGTTACACTGACACCCTTGTATGCTCGGTGTCACAGCCTGCACACCGTTACACTGACACCCTTGTATGCTCGGTGTCACAGCCTGCACACCGTTACACTGACACCCTTGTATGCTCTGTGTCACAGCCTGCACACCGTTACACTGACACCCTTGTATGCTCGGCGTCACAGCCTGCACACCGTTACACTGACACCCTTGTATGCTCGGTGTCACAGCCTGCACACCGTTACACTGACACCCTTGTATGCTCGGTGTCACAGCCTGCACACCGTTACACTGACACCCTTATCTTGTATGCTCGGTTTCACAGCCTGCACACCGTTACACTGACACCCTTATCTTGTATGCTCGGTGTCACAGCCTGCACACCGTTACACTGACACCCTTATCTTGTATGCTCGGTGTCACAGCCTGCACACCGTTACACTGACACCCTTGTATGCTCGGTGTCACAGCCTACACACCGTTACACTGACACCCTTGTATGCTCGGTGTCACAGCCTGCACACCGTTACACTGACACACTTGTATGCTCGGTGTCACAGCCTGCACACCGTTACACTGACACCCTTATCTTGTATGCTCGGTGTCACAGCCTGCACACCGTTACACTGACACCCTTATCTTGTATGCCCGGTGTCACAGCCTGCACACCGTTACACTGACACCCTTATCTTGTATGCTCGGCGTCACAGCCTGCACACCATTACACTGACACACTTGTATGCTCGGTGTCACAGCCTGCACACCGTTACACTGACACCCTTATCTTGTAAGCTCGGTGTCACAGCCTGCACACCGTTACACTGACACCCTTATCTTGTATGCCCGGTGTCACAGCCTGCACACCGTTACACTGACACCCCTATCTTGTATGCTCGGTGTCATAGCCTGCACACCGTTACACTGACACCCTTATCTTGTATGCCTGGTGTCACAGCCTGCACACCGTTACACTGACACCCTTATCTTGTATGCTCGGTGTCACAGCCTGCACACCGTTACACTGACACCCTTATCTGGTATGCCTGGTGTCACAGCCTGCACACCGTTACACTGACACCCTTATCTTGTATGTTCGGTGTCAGCCTGCACACCGTTACACTGACACCCTTATCTTGTATGCTCGGCGTCACAGCCTGCACACCGTTACACTGACACACTTGTATGCTCGGTGTCACAGCCTGCACACCGTTACACTGACACCCTTATCTTGTATGCTCGGTGTCACAGCCTGCACACCGTTACACTGACACCCTTATCTTGTATGCCCGGTGTCACAGCCTGCACACCGTTACACTGACACCCCTATCTTGTATGCTCGGTGTCATAGCCTGCACACCGTTACACTGACACCCTTATCTTGTAGGCTCGGTGTCACAGGCTGCACACCGTTACACTGACACCCTTATCTTGTATGCTCGGTGTCACAGCCTGCACACCGTTACACTGACACCCTTATCTTGTATGCCCGGTGTCACAGCCTGCACACCGTTACACTGACACCCTTATCTTGTATGCCTGGTGTCACAGCCTGCACACCGTTACACTGACACCCTTATCTTGTATGCTCGGTGTCACAGTCTGCACACCGTTACACTGACACCCTTATCTGGTATGCCTGGTGTCACAGCCTGCACACCGTTACACTGACACCCTTATCTTGTATGTTCGGTGTCACAGCCTGCACACCGTTACACTGACACCCTTATCTTGTATGCTCTGTGTCACAGCCTGCACACCGTTACACTGACACACTTGTATGCTCGGTGTCACAGCCTGCACACCGTTACACTGACACCCTTATCTTGTAGGCTCGGTGTCACAGCCTGCACACCGTTACACTGACACCCTTATCTTGTATGCTCGGTTTCACAGCCTGCACACCGTTACACTGACACCCTTATCTTGTATGCTCGGTGTCACAGCCTGCACACCGTTACACTGACACCCTTATCTTGTATGCTCGGTGTCACGGCCTGCACACCGTTACACTGACACCCTTATCTTGTATGAGCGCCAGGCGTCACAGCCTATACACCGTTACACTGACACCCTTATCTTGTATGAGCGCTCGGCGTCACAGCCTGCACACCGTTACACTGACACCCTTATCTTGTATGCTCGGTGTCACAGCCTGCACAACGTTACACTGACACCCTTATCTTGTATGCCCGGTGTCACAGCCTGCACACCGTTACACTGACACCCTTATCTTGTATGCTCGGCGTCACAGCCTGCACACCATTACACTGACACACTTGTATGCTCGGTGTCACAGCCTGCACACCGTTACACTGACACCCTTATCTTGTATGTTCGGTGTCACAGCCTGCACACCGTTACACTGACACCCTTATCTTGTATGCCCGGTGTCACAGCCTGCACACCGTTACACTGACACCCCTATCTTGTATGCTCGGTGTCATAGCCTGCACACCGTTACACTGACACCCTTATCTTGTAGGCTCGGTGTCACAGGCTGCACACCGTTACACTGACACCCTTATCTTGTATGCTCGGTGTCACAGCCTGCACACCGTTACACTGACACCCTTATCTTGTATGCCCGGTGTCACAGCCTGCACACCGTTACACTGACACCCTTATCTTGTATGCCTGGTGTCACAGCCTGCACACCGTTACACTGACACCCTTATCTTGTATGCTCGGTGTCACAGCCTGCAAACCGTTACACTGACACCCTTATCTGGTATGCCTGGTGTCACAGCCTGCACACCGTTACACTGACACCCTTATATTGTATGTTCGGTGTCACAGCCTGCACACCGTTACACTGACACCCTTATCTTGTATGCTCGGCGTCACAGCCTGCACACCATTACCCTGACACACTTGTATGCTCGGTGTCACAGCCTGCACACCGTTACACTGACACCCTTATCGTGTATGCCCGGTGTCACAGCCTGCACACCGTTACACTGACACCCCTATCTTGTATGCTCGGTGTCATAGCCTGCACACCGTTACACTGACACCCTTATCTTGTAGGCTCGGTGTCACAGGCTGCACACCGTTACACTGACACCCTTATCTTGTATGCTCGGTGTCACAGCCTGCACACCGTTACACTGACACCCTTATCTTGTATGCCCGGTGTCACAGCCTGCACACCGTTACACTGACACCCTTATCTTGTATGCTCTGTGTCACAGCCTGCACACCGTTACACTGACACACTTGTATGCTTGGTGTCACAGCCTGCACACCGTTACACTGACACCCTTATCTTGTATGCCTGGTGTCACAGCCTGCACACCGTTACACTGACACCCTTATCTTGTATGCTCGGTGTCACAGCCTGCACACCGTTACACTGACACCCTTATCTTGTATGCTCGGTGTCACAGCCTGCACACCGTTACACTGACACCCTTATCTTGTATGCTCGGTGTCACAGCCTGCACACCGTTACACTGACACCCTTATCTTGCATGCTCGGTGTCACGGCCTGCACACCGTTACACTGACACCCTTATCTTGTATGAGCGCTAGGCGTCACAGCCTACACACCGTTACACTGACACCCTTATCTTGTATGAGCGCTCGGCGTCACAGCCTGCACACCGTTACACTGACACCCTTATCTTGTATGCTCGGTGTCACAGCCTGCACACCGTTACACTGACACCCTTATATTGTATGCCCGGTGTCACAGCCTGCACACCGTTACACTGACACCCCTATCTTGTATGCTCGGTGTCACAGCCTGCACACCGTTACACTGACACCCTTATCTTGTATGCTCGGTGTCACAGTCTGCACACCGTGACACTGACACCCTTATCTTGTATGCTCTGTGTCACAGTCTGCACACCGTTACACTGACACCCTTATCTTGTATGCTCGGTGTCACAGCCTGCACACCGTTACACTGACACCCTTATCTTGTATGCTCGGTGTCACAGCCTGCACACCGTTACACTGACACCCTTATCTGGTATGCCTGGTGTCACAGCCTGCACACCGTTACACTGACACCCTTATCTTGTATGTTCGGTGTCACAGCCTGCACACCGTTACACTGACACCCTTATCTTGTATGCTCGGCGTCACAGCCTGCACACCATTACACTGACACACTTGTATGCTCGGTGTCACAGCCTGCACACCGTTACACTGACACCCTTATCTTGTATGCTCGGCGTCACAGCCTGCACACCGTTACACTGACACCCTTATCTTGTATGCTCTGTGTCACAGCCTGCACACCGTTACACTGACACCCTTATCTTGTATGCTCGGTGTCACAGCCTGCACACCGTTACACTGACAACCTTATCTTGTATGCTCTGTGTCACAGTCTGCACACCGTTACACTGACACCCTTATCTTGTATGCTCGGTGTCACAGCCTGCACACCGTTACACTGACACCCTTATCTTGTATGCCCGGTGTCACAGCCTGCACACCGTTACACTGACACCCTTATCTTGTATGCTCGGTGTCACAGCCTGCACACCGTTACACTGACACCCTTATCTTGTATGCTCGGCGTCACAGCCTGCACACCGTTACACTGACATCCTTATCTTGTATGCTCTGTGTCACAGCCTGCACACCGTTACACTGACACCCTTATCTTGTATGCTCGGTGTCACAGCCTGCACACCGTTACACTGACACCCTTATCTTGTATGCTCTGTGTCACAGTCTGCACACCGTTACACTGACACCCTTATCTTGTATGCTCGGTGTCACAGCCTGCACACCGTTACACTGACACCCTTATCTTGTATGCCCGGTGTCACAGCCTGCACACCGTTACACTGACACCCCTATCTTGTATGCTCGGTGTCACAGCCTGCACACCGTTACACTGACACCCTTATCTTGTATGCTCGGCGTCACAGCCTGCACACCGTTACACTGACATCCTTATCTTGTATGCTCTGTGTCACAGCCTGCACACCGTTACACTGACACCCTTATCTTGTATGCTCGGCGTCACAGCCTGCACACCGTTACACTGACATCCTTATCTTGTATGCTCTGTGTCACAGCCTGCACACCGTTACACTGACACCCTTACCTTTTTTGCTCGGCGTCACAGCCTGCACACCGTTACACTGACACCCTTATCTTGTATGCTCTGTGTCACAGCCTGCACACCGTTACACTGACACCCTTATCTTGTATGCTCGGCGTCACAGCCTGCACACCGTTACACTGACATCCTTATCTTGTATGCTCGTTGTCACAGCCTGCACCCATACACGGACATTCATTCACACAATCACAGACTGGCAAATTGTATCACTGGTACTTCAGAAATCTCAACATGATTCCTTTAATAACGACTAAAGTATGCTTTATAACACGTCCTCCCATCAATGGGACCGCCTTTATAACACGTCCTCCCATCAATGAGACCGCCTTTATAACACGTCCTCCCATCAATGAGACCGCCTTTATAACACGTCCTCCCATCAATGAGACCGCCTTTATAACACGTCCTCCCATCAATGAGACCGCCTTTATAACACGTCCTCCCATCAATGAGACCGCCTTTATAACACGTCCTCCCATCAATGAGACCGCCTTCATAACACGTCCTCCCATCAATGAGACCGCCTTTATAACACGTCCTCCCATCAATGAGACCGCCTGCACGTCGTGACTCTCCACGAATGGCCGGGGCTTCTATAACAGCGCTATATATCCCATACGATCTGTCCTCACCATCAACACCTGTGGACATGCCTGATCTGTCCTCACCATCAACACCTGTGGACATGCCTGGTCTGTCCTCACAATCAACACCTGTGGACATGCCTGGTCTGTCCTCACCATCAACACCTGTGGACATGCCTGGTCTGTCCTCACCATCAACACCTGTGGACATGCCTGGTCTGTCCTCACCATCAACACCTGTGGACATGCCTGGTCTGTCCTCACCATCAACACCTGTGGACATGCCTGATCTGTCCTCACCATCAACACCTGTGGACATGCCTGATCTGTCCTCACCATCAACACCTGTGGACATGCCTGATCTGTCCTCACCATCAACACCTGTGGACATGCCTGGTCTGTCCTCACCATCAACACCTGTGGACATGCCTGTTTGGTTGCGCCGCCATAGCCTGTATAGATCTCTTGGTTCATGGGTGATGTCCGAACAACTGGCAAACATGACGCTAACGCATCCGATCCGATCCGTTTTTCCAACTGACCACATTCCAGGGCAATGTGCGCCGACAATATCACTTCGGAGTTTTGTTTCCGAAAAGGTTCTTCTTGGAGGTAGCGCGCTCCCCGGAACCCTAATGAAAGAGAAATAGTCCCACAAAATTGGTCGGGGAGGTCTGCGCTTACAGCTAGTAGGGAGGGTCTGCACTTACAGCTAGTAGGAAGGTCTGCGCTCATAGATAGTAGGGAGGGTCTGCGCTTACAGCTAGTGGGGAGGGTCTGCGCTTACAGCTAGTGGGGAGGGTCTGCGCTTACAGCTAGTGGGGAGGGTCTGCGCTTACAGCTAGTGGGGAGGGTATGCGCTTACAGCTAGTGGGGAGGGTATGCGCTTACAGCTAGTGGGGAGGGTCTGCGCTTACAGCTAGTGGGGAGGGTCTGCACTTACAGCTAATGGAGTGGGTCTGCGCTTACAGCTAGTGAGGAGGGTCTGCGCTTACAGCTAGTGGGGAGGGTCTGCGCTTACAGCTAGTGGGGAGGTTCTGCGCTTACAGCCAGTGGGGAGGGTCTGCGCTTACAGCTAATAGAGAGGGTCTGCGCTTACAGCTAGTGAGGCGGGTCTGCGCTTACAGCTAGTGGGGAGGTTCTGCGCTTACAGCCAGTGGGGAGGGTCTGCGCTTACAGCTAATAGAGAGGGTCTGCGCTTACAGCTAGTGAGGCGGGTCTGCGCTTACAGCTAGTAGGGAGGGTCTGCGCTAACAGCTAGTGGGGAGGGTCTGCGCTTACAGTTAGTGGGGAGGGTCTGTGCTTACAGCCAGTGGGGAGGGTCTGCGCTTACAGCTAGCGGAGAGGGTCTGCGTTGGGAGGCAGTGGAGAGGGTCTGCAGTGGGGGAGGGGGATATGCGCGTAACTGGTGATTAATAAAGACGATGGCGCCGATGTCTACTCACGAAGAGCTTGCCCCCGCCGAGCAGCAGTCTGGCCTTGTCCTCCTCGCCTTGGACCACCTCCTCGGGCAGGAAGTTCCCGAGGATCGACTTAGTGCTCATATGTAACTTCTGTTTCACCGCCTGCCAAATAGGAGCGGATACAGATACGAAGTAATTATTATCAATTACAACCCCAAGTGGAATTAATACAAGATCAACTGTTCAGGGTGCGTGTTATGAATCGCTGGCCTCATAGGTCCTATCATTGGGAACTGGAGTGTAACGTTTCCAACTCGCTATTCATACTCTTGGGTCTCGCTTCGTTCTCGCCTTATTATTACTCTCTCTGTCTTACTTAAGATGGGTTTTTTTCAGGACTCACTGGCTGCCCTACCTGTGAGATGAGTTCTTTCGGACTCTCTGGCTGCCCTACCTGTGAGATGAGTTCTTTCGGACTCTCTGGCTGCCCTACCTGTGAGATGAGTTCTTTCGGACTCTCTGGCTACCTGTGAGATAAGTTCTTTCTGACTCTCTGGCTGCCCTACCTGTGAGATGAGTTCTTTCGGACTCTCTGGCTGCCCTACCTGTGAGATGAGTTCTTTCGGACTCTCTGGCTACCTGTGAGATAAGTTCTTTCTGACTCTCTGGCTGCCCTACCTGTGAGATGAGTTCTTTCGGACTCTCTGGCTGCCCTACCTGTGAGATGAGTTCTTTCGGACTCTCTGGCTACCTGTGAGATAAGTTCTTTCTGACTCTCTGGCTGCCCTACCTGTGAGATGAGTTCTTTCGGACTCTCTGGCTGCCCTACCTGTGAGATGAGTTCTTTCGGACTCTCTGGCTACCTGTGAGATAAGTTCTTTCTGACTCTCTGGCTGCCCTACCTGTGAGATGAGTTCTTTCGGACTCTCTGGCTGCCCTACCTGTGAGATGAGTTCTTTCGGACTCTCTGGCTACCTGTGAGATAAGTTCTTTCTGACTCTCTGGCTGCCCTACCTGTGAGATGAGTTCTTTCGGACTCTCTGGCTGCCCTACCTGTGAGATGAGTTCTTTCGGACTCTCTGGCTACCTGTGAGATAAGTTCTTTCTGACTCTCTGGCTGCCCTACCTGTGAGATGAGTTCTTTCGGACTCTCTGGCTGCCCTACCTGTGAGATGAGTTCTTTCGGACTCTCTGGCTGCCCTACCTGTGAGATGAGTTCTTTCGGACTCTCTGGCTGCCCTACCTGTGAGATAAGTTCTTTCGGACTCTCTGGCTGCCCTACCTGGGAGATGAGTTCTTTCGGACTCTCTGGCTGCCCTACCTGTGAGATGAGTTCTTTCGGACTCTCTGGCTGCCCTACCTGTGAGATAAGTTCTTTCTGACTCTCTGGCTGCCCTACCTGTGAGATGAGTTCTTTCGGACTCTCTGGCTGCCCTACCTGTGAGATGAGTTCTTTCGGACTCTCTGGCTACCTGTGAGATAAGTTCTTTCTGACTCTCTGGCTGCCCTACCTGTGAGATAAGTTCTTTCGGACTCTCTGGCTGCCCTACCTGGGAGATGAGTTCTTTCGGACTCTCTGGCTGCCCTACCTGTGAGATGAGTTCTTTCGGACTCTCTGGCTGCCCTACCTGTGAGATAAGTTCTTTCGGACTCTCTGGCTGCCCTACCTGGGAGATGAGTTCTTTCGGACTCTCTGGCTGCCCTACCTGTGAGATGAGTTCTTTCGGACTCTCTGGCTGCCCTACCTGTGAGATAAGTTCTTTCTGACTCTCTGGCTGCCCTACCTGTGAGATGAGTTCTTTCGGACTCTCTGGCTGCCCTACCTGTGAGATGAGTTCTTTCGGACTCTCTGGCTACCTGTGAGATAAGTTCTTTCTGACTCTCTGGCTGCCCTACCTGTGAGATGAGTTCTTTCGGACTCTCTGGCTGCCCTACCTGTGAGATGAGTTCTTTCGGACTCTCTGGCTGCCCTACCTGTGAGATGAGTTCTTTCGGACTCTCTGGCTACCTGTGAGATAAGTTCTTTCTGACTCTCTGGCTGCCCTACCTGTGAGATGAGTTCTTTCGGACTCTCTGGCTACCTGTGAGATAAGTTCTTTCTGACTCTCTGGCTGCCCTACCTGTGAGATGAGTTCTTTCGGACTCTCTGGCTGCCCTACCTGTGAGATGAGTTCTTTCGGACTCTCTGGCTGCCCTACCTGGGAGATGAGTTCTTTCGGACTCTCTGGCTGCCCTACCTGTGAGATGAGTTCTTTCGGACTCTCTGGCTGCCCTACCTGTGACATGAGTTCTTTCGGACTCTCTGGCTACCTGTGAGATAAGTTCTTTCTGACTCTCTGGCTGCCCTACCTGTGAGATGAGTTCTTTCGGACTCTCTGGCTACCTGTGAGATAAGTTCTTTCTGACTCTCTGGCTGCCCTACCTGTGAGATGAGTTCTTTCGGACTCTCTGGCTGCCCTACCTGTGAGATGAGTTCTTTCGGACTCTCTGGCTGCCCTACCTGGGAGATGAGTTCTTTCGGACTCTCTGGCTGCCCTACCTGTGAGATGAGTTCTTTCGGACTCTCTGGCTGCCCTACCTGTGACATGAGTTCTTTCGGACTCTCTGGCTGCCCTACCTGGGAGATGAGTTCTTTCGGACTCTCTGGCTACATGTCAGATGAGTTCTTTCGGACTCTCTGGCTACGTGGGAGATGAGTTCTTTCGGACTCTCTGGCTACCTGGGAGATGAGTTCTTTCGGACTCTCTGGCTGCCCTACCTGGAAGAGATGAGTTCTTTCGGACTCTCTGGCTACCTGGGAGAGATGAGTTCTTTCGGACTCTCTGGCTGCCCTACCTGGGAGATGAGTTCTTTCGGACTCTCTGGCTACATGTCAGATGAGTTCTTTCGGACTCTCTGGCTACCTGGGAGATGAGTTCTTTCGGACTCTCTGGCTGCCCTACCTGGAAGAGATGAGTTCTTTCGGACTCTCTGGCTACCTGGGAGAGATGAGTTCTTTCGGACTCTCTGGCTGCCCTACCTGGGAGATGAGTTCTTTCGGACTCTCTGGCTACCTGTGAGATGAGTTCTTTCGGACTCTCTGGCTGCCCTACCTGTGAGATGAGTTCTTTCGGACTCTCTGGCTGCCCTACCTGTGAGATGAGTTCTTTCGGACTCTCTGGCTGCCCTACCTGGGAGATGAGTTCTTTCGGACTCTCTGGCTGCCCTACCTGTGAGATGAGTTCTTTCGGACTCTCTGGCTGCCCTACCTGGGAGATGAGTTCTTTCGGACTCTCTGGCTGCCCTACCTGTGAGATGAGTTCTTTCGGACTCTCTGGCTGCCCTACCTGTGACATGAGTTCTTTCGGACTCTCTGGCTACATGTCAGATGAGTTCTTTCGGACTCTCTGGCTACCTGGGAGATGAGTTCTTTCGGACTCTCTGGCTACCTGGGAGATGAGTTCTTTCGGACTCTCTGGCTGCCCTACCTGGAAGAGATGAGTTCTTTCAAACTCTCTGGCTACCTGGGAGAGATGAGTTCTTTCGGACTCTCTGGCTGCCCTACCTGTGAGATGAGTTCTTTCGGACTCTCTGGCTGCCCTACCTGTGAGATGAGTTTTTTCGGACTCTCTGGCTGCCCTACCTGTGAGATGAGTTCTTTCGGACTCTCTGGCTGCCCTACCTGGGAGATGAGTTCTTTCGGACTCTCTGGCTGCCCTACCTGTGAGATGAGTTCTTTCGGACTCTCTGGCTGCCCTACCTGGGAGATGAGTTCTTTCGGACTCTCTGGCTGCCCTACCTGTGAGATGAGTTCTTTCGGACTCTCTGGCTGCCCTACCTGTGACATGAGTTCTTTCGGACTCTCTGGCTACATGTCAGATGAGTTCTTTCGGACTCTCTGGCTACCTGGGAGATGAGTTCTTTCGGACTCTCTGGCTACCTGGGAGATGAGTTCTTTCGGACTCTCTGGCTACATGTCAGATGAGTTCTTTCGGACTCTCTGGCTACCTGGGAGATGAGTTCTTTCGGACTCTCTGGCTGCCCTACCTGGAAGAGATGAGTTCTTTCAAACTCTCTGGCTACCTGGGAGAGATGAGTTCTTTCGGACTCTCTGGCTGCCCTACCTGTGAGATGAGTTCTTTCGGACTCTCTGGCTGCCCTACCTGTGAGATGAGTTCTTTCGGACTCTCTGCTGCCCTACCTGGGAGATGAGTTCTTTCTGACTCTCTGGCTGCCCTACCTGGGAGAGATGAGTTCTTTCGGACTCTCTGGCTGCCCTACCTGGGAGATGAGTTCTTTCGGACTCTCTGGCTGCCCTACCTGTGAGATGAGTTCTTTCGGACTCTCTGGCTGCCTTACTTGTGAGATGAGTTCTTTCGGACTGTCTGGCTGCCCTACCTGTGAGATGAGTTCTTTCTGACTCTCTGGCTGCCCTACCTGGGAGAAATGTGTTCTTTCGGACTCTCTGGCTACCTGAGAGATGAGTTCTTTCTGACTCTCTGGCTGCCCTACCTGAGAGAAGAGTTTTTTCTGACTCTCTGGCTGCCCTACCTGGGAGATGAGTTCTTTCGGACTCTCTGGCTACTTGTGAGATGAGTTCTTTCTGACTCTCTGGCTGCCCTACCTGAGAGAAGAGTTCTTTCTGACTCTCTGGCTGCCCTACCTGGGAGAGATGAGTTCTTTCGGACTCTCTGGCTGCCCTACCTGGGAGATGAGTTCTTTCTGACTCTCTGGCTGCCCTACCTGGGAGAGATGAGTTCTTTCGGACTCTCTGGCTGCCCTACCTATGACATGAGTTCTTTCGGACTCTCTGGCTACCTGTGAGATGAGTTCTTTCGGACTCTCTGGCCACCCTACCTGGGAGAGATGAGTTCTTTCGGACTCTCTGGCTGCCTGTGACATGAGTTTTTTCTGACTCTGGCTGCCCTACTTGGGAGATGAGTTCTTTCGGACTCTCTGGCTGCCCTACCTGTGAGAGGAGTTCTTTCGGACTCTCTGGCTGCCCTACCTGTGAGATGAGTTCTTTCTGACTCTCTGGCTACCCTACCTGGGAGATGAGTTCTTTCGGACTCTCTGGCTGCCCTACCTGACAGAAGAGTTATTTCGGACTCTCTGGCTGCCCTACCTGGGAGATGAGTTCTTTCTGACTCACTGGCTGCCCTACCTGGGAGAAGAGTTTTTTCTGACTCTCTGGCTGCCTTACCTGAGAGATGAGTACTTTCTTGCTGTCGTTCTTGACGGCCAGTGCCAGGTCCTGCCAGGTCCACGTCTGGTTGTGGTACTCCAGCGTCGGTAACAGGAAGTAGAAGTCGTGGATATTCTTGATATTTTTCTCTTTTTGTCCCTTGAATATAAACAAGTTCGTTGCGTACCAGTGTCTTGTCCATTTACCGTGCTGGCCTTCCCCAGATCGCACCAATGCCAGAGTCAATATGCGTAATATAAAAATATCCATTTACATGGAAGAACGCAGAGCATTTCCGGCGATATCAACAGTAGAAAAGTAAATAGCTACATCGATAGAGATTTGGAAGTTTCATGGCCTGTTACGTTATTCCCTACAAACAAACATTGAATCAAACAACTGGTCTCGTTACCTTATAACTGACTCGGAGAGGAACCTCTGGAATCTTTATGTAATGAAACATGTTGTTCTTTGCAGCACGTTGCTGGAATGAGACGAAACATTTATCTACGCGATATAAAACAACACTACTAATGTAGCACTTTTTACAACACAAAAATTTTAAAGCAACATTAACATTTTTTCATTTGCACTAATGACAGCGTTCAGCCCACCTTCATCTTGTCAATGTCATCGACGTTGCTGTTAGCACTGGCGCGGCCATGGCGTCTGCTCCCGGAGCGCTCTGGCGGCTTGTCTTCCTTCCGCTTGGATTTGGGCGCCACCCCTAGCGACTGTTGCTGTTCCAGCTCATCCAGAACGTCTGTGACACACACAATCAACTTAGATATGGCCTTCCTGTGACATGGCAGGCTGGCAGGGTGGTGACCCACCTTCCTGTGACATGACAGGCTGGCAGGGTGGTGACCCACCTCCCTGTGACATGACAGGCTGGCAGGGTGGTGACCCACCTCCCTGTGATATGGCAGGCTGGCAGGGTGGTGACCCACCTCCCTGTGAGATGACAGGCTGGCAGGGTGGAGACCCACCTCCCTGTGATATGACAGGCTGGCAGGGTGGAGACCCACCTCCCTGTGATATGACAGGCTGGCAGGGTGGAGACCCACCTCCCTGTGATATGACAGGCTGGCAGGGTGGTGACCCACCTCCCTGTGATATGACTGGCTGGCAGGGTGGTGACCCACCTCCCTGTGATATGACAGGCTGGCAGGGTGGTGACCCACCTTCCTGTGATATGACAGGCTGGCAGGGTGGAGACCCACCTCCCTGTGATATGGCAGGCTGGTAGGGTGGTGACCCACCTCCCTGTGATATGGCAGGCTGGCAGGGTGGTGACCCACCTCCCTGTGATATGGCAGGCTGGCAGGGTGGTGACCCACCTCCCTGTGATATGGCAGGCTGGCAGGGTGGTGACCCACCTCCCTGTGATATGACAGGCTGGCAGGGTGGTGACCCACCTTCCTGTGATATGACAGGCTGGCAGGGTGGAGACCCACCTCCCTGTGATATGGCAGGCTGGCAGGGTGGTGACCCACCTCCCTGTGATATGGCAGGCTGGCAGGGTGGTGACCCACCTCCCTGTGATATGACAGGCTGGCAGGGTGGTGACCCACCTTCCTGTGAGATGACAGGCTGGCAGGGTGGAGACCCACCTCCCTGTGATATGACAGGCTGGCAGGGTGGAGACCCACCTCCCTGTGATATGACAGGCTGGCAGGGTGGTGACCCACCTTCCTGTGATGTGACTGGCTGGCAGGGTGGTGACCCACGTTCCTGTGATATGACTGGCTGGCAGGGTGGTGACCCACCTTCCTGTGATATGACAGGCGGGCAGGGTGGTGACCCACCTTCCTGTGATATGACAGGCTGGCAGGATGGTGACCCACCTTCCTGTGATATGACAGGCTGGCAGGGTGGTGACCCACCTTACTGTGATATGACAGGCTGGCAGGATGGTGACCCACCTTACTGTGATATGACAGGCTGGCAGGGTGGTGACCCACCTTCCTGTGATATGACAGGCTGGCAGGGTGGTGACCCACCTTCCTGTGATATGACAGGCTGGCAGGATGGTGACCCACCTTCCTGTGATATGACAGGCTGGCCGGATGGTGACCCGCCTTCCTGTGATATGACAGGCTGGCAGGGTGGAGACCCACCTTCCTGTGATATGACTGGCTGGCAGGATAGTGACCCACCTCCCTGTGATATGACAGGCTTGCAGGATGGTGACCCACCTTCCTGTGATATGACAGGCTGGCAGGGTGGTGACCCACCTTCCTGTGATGTAACAGGCTGGCAGGATGGTGACCCACCTTCCTGTGATATAACAGGCTGGCAGGGTGGAGACCCACCTCCCTGTGATATGACAGGCTGGTAGGATGGTGACCCACCTCCCTGTGATGTAACAGGCTGGCAGGGTGGTGACTCACCTTCCTGTGATATAACAGGCTGGCAGGGTGGAGACCCACCTCCCTGTGATATGACAGGCTGGCAGGGTGGTGACCCACCTTCCTGTGATATGGCAGGCTGGCAGGATGGTGACCCACCTTCCTGTGATATGACAGGCTGGCAGGATGGTGACCCACCTTCCTGTGATATGACAGGCTGGCAGGGTGGTGACCCACCTTCCTGTGATATGACAGGCTGGCAGGGTGGTGACCCACCTCCCTGTGATATGACAGGCTGGCAGGGTGGTGACCCACCTCCCTGTGATATGACAGGCTGGCAGGATGGTGACCCACCACCCTGTGAGATGACAGGCAGGATGGTGACCCACCTTCCTGTGATATAAACAGGCTGGCAGGGTGGTGACCCACCTCCCTGTGAGATGACAGGCAGGATGGTGACCCACCTTCCTGTGATATGACTGGCTGGCAGGGTGGTGACCCACCTTCCTGTGAGATGACAGGCAGGATGGGGACGCACCTTCCTGTGATATGACAGGCTGGCAGGATGGTGACCCACCTTCCTGCGATATGACAGGCTGGCAGGGTGGTGACCCACCTCCCTGTGAGATGACAGGCAGGATGGTGACCCACCTTCCTGTGATATGACTGGCTGGCAGGGTGGTGACCCACCTTCCTGTGATATGACAGGCTGGCAGGGTGGTGACCCACCTTCCTGTGATATGACAGGCTGGCAGGGTGGTGACCCACCTTCCTGTGATATAACAGGCTGGCAGGGTGGTGACCCACCTTCCTGTGATGTGGCAGGCTGGCAGGATGGTGACCCACCTTCCTGTGATATGACTGGCTGGCAGGATGGTGACCCGCCTTCCTGTGATGTGACAGGCTGGTAGGGTGGTGACCCACCTTCCAGTGATATGACAGGCTGGCAGGATGGTGACCCACCTTCCTCGTCGTCGAGGTCCTCGTGTCTCTGGTTAAAGAAGAAGGCCATGGCGGCGGCGTAGAAGCGGGCTGTCATCTGGATGGCCAGCGGGGCCACGTTCACCTCAAAGTGTTCCTTCACCGATATACCGCCCACTGTAACAATACCGTGACAAACACTCACACGGCATGGTGAGACAAACACTCAAACACTCACACGGCATGGTGACACAAACACTCACACGGCATGGTGACACAAACACTCACACGGCATGATGAGACAAACACTCACACGGCATGGTGAGACAAACACTCACACGGCATGATGACACAAACATTCACACGGCATGATGAGACAAAAACTCACACGGCATGGTGACACAAACACTCACACGGCATGATGAGACAAACACTCACACGGCATGGTGAGACAAACACTCACAGGGCATGGTGAGACAAACACTCACAGGGCATGGTGAGACAAACACTCACAGGGCATGACGAGACAAACACTCACACGGCATGGTGAGACAAACACACGGCATGATGAGACAAACGCCCACACGGCATGGTGACACAAACACACGGCATGATGAGACAAACACACGGCATGATGAGACAAACGCCCACACGGCATGGTGACACAAACACACGGCACGGTGAGACAAACACACGGCATGATGAGACAAACACCCACACGGCATGGTGAGACAAACACACGGCATGATGAGACAAACGCCCACACGGCATGGTGACACAAACACTCACACGGCATGGTAACGCAAACACTCACAGGGCATGATGAGACAAACACTCACACGGCATGGTGAGACAAACACTCACAGGGCATGGTGAGACAAACACACGGCATGGTGAGACAAACACTCACACGGCATGGTGAGACAAACACTCACAGGGCATGGTGAGACAAACACACGGCATGATGAGACAAACACTCACACGGCATGATGAGACAAACACTCACAGGGCATGGTGAGACAAACACACGGCATGGTGAGACAAACACTCACACGGCATGGTGAGACAAACACTCACAGGGCATGGTGAGACAAACACACGGCATGACGAGACAAACACTCACACGGCATGGTGAGACAAACACACACGGCATGATGAGACAAACGCCCACACGGCATGGTGACACAAACATTCACACGGCGTGATGAGACAAACGCACGGCATGATGAGACAAACACTCACACGGCATGATGAGACAAAAAACACACGGCATGGTGAGACAAACATTCACAGGGCATGATGAGACAAACACTCACACGGCATGATGAGACAAACACACACGGCATGATGAGACAAACGCCCACACGGCATGGTGACAAACACTCACACGGCGTGATGAGACAAACACACGGCATGATGAGACAAACACACACGGCATGATGAGACAAACGCCCACGCGGCATGGTGACAAACACTCACACGGCGTGATGAGACAAACACACGGCATGATGAGACAAACACTCACACGGCGTGATGAGACAAACACACGGCATGATGAGACAAACACTCACACGGCATGATGAGACAAAAACACACGGCATGGTGAGACAAACATTCACAGGGCATGATGAGACAAACACTCACACGGCATGATGAGACAAAAACACACGGCATGGTGACACAAACACTTATACGGCATGGTGAGACAAACACTCACACGGCATGGTGAGACAAACACTCACACGGCGTGATGAGACAAACACACGGCATGATGAGACAAACACTCACACGGCATGATGAGACAAAAACACACGGCATGGTGAGACAAACATTCACAGGGCATGATGAGACAAACACTCACACGGCATGATGAGACAAAAACACACGGCATGGTGAGACAAACACTCACACGGCATGATGAGACAAACACACACGGCATGGTGAGACAAACATTCACACGGCATGATGAGACAAACACTCACACGGCATGGTGAGACAAACACTCACACGGCATGATGAGACAAACACTCACAGGGCATGGTGAGACAAACGCCCACACGGCATGATGACACAAACACTCACACGGCATGATGAGACAAACATTCACAGGGCATGATGTGACAAACACTCACACGGCATGGTGAGACAAACACTCACACGGCATGGTGAGACAAACACACGGCATGATGAGACAAACACACGGCATGGTGAGACAAACACACACGGCATGGTGAGACAAACATTCACACGGCATGATGAGACAAACACTCACACGGCATGGTGAGACAAACACTCACAGGGCATGATGAGACAAACATTCACAGGGCATGATGTGACAAACACTCACACGGCATGGTGACACAAACACTCACACGGCATGATGAGACAAACACTCACAGGGCATGATGAGACAAACACTCACAGGGCATGGTGAGACAAACACTCACACGGCATGATGAGACAAACATTCACAAGGCATGATGTGACAAACACTCACACGGCATGGTGAGACAAACACTCACACGGCATGGTGAGACAAACACTCACAGGGCATGATGAGACAAACATTCACAGGGCATGATGTGACAAACACTCACACGGCATGGTGAGACAAACATTCACACGGCATGATGAGACAAACACTCACACGGCATGGTGAGACAAACACTCACAGGGCATGATGAGACAAACATTCACAGGGCATGATGTGACAAACACTCACACGGCATGGTGAGACAAACATTCACACGGCATGATGAGACAAACACTCACACGGCATGGTGAGACAAACACTCACAGGGCATGATGAGACAAACATTCACAGGGCATGATGTGACAAACACTCACACGGCATGGTGACACAAACACTCACACGGCATGATGAGACAAACACTCACAGGGCATGATGTGACAAACACTCACACGGCATGGTGAGACAAACATTCACACGGCATGATGAGACAAACACTCACACGGCATGGTGAGACAAACACTCACAGGGCATGATGAGACAAACACTCACACGGCATGATGTGACAAACACTCACACGGCATGGTGAGACAAACATTCACACGGCATGATGAGACAAACACTCACACGGCATGGTGAGACAAACACTCACAGGGCATGATGAGACAAACATTCACAGGGCATGATGTGACAAACACTCACACGGCATGATGAGACAAACACTCACAGGGCATGATGAGACAAACACTCACAGGGCATGGTGAGACAAACACTCACACGGCATGATGAGACAAACATTCACAGGGCATGATGTGACAAACACTCACACGGCATGGTGAGACAAACACTCACACGGCATGGTGAGACAAACACTCACAGGGCATGATGAGACAAACATTCACAGGGCATGATGTGACAAACACTCACACGGCATGGTAACGCAAACACTCAGGGCATGGTGAGACAAACACTCACACGGCATGGTGAGACAAACATTCACAGGGCATGATGTGACAAACACTCACACGGCATGGTAACGCAAACACTCAGGGCATGGTGAGACAAACACTCACACGGCATGGTGAGACAAACACTCACAGGGCATGATGAGACAAACATTCACAGGGCATGATGTGACAAACACTCACACGGCATGATGAGACAAACACTCACACGGCATGATGAGACAAACACTCACAGGGCATGGTGAGACAAACACTCACACGGCATGGTAACGCAAACACTCACAGGGCATGATGAGACAAACACTCACACGGCATGGTGACACAAACACTCACACGGCATGGTGAGACAAACACTCACAGGGCATGACGAGACAAACACTCACAGGGCATGATGAGACAAACACTCACAGGGCATGATGAGACAAACACACACGGCATGATGAGACAAACGCCCACACGGCATGGTGACAAACACTCACACGGCGTGATGAGACAAACACACGGCATGATGAGACAAACACACACGGCATGATGAGACAAACGCCCACACGGCATGGTGACAAACACTCACACGGCGTGATGAGACAAACACACGGCATGATGAGACAAACACACACGGCATGATGAGACAAACGCCCACACGGCATGGTGACAAACACTCACACGGCGTGATGAGACAAACACACGGCATGATGAGACAAACACTCACACGGCGTGATGAGACAAACACACGGCATGATGAGACAAACACTCACACGGCATGATGAGACAAAAACACACGGCATGGTGAGACAAACATTCACAGGGCATGATGAGACAAACACTCACACGGCATGATGAAACAAAAACACACGGCATGGTGACACAAACACTTATACGGCATGGTGAGACAAACACTCACACGGCATGGTGAGACAAACACACACGGCATGGTGAGACAAACATTCACACGGCATGATGAGACAAACACTCACACGGCATGGTGAGACAAACACTCACACGGCATGATGAGACAAACACTCACAGGGCATGGTGAGACAAACACTCACACGGCATGATGACACAACCACTCACACGGCATGATGAGACATTCACAGGGCATGATGTGACAAACACTCACACGGCATGGTGAGACAAACACTCACACGGCATGGTGAGACAAACACACGGCATGATGAGACAAACACACGGCATGGTGAGACAAACATTCACACGGCATGATGAGACAAACACTCACACGGCATGGTGAGACAAACACTCACACGGCATGGTGAGACAAACACTCACACGGCATGGTGAGACAAACACTCACACGGCATGATGACACAAACACTCACACGGCATGATGAGACATTCACAGGGCATGATGTGACAAACACTCACACGGCATGGTGAGACAAACACTCACACGGCATGGTGAGACAAACACACGGCATGATGAGACAAACACACGGCATGGTGAGACAAACATTCACACGGCATGATGAGACAAACACTCACACGGCATGGTGAGACAAACACTCACAGGGCATGATGAGACAAACATTCACAGGGCATGATGTGACAAACACTCACACGGCATGGTGAGACAAACACTCACACGGCATGGTGAGACAAACACACGGCATGATGAGACAAACACACGGCATGATGAGACAAACACACGGCATGGTGAGACAAACATTCACACGGCATGATGAGACAAACACTCACACGGCATGGTGAGACAAACACTCACAGGGCATGATGAGACAAACATTCACAGGGCATGATGTGACAAACACTCACACGGCATGGTGACACAAACACTCACACGGCATGATGAGACAAACACCCACACGGCATGGTAACGCAAACACTCACAGGGCATGATGAGACAAACACTCACAGGGCATGACGAGACAAACACCCACACGGCATGGTGAGACAAACATTCACCCGGCATGGTGAGACAAACACTCACACGGCATGGTGAGACAAACACTCACAGGGCATGATGAGACAAACACCCACACGGCATGGTAACGCAAACACTCACAGGGCATGATGAGACAAACACTCACAGGGCATGACGAGACAAACACCCACACGGCATGGTGAGACAAACATTCACCCGGCATGGTGAGACAAACACTCACACGGCATGGTGAGACACGGCCTGACTTTACTATCCCCCACCATTTTTGGCTGTTTCCTATGTTTCAGCCTACTGTCTTATTACCGCCCATTACCACCTTTCTGGGCTGTTTTCTATGTTTCAGCCTACTGCCTTTACCACCGTTTTCATGTATCAGCCAACTGTCTTAAACCACCGCTTTACCAGCCTTTTCGTGGTTAATGGAATGTTACTCACGTATCTTTACAATGAGGGAACAAACCAACGTACATGTACAAGCTTAGGTCACTGCTTGGTCTCGAACTGGGTACCTTACGCACGCCAGCCCGCATGCTTAACCAATGCGCCACCGCGACTTGCACGGAAGACAATGTTTGGAACTTTGACTGTATGAACATAGGAATCATTCTCTCATAGATGTCGCTACTTGTCTTTTAATAACTCGCTAGATGGGGCCACTTGTATCATAATCAATCGCCAGATGTCGCTGCCCTATTTCGGCACGTGCCATTTCGAGGAAATTTCCATTTGTCACTCGTGCTGTCTTCATGACCTCGGACGTGCTATACGTGAATCCAGACATGACATAGACAACACAACACAAAAACAATGTAACCAAGGAAACCAACCTACTAACTTCAGTCGAATAATAGAAATATATAACAATACTTTAAAAAAATATTATACTATTTTTTAAGAATTTTAGACTAGTTTTACAGGAATATTGTACTATTTTAAGGAATATTATACTAGGTTTTTAAGGAATTCTACACTAGCTAATAGTTTTAAGGACTAGCTAGGAATATTATACTACGTTTTTAAGGAATATTATAATAGTAGTTTTCTAAGGAATTCTACACTACTTTACTAAGCTTACCTTTTAAGGAATATTATACTACTTTACTAGGTTTTTAAGGAATATTATACGAATTTTTAATGAATATTGTACTACTTTTAAGGAATACTAGTTCTTAAGGTATTACTCGTTACAGCATCGAGTGTATATAGCACGTTCTCACACCTTGACACGAGGCGAGCGCGCGACAGTATTCGCCCTGCTCCCGGCATCCAAGGCGTCACTTTTGCATTCAAAGATGGCGACCGACAACAACATCGCATCCATCGCTAAGTCACTATGTTTTGCCGATTAACGGAACATTATAAACCTGTAAGTAGCCCAAAATGACATAATTTTACACTTTCAGGCAGTCTCTTTTTATTTTTAGGCATTTTTAGGACTCTTTTTAGACAGTTTTTTTTACAGGCGATTTTTCAATTTTGGTGGGGGGTTGTAAAGTTGGTCCCAAACACTCACACGGCATGATGAGACAAACACACGGCATGATGAGACAAAAACACACGGCATGGTGAGACAAACACTCACACGGCATGATGAGACAAACACTCACACGGCATGGTGAGACAAACATTCACAGGGCATGATGTGACAAACACTCACAGGGCATGGTGAGCAAAACACTCACAGAGCATGGTGAGACAAACACTCACACGGCATGGTGAGACAAACACACGGCATGGTGAGACAAACATTCACACGGCATGATGAGACAAACACTCACACGGCATGATGAGACAAACACTCACACGGCATGGTGAGACAAACACTCACACGGCATGATGAGACAAACACACGGCATGATGAGACAAAAACACACGGCATGGCGAGACAGACACTCACACGGCATGATGAGACAAACACACGGCATGATCAGACAAAAACACAAGGCATGGTGACACAAACACTCACACGGCATGATGAGACAAACACACGGCATGATGAGAGAAACACACGGCATAATGAGACAAAAACACAAGGCCTGGTGACACAAACACTCACACCACATGGTGAGAAAAACACTCACACGGCATGGTGAGACAAACACTCACACGGCATGGTGAGACAAACATTCACAGGGCATGATGTGACAAACACTCACACGGCATGGTGAGACAAAAACACACGGCATGGTGAGACAAACACTCACACGGCATGGTGAGACAAACACTCACACGGCATGGTGAGACAAACATTCACACGGCATGATGAGACAAACACACGGCATGATGAGACAAACACTCACACGGCATGATGAGACAAACACTCACAGGGCATGATGAGACAAACACTCACACGTCATGATGAGACAAACACACGGCATGATGAGACAAAAACACACGGCATGGCGAGACAAACACTCACACGGCATGATGAGACAAACACACGGCATCATCAGAAAAAAAACACAAGGCATGGTGACACAAACACTCACACGGCATGATGAGACAAACACACGGCATGATGAGAGAAACACACGGCATGATGAGACAAAAACACAAGGCCTGGTGACACAAACACTCACACGACATGGTGAGAAAAACACTCACACGGCATGGTGAGACAAACACTCACACGGCATGGTGAGACAAACATTCACAGGGCATGATGTGACAAACACTCACACGGCATGGTGAGACAAAAACACACGGCATGGTGAGACAAACACTCACACGGCATGATGAGACAAACACTCACACGGCATGGTGAGACAAACATTCACACGGCATGGTGAGACAAACACTCACACGGCATGGTGAGACAAACACACACGGCATGGTGAGACAAACATTCACACGGCATGGTGAGACAAACACTCACACGGCATGGTGAGACAAACATTCACAGGGCATGATGTGACAAACACTCACACGGCATGGTGAGACAAACACTCACACGGCATGGTGAGACAAACACTCACAGGGCATGATGAGACAAACATTCACAGGTCATGATGTGACAAACACTCACACGGCATGGTGAGACAAACACTCACACGGCATGGTGAGACAAACACTCACACGGCATGGTGAAACAAACACTCACACGGCATGGTGAGACAAACACACGGCATGGTGAGACAAAAACACACGGCATGATGAGACAAACACACGGCATGATGAGACAAAAACACACGGCATGATGAGACAACCACTCACACGGCATGATGAGACAAACACTCACACGGCATGATGAGACAAACACTCACACGGCATGGTGAGACAAACATTCACCCGGCATGGTGAGACAAACACTCACACGGCATGGTGAGACAAACACTCACAGGGCATGGTGAGACAAACACTCACACGGCATGGTGAGACAAACACTCACACGGCATGATGAAACAAACACTCACACGGCATGATAAGACAAACACACCGCATGGTGAGACAAACACTCACACGGCATGATGAGACAAACACAGGGCATGATGAGACAAAAACACACGGCATGGTGAGACAAACACTCACACGGCATGATGAGACAAACTCACAGGGCATGGTGAGACAAACATTCACAGGGCATGATGTGACAAACACTCACAGGGCATGGTGAGAAAAACACTCACAGAGCATGGTGAGACAAACACTCACACGGCATGGTGAGACAAACACACGGCATGGTGAGACAAACATTCAAACGGCATGATGAGACAAACACACGGCATGATGAGACAAACACTCACACGGCATGATGAGACAAACACTCACAGGGCATGATGAGACAAACACTCACACGGCATGATGAGACAAACACACGGCATGGTGAGACAAACACGCACACGGCATGATGAGACAAACACACGGCATGATGAGACAAAAACACACGGCATGATCAGACAAAAACACAAGGCATGGTGACACAAACACTCACACGGCATGATGAGACAAACACACGGCATGATGAGAGAAACACACGGCATGATGAGACAAAAACACAAGGCCTGGTGACACAAACACTCACACGACATGGTGAGAAAAACACTCACACGGCATGGTGAGACAAACACTCACACGGCATGGTGAGACAAACATTCACAGGGCATGATGTGACAAACACTCACAGGGCATGGTGAGACAAACACTCACAGGGCATGATGAGACAAACACTCACAGGGCATGGTGAGACAAACACACACAGGGCATGGTAAGACAAACACTCACAGGGCATGATGAGACAAACACTCACACGGCATGATGAGACAAACATTCACAGGGCATGATGAGACAAACGCCCACACGGCATGGTGACACAAACACACGGCATGATGAGACAAACACACGGCATGATGAGACAAACACCCACACGGCATGGTGACACAAACACTCACACGGCATGGTGAGACAAACACTCACAGGGCATGGTGAGACAAACACTCACAGGGCATGGTGACACAAACACTCACAAGGCATGATAAGACAAACACTCACACGGCATGATGACACAAACACTCGCACGGCATGATCTTAATGGTTGTTTGTATCACTGACCTGGAGCTTTAAACTTGCAGAGAATTCTGAGGGTTGTCTCCCGCTCCGTGAAACCCTTGCCTTGAATATCTTGAGGACAGACCAGATCCTGAAGGAAAGAGGCTGCAGTGTAGAGACTACCATACTGACAGGGGAGACTACCATCCTGACAGGGGAGACTACCAGACTGACAGGGGAGACTACCATCCTGACAGGGGAGACTACCATACTGACAGGGGAGACATCATAGTGACAGGGAAGACTACCATACTGACAGGGAAGACTACCATACTGACAGGGAAGACTACCATACTGACAGGGAAGACTACCATACGGAAAGGGGAAACTACCATACTGACAGGGGAGACTACCTTACTGACAGGGGAGACTACCATACTGAGAGGGGAGACTACCTTACCGACATGGGAGACTACCTTACTGACAGGGGAGACTACCTTACTGACAGGGAAGACTACCTTACTGACAGGGGAGACTACCTTACTGACAGGGAAGACTACCTTACTGACAGGGGAGACTGCCATACTGACATGGGAGACTACCATACTGACAGGGAAGACTACCTTACTGACAGGGGAGACTACCACACTGAGAGGGGAGACTACCATACTGACAGGGGAGACTACAATACTGACAGGGGAGACTACCTTACTGACAGGGGAGACTACCTTACTGACAGGGGAGACTACCACACTGAGAGGGGAGACTACCATACTGACAGGGGAGACTACCATACTGACAGGGAAGACTACCATACGGAAAGGGGAAACTACCATACTGACAGGGGAGACTACCTTACTGACAGGGGAGACTACCATACTGAGAGGGGAGACTACCACACTGAGAGGGGAGACTACCATACTGACAGGGGAGACTACCATACTGACAGGGAAGACTACCATACGGAAAGGGGAAACTACCATACTGACAGGGGAGACTACCTTACTGACAGGGGAGACTACCATACTGAGAGGGGAGACTACCTTACCGACATGGGAGACTACCTTACTGACAGGGGAGACTACCTTACTGACAGGGAAGACTACCTTACCGACATGGGAGACTACCATACTGACAGGGGAGACTACCTTACTGACAGGGAAGACTACCTTACTGACAGGGGAGACTGCCATACTGACATGGGAGACTACAATACTGACAGGGAAGACTACCTTACTGACAGGGGAGACTACCTTACTGACAGGGGAGACTACCACACTGAGAGGGGAGACTACCATACTGACAGGGGAGACTACCATACTGACAGGGAAGACTACCATACGGAAAGGGGAAACTACCATACTGACAGGGGAGACTACCTTACTGACAGGGGAGACTACCATACTGAGAGGGGAGACTACCTTACCGACATGGGAGACTACCTTACTGACAGGGGAGACTACCTTACTGACAGGGAAGACTACCTTACCGACATGGGAGACTACCATACTGACAGGGGAGACTACCTTACTGACAGGGAAGACTACCTTACTGACAGGGGAGACTGCCATACTGACATGGGAGACTACAATACTGACAGGGGAGACTACCTTACTGACAGGGGAGACTACCTTACTGACAGGGGAGACTACCACACTGAGAGGGGAGACTACCATACTGACAGGGGAGACTACCATACTGACAGGGGAGACTGCCATACTGACGGGGGAATTGCAATGCCATATCACGGTTTGTTGAGGCAGTCTTACCTTGTAGGGAGTCTCAGAGAGCAGGTTGGCCGTCTTACCTTGTAGGGAGTCTCAGAGAGCAGGTTGGCCGTCTTACCTTGTAGGGAGTCTCAGAGAGCAGGTTGGCCGTCTTACCTTGTAGGGAGTCTCAGAGAGCAGGTTGGCCGTCTTACCTTGTAGGGAGTCTCAGAGAGCAGGTTGGCCGTCTTACCTTGTAGGGAGTCTCAGAGAGCAGGTTGGCCGCCTTACCTTGTAGGGAGTCTCAGAGAGCAGGTTGGCCGCCTTACCTTGTAGGGAGTCTCAGAGAGCAGGTTGGCCGCCTTACCTTGTAGGGAGTCTCAGAGAGCAGGTTGGCCGTCGTACCTTGTAGGGAGTCTCAGAGAGCAGGTTGGTCGCCTTGCCTTGTAGGGAGTCTCAGAGAGCAGGTTAGCCGTCTTACCTTGTAGGGAGTCTCAGAGAGCAGGTTGGCCGCCTTACCTTGTAGGGAGTCTCACAGAGCGGGTTGGCCGTCGTACCTTGTAGGGAGTCTCAGAGAGCAGGTTGGCCGTCGTACCTTGTAGGGAGTCTCAGAGAGCAGGTTGGCCGTCGTACTTTGTAGGGAGTCTCAGAGAGCAGGTTGGCCGCCTTACCTTGTAGGGAGTCTCAGAGAGCAGGTTGGTCGCCTTGCCTTGTAGGAGTCTCAGAGAGCAGGTTGGCAGTCTTACCTTGTAGGGAGTCTCAGAGAGCAGGTTGGCCGCCTTACCTTGTAGGGAGTCTCAGAGAGCAGGTTGGCCGTCGTACGTTGTAGGGAGTCTCAGAGAGCAGGTTGGCCGTCGTACCTTGTAGGGAGTCTCAGAGAGCAGGTTGGCCGTCGTACCTTGTAGGGAGTCTCAGAGAGCAGGTTGGCCGTCGTACTTTGTAGGGAGTCTCAGAGAGCAGGTTGGCCGCCTTACCTTGTAGGGAGTCTCAGAGAGCAGGTTGGTCGCCTTGCCTTGTAGGAGTCTCAGAGAGCAGGTTGGCAGTCTTACCTTGTAGGGAGTCTCAGAGAGCAGGTTGGCCGCCTTACCTTGTAGGGAGTCTCAGAGAGCAGGTTGGCCGTCGTACGTTGTAGGGAGTCTCAGAGAGCAGGTTGGCCGCCTTACCTTGTAGGGAGTCTCAGAGAGCAGGTTGGCCGTCGTACCTTGTAGGGAGTCTCAGAGAGCAGGTTGGCTGTCGTACTTTGTAGGGAGTCTCAGAGAGCAGGTTGGCCGTCGTACCTTGTATGGAGTCTCAGAGAGCAGGTTGGCTGTCGTACTTTGTAGGGAGTCTCAGAGAGCAGGTTGGCCGCCTTACCTTGTAGGGAGTCTCAGAGAGCAGGTTGGCCGCCTTACCTTGTAGGGAGTCTCAGAGAGCGGGTTGGCCGCCTTACCTTGTAGGGAGTCTCAGAGAGCAGGTTGGCCGTCGTACCTTGTAGGTAGTCTCAGAGAGCAGGTTGGCCGCCTTACCTTGTAGGGAGTCTCAGAGAGCAGGTTGGCCGCATTACCTTGTAGGCAGTCTCAGAGAGCAGGTTGGCCGTCGTACCTTGTAGGGAGTCTCAGAGGGCAGGTTGGCCGCATTACCTTGTAGGCAGTCTCAGAGAGCAGGTTGGCCGCCTTACCTTGTAGGGAGTCTCAGAGAGCAGGTTGGCCGTCGTACCTTGTAGGGAGTCTGAGAGAGCAGGTTGGCCGCCTTACCTTGTAGGGTGTCTCAGAGAGCAGGTTGGCCGTCGTACCTTGTAGGGAGTCTCAGAGAGCAGGTTGGCCGTCGTACCTTGTAGGGAGTCTCAGAGAGCAGGTTGGACGCCTTACCTTGTAGGGAGTCTCAGAGAGCAGGTTGACCGTCGTACCTTGTAGGGAGTCTCAGAGAGCGGGTTGGCCGCCTTACCTTGTAGGGAGTCTCAGAGAGCAGGTTGGCCGCCTTACCTTGTAGGGAGTCTCAGAGAGCAGGTTGGCCGCCTTACCTTGTAGGGAGTCTCAGAGAGCAGGGTGGCCGCCTTACCTTGTGGGGAGTCTCAGAGAGCAGGTTGGCCGTCGTACCTTGTAGGGAGTCTGAGAGAGCAGGTTGGCCGCCTTACCTTGTAGGGAGTCTCAGAGAGCAGGTTGGCCGCCTTACCTTGTAGGGAGTCTCAGAGAGCAGGTTGGCCGTCGTACCTTGTAGGGAGTCTCAGAGAGCAGGTTGGCCGCCTTACCTTGTAGGGAGTCTCAGAGAGCAGGTTGGCCGCCTTACCTTGTAGGGAGTCTCAGAGAGCAGGTTGGCCGCCTTACCTTGTAGGGAGTCTCAGAGAGCAGGTTGGCCGTCGTACCTTGTAGGGAGTCTCAGAGAGCAGGTTGGCCGCCTTACCTTGTAGGGAGTCTCAGAGAACGGGTTGGCCGTCGTACCGTGTAGGGAGTCTCAGAGAGCAGGTTGGCCGCCTTACCTTGTAGGGAGTCTCAGAGAGCAGGTTGGCCGTCGTACCTTGTAGGGAGTCTCAGAGAGCAGGTTGGCCGCCTTACCTTGTAGGGAGTCTCAGAGAGCAGGTTGGCCGCCTTACCTTGTAGGGAGTCTCAGAGAGCAGGTTGGCCGCCTTACCTTGTAGGGAGTCTCAGAGAGCAGGTTGGCCGCCTTACCTTGTAGGGAGTCTCAGAGAGCAGGTTGGCCGCCTTACCTTGTAGGGAGTCTCAGAGAGCAGGTTGGCCGCCTTACCTTGTAGGGAGTCTCAGAGAGCAGGTTGGCCGCCTTACCTTGTAGGGAGTCTCAGAGAGCAGGTTGGCCGCCTTACTTTGTAGGGAGTCTCAGAGAGCAGGTTGGCCGCCTTACCTTGTAGGGAGTCTCAGAGAGCAGGTTGGCCGCCTTACCTTGTAGGGAGTCTCAGAGAGCAGGTTGGCCGTCTTACCTTGTAGGGAGTCTCAGAGAGCAGGTTGGCCGCCTTACCTTGTAGGGAGTCTCAGAGAGCAGGTTGGCCGCCTTACCTTGTAGGGAGTCTCAGAGAGCAGGTTGGCCGCCTTACCTTGTAGGGAGTCTCAGAGAGCAGGTTGGCCGCCTTACCTTGTAGGGAGTCTCAGAGAGCAGGTTGGCCGCCTTACCTTGTAGGGAGTCTCAGAGAGCAGGTTGGCCGCCTTACCTTGTAGGGAGTCTCAGAGAGCGGGTTGGCCGTCGTACCTTGTAGGGAGTCTCAGAGAGCAAGTTGGCCGCCTTACCTTGTAGGGAGTCTCAGAGAGCAGGTTGGCCGCCTTACCTTGTAGGGAGTCTCAGAGAGCAGGTTGGCCGCCTTACCTTGTAGGGAGTCTCAGAGAGCAGGTTGGCCGCCTTACCTTGTAGGGAGTCTCAGAGAGCAGGTTGGCCACCTTACCTTGTAGGGAGTCTCAGAGAGCAGGTTGGCCGCCTTACCTTGTAGGGAGTCTCAGAGAGCAGGTTGGCCGCCTTACCTTGTAGGGAGTCTCAGAGAGCAGGTTGGCCGCCTTACCTTGTAGGGAGTCTCAGAGAGCGGGTTGGCCGTCGTACCTTGTAGGGAGTCTCAGAGAGCAAGTTGGCCGCCTTACCTTGTAGGGAGTCTCAGAGAGCAAGTTGGCCGCCTTACCTTGTAGGGAGTCTCAGAGAGCAGGTTGGCCGCCTTACCTTGTAGGGAGTCTCAGAGAGCAGGTTGGCCGCCTTACCTTGTAGGGAGTCTCAGAGAACGGGTTGGCCGTCGTACCGTGTAGGGAGTCTCAGAGAGCAGGTTGGCCGCCTTACCTTGTAGGGAGTCTCAGAGAGCAGGTTGGCCGCCTTACCTTGTAGGGAGTCTCAGAGAGCAGGTTGGCCGCCTTACCTTGTAGGGAGTCTCAGAGAGCAGGTTGGCCGCCTTACCTTGTAGGGAGTCTCAGAGAGCAGGTTGGCCGCCTTACCTTGTAGGGAGTCTCAGAGAGCGGGTTGGCCGTCGTACCTTGTAGGGAGTCTCAGAGAGCAAGTTGGCCGCCTTACCTTGTAGGGAGTCTCAGAGAGCAGGTTGGCCGCCTTACCTTGTAGGGAGTCTCAGAGAGCAGGTTGGCCGCCTTACCTTGTAGGGAGTCTCAGAGAGCAGGTTGGCCGCCTTACCTTGTAGGGAGTCTCAGAGAGCAGGTTGGCCGCCTTACCTTGTAGGGAGTCTCAGAGAGCAGGTTGGCCGCCTTACCTTGTAGGGAGTCTCAGAGAGCAGGTTGGCCGCCTTACCTTGTAGGGAGTCTCAGAGAGCAGGTTGGCCGCCTTACCTTGTAGGGAGTCTCAGAGAGCGGGTTGGCCGTCGTACTTTGTAGGGAGTCTCAGAGAGCAAGTTGGCCGCCTTACCTTGTAGGGAGTCTCAGAGAGCAAGTTGGCCGCCTTACCTTGTAGGGAGTCTCAGAGAGCAGGTTGGCCGCCTTACCTTGTAGGGAGTCTCAGAGAGCAGGTTGGCCGCCTTACCTTGTAGGGAGTCTCAGAGAACGGGTTGGCCGTCGTACCGTGTAGGGAGTCTCAGAGAGCAGGTTGGCCGCCTTACCTTGTAGGGAGTCTCAGAGAGCAGGTTGGCCGCCTTACCTTGTAGGGAGTCTCAGAGAGCAGGTTGGCCGCCTTACCTTGTAGGGAGTCTCAGAGAGCAGGTTGGCCGCCTTACCTTGTAGGGAGTCTCAGAGAGCAGGTTGGCCGCCTTACCTTGTAGGGAGTCTCAGAGAGCAGGTTGGCCGCCTTACCCTGTAGGGAGTCTCAGAGAGCAGGTTGGCCGCCTTACCTTGTAGGGAGTCTCAGAGAGCAGGTTGGCCGCCTTACCTTGTAGGGAGTCTCAGAGAGCAGGTTGGCCGCCTTACCTTGTAGGGAATCTCAGAGAGCGGGTTGGCCGTCGTACCTTGTAGGGAGTCTCAGAGAGCAAGTTGGCCGCCTTACCTTGTAGGGAGTCTCAGAGAGCAAGTTGGCCGCCTTACCTTGTAGGGAGTCTCAGAGAGCAGGTTGGCCGCCTTACCTTGTAGGGAGTCTCAGAGAGCGGGTTGGCCGTCGTACCTTGTAGGGAGTCTCAGAGAGCAGGTTGGCCGCTTTACCTTGTAGGGAGTCTCAGAGAGCAGGTTGGCCGCCTTACCTTGTAGGGAGTCTCAGAGAGCAGGTTGGCCGCCTTACCTTGTAGGGAGTCTCAGAGAGCAGGTTGGCCGCCTTACCTTGTAGGGAGTCTCAGAGAGCAGGTTGGCCGCCTTACCTTGTAGGGAGTCTCAGAGAGCAGGTTGGCCGCCTTACCTTGTAGGGAGTCTCAGAGAGCGGGTTGGCCGTCGTACCTTGTAGGGAGTCTCAGAGAGCAAGTTGGCCGCCTTACCTTGTAGGGAGTCTCAGAGAGCAGGTTGGCCGCCTTACCTTGTAGGGAGTCTCAGAGAGCAGGTTGGCCGCCTTACCTTGTAGGGAGTCTCAGAGAGCAGGTTGGCCGCCTTACCTTGTAGGGAGTCTCAGAGAGCAGGTTGGCCGCCTTACCTTGTAGGGAGTCTCAGAGAGCAGGTTGGCCGCCTTACCTTGTAGGGAGTCTCAGAGAGCAGGTTGGCCGCCTTACCTTGTAGGGAGTCTCAGAGAGCAGGTTGGCCGCCTTACCTTGTAGGGAGTCTCAGAGAGCAGGTTGGCCGCCTTACCTTGTAGGGAGTCTCAGAGAGCAGGTTGGCCGCCTTACCTTGTAGGGAGTCTTAGAGAGCAGGTTGGCCGCCTTACCTTGTAGGGAGTCTCAGAGAGCAGGTTGGCCGCCTTACCTTGTAGGGGGTCTCAGAGAGCAGGTTGGCCGCCTTACCTTGTAGGGAGTCTCAGAGAGCAGGTTGGCCGCCTTACCTTGTAGGGAGTCTCAGAGAGCAGGTTGGCCGCCTTACCTTGTAGGGAGTCTCAGAGAGCAGGTTGGCCGCCTTACCTTGTAGGGAGTCTCAGAGAGCAGGTTGGCCGCCTTACCTTGTAGGGAGTCTCAGAGAGCAGGTTGGCCGCCTTACCTTGTAGGGAGTCTCAGAGAGCAGGTTGGCCGCCTTACCTTGTAGGGAGTCTCAGAGAGCAGGTTGGCCGCCTTACCTTGTAGGGAGTCTCAGAGAGCAGGTTGGCCGCCTTACCTTGTAGGGAGTCTTAGAGAGCAGGTTGGCCGCCTTACCTTGTAGGGAGTCTCAGAGAGCAGGTTGGCCGCCTTACCTTGTAGGGGGTCTCAGAGAGCAGGTTGGCCGCCTTACCTTGTAGGGAGTCTCAGAGAGCAGGTTGGCCGCCTTACCTTGTAGGGAGTCTCAGAGAGCAGGTTGGCCGCCTTACCCTGTAGGGAGTCTCAGAGAGCAGGTTGGCCGCCTTACCTTGTAGGGAGTCTTAGAGAGCAGGTTGGCCGCCTTACCTTGTAGGGAGTCTCAGAGAGCAGGTTGGCCGCCTTACCTTGTAGGGAGTCTCAGAGAGCAGGTTGGCCGCCTTACCTTGTAGGGAGTCTCAGAGAGCAGGTTGGCCGCCTTACCTTGTAGGGAGTCTCAGAGAGCAGGTTGGCCGCCTTACCTTGTAGGGAGTCTCAGAGAGCAGGTTGGCCGCCTTACCTTGTAGGGAGTCTCAGAGAGCAGGTTGGCCGCCTTACCTTGTAGGGAGTCTCAGAGAGCAGGTTGGCCGCCTTACCTTGTAGGGAGTCTCAGAGAGCAGGTTGGCCGCCTTACCTTGTAGGGAGTCTCAGAGAGCAGGTTGGCCGCCTTACCTTGTAGGGAGTCTTAGAGAGCAGGTTGGCCGCCTTACCTTGTAGGGAGTCTCAGAGAGCAGGTTGGCCGCCTTACCTTGTAGGGGGTCTCAGAGAGCAGGTTGGCCGCCTTACCTTGTAGGGAGTCTCAGAGAGCAGGTTGGCCGCCTTACCTTGTAGGGAGTCTCAGAGAGCAGGTTGGCCGCCTTACCTTGTAGGGAGTCTCAGAGAGCAGGTTGGCCGCCTTACCTTGTAGGGAGTCTCAGAGAGCAGGTTGGCCGCCTTACCTTGTAGGGAGTCTCAGAGAGCAGGTTGGCCGCCTTACCTTGTAGGGAGTCTTAGAGAGCAGGTTGGCCGCCTTACCTTGTAGGGAGTCTCAGAGAGCAGGTTGGCCGCCTTACCTTGTAGGGGGTCTCAGAGAGCAGGTTGGCCGCCTTACCTTGTAGGGAGTCTCAGAGAGCAGGTTGGCCGCCTTACCTTGTAGGGAGTCTTAGAGAGCAGGTTGGCCGCCTTACCTTGTAGGGAGTCTCAGAGAGCAGGTTGGCCGCCTTACCTTGTAGGGAGTCTCAGAGAGCAGGTTGGCCGCCTTACCTTGTAGGGAGTCTCAGAGAGCAGGTTGGCCGCCTTACCTTGTAGGGAGTCTTAGAGAGCAGGTTGGCCGCCTTACCTTGTAGGGAGTCTCAGAGAGCAGGTTGGCCGCCTTACCTTGTAGGGGGTCTCAGAGAGCAGGTTGGCCGCCTTACCTTGTAGGGAGTCTCAGAGAGCAGGTTGGCCGCCTTACCTTGTAGGGAGTCTCAGAGAGCAGGTTGGCCGCCTTACCTTGTAGGGAGTCTCAGAGAGCAGGTTGGCCGCCTTACCTTGTAGGGAGTCTCAGAGAGCAGGTTGGCCGCCTTACCTTGTAGGGAGTCTCAGAGAGCAGGTTGGCCGCCTTACCTTGTAGGGAGTCTCAGAGAGCAGGTTGGCCGCCTTACCTTGTAGGGAGTCTCAGAGAGCAGGTTGGCCGCCTTACCTTGTAGGGAGTCTCAGAGAGCAGGTTGGCCGCCTTACCTTGTAGGGAGTCTTAGAGAGCAGGTTGGCCGCCTTACCTTGTAGGGAGTCTCAGAGAGCAGGTTGGCCGCCTTACCTTGTAGGGGGTCTCAGAGAGCAGGTTGGCCGCCTTACCTTGTAGGGAGTCTCAGAGAGCAGGTTGGCCGCCTTACCTTGTAGGGAGTCTCAGAGAGCAGGTTGGCCGCCTTACCTTGTAGGGAGTCTCAGAGAGCAGGTTGGCCGCCTTACCTTGTAGGGAGTCTCAGAGAGCAGGTTGGCCGCCTTACCTTGTAGGGAGTCTTAGAGAGCAGGTTGGCCGCCTTACCTTGTAGGGAGTCTCAGAGAGCAGGTTGGCCGCTTTAATCCATCCGAGCTCGAACTGATGTGATCCCGAGTCATCTTCGCGATTGGTCTTTGTGTAGCTACAGAGAAAACGTAAAGTGGTGAATCACAGTTATTACATAGCGCAAACAGTTATCAGTGACTTCAGAGCATTTCAGCCCATAAAACCCCACAAACCGCTACCTTCAGACTGGCAGGTTACTATTGCACTGTCTTGAGCTCAATCAAACCCCACAAACTGTCACCTTCAGACTAGCAGGTTACTATTGCACTGTCTTGAGCTCAATCAAACCCCACAAACTGTCACCTTCAGACTGACAGGTTACTATTGCACTGTCTTGAGCTCAATAAAACCCCACAAACTGTCACCTTCAGACTGGCAGGTTACTATTGCACTGTCTTGAGCTCAATAAAACCCCACAAACTGTCACCTTCAGACTGGCAGGTTACTATTGCACTGTCTTGAGCTCAATAAAACCCCACAAACTGTCACCTTCAGACTGGCAGGTTACTATTGCACTGTCTTGAGCTCAATAAAACCCCACAAACTGTCACCTTCAGACTGGCAGGTTACTATTGCACTGTCTTGAGCCCATAAAACCCCACAAACTGTCACCTTCAGACTGGCAGGTTACTATTGCACTGTCTTGAGCTCAATAAAACCCCACAAACTGCCACCTTCAGACTGACAGGTTACTATTGCACTGTCTTGAGCTCAATAAAACCCCACAAACTGCCACCTTCAGACTGGCAGGTTACTATTGCACTGTCTTGAGCTCAATAAAACCCCACAAACTGCCACCTTCAGACTGGCGGGTTACTATTGCACTGTTTTGAGCCCATAAAACCCCACAAACTGTCACCTTCAGACTGGCAGGTTACTATTGCACTGTCTTGAGCTCAATAAAACCCCACATACTGTCACCTTCAGAATGCCAGGTTACTATTGCACTGTCTTGAGCTCAATCAAACCCCACATACTGTCACCTTCAGACTAGCAGGTTACTATTGCACTGTCTTGAGCTCAATAAAACCCCACATACTGTCACCTTCAGAATGCCAGGTTACTATTGCACTGTCTTGAGCTCAATAAAACCCCACATAATGCCACCTTCAGACTGGCAGGTTACTATTGCACTGTCTTGAGCTCAATCAAACCCCACATACTGTCACCTTCAGACTGGCAGGTTACTATTGCACTGTCTTGAGCTCAATAAAACCCCACATACTGTCACCTTCAGACTGGCAGGTTACTATTGCACTGTCTTGAGCTCAATAAAACCCCACATACTGTCACCTTCAGAATGCCAGGTTACTATTGCACTGTCTTGAGCTCAATAAAACCCCACATACTGCCACCTTCAGACTGGCAGGTTACTATTGCACTGTCTTGAGCTCAATCAAACCCCACAAACTGCCACCTTCAGACTGCCAGGTTACTATTGCACTGTCTTGAGCTCAATCAAACCCCACATACTGTCACCTTCAGACTGGCAGGTTACTATTGCACTGTCTTGAGCTCAATAAAACCCCACATACTGTCACCTTCAGACTGGCAGGTTACTATTGCACTGTCTTGAGCTCAATCAAACCCCACATACTGTCACCTTCAGACTGGCAGGTTACTATTGCACTGTCTTGAGCTCAATAAAACCCCACAAACTGTCACCTTCAGACTGGCAGGTTACTATTGCACTGTCTTGAGCTCAATAAAACCCCACAAACTGTCACCTTCAGACTGGCAGGTTACTATTGCACTGTCTTGAGCCCATAAAACCCCACAAACTGTCACCTTCAGACTGGCAGGTTACTATTGCACTGTCTTGAGCTCAATAAAACCCCACAAACTGCCACCTTCAGACTGGCAGGTTACTATTGCACTGTCTTGAGCTCAATAAAACCCCACAAACTGCCACCTTCAGACTGGCAGGTTACTATTGCACTGTCTTGAGCTCAATAAAACCCCACAAACTGCCACCTTCAGACTGGCAGGTTACTATTGCACTGTCTTGAGCCCATAAAACCCCACAAACTGTCACCTTCAGACTGGCAGGTTACTATTGCACTGTCTTGAGCTCAATAAAACCCCACATACTGTCACCTTCAGAATGCCAGGTTACTATTGCACTGTCTTGAGCTCAATCAAACCCCACATACTGTCACCTTCAGACTAGCAGGTTACTATTGCACTGTCTTGAGCTCAATAAAACCCCACATACTGTCACCTTCAGAATGCCAGGTTACTATTGCACTGTCTTGAGCTCAATAAAACCCCACATACTGCCACCTTCAGACTGGCAGGTTACTATTGCACTGTCTTGAGCTCAATAAAACCCCACATACTGTCACCTTCAGACTGGCAGGTTACTATTGCACTGTCTTGATCTCAATAACACCCCACATACTGTCACCTTCAGACTGGCAGGTTACTATTGCACTGTCTTGAGCTCAATAAAACCCCACATACTGTCACCTTCAGAATGCCAGGTTACTATTGCACTGTCTTGAGCTCAATCAAACCCCACATACTGTCACCTTCAGACTAGCAGGTTACTATTGCACTGTCTTGAGCTCAATAAAACCCCACATACTGTCACCTTCAGAATGCCAGGTTACTATTGCACTGTCTTGAGCTCAGTAAAACCCCACATAATGCCACCTTCAGACTGGCAGGTTACTATTGCACTGTCTTGAGCTCAATCAAACCCCACATACTGTCACCTTCAGACTGGCAGGTTACTATTGCACTGTCTTGAGCTCAATAAAACCCCACATTCTGTCACCTTCAGATTGGCAGGTTACTATTGCACTGTCTTGAGCTCAATAAAACCCCACATACTGTCACCTTCAGAATGCCAGGTTACTATTGCACTGTCTTGAGCTCAATAAAACCCCACATACTGCCACCTTCAGACTGGCAGGTTACTATTGCACTGTCTTGAGCTCAATCAAACCCCACAAACTGCCACCTTCAGACTGCCAGGTTACTATTGCACTGTCTTGAGCTCAATCAAACCCCACATACTGTCACCTTCAGACTGGCAGGTTACTATTGCACTGTCTTGAGCTCAATAAAACCCCACATACTGTCACCTTCAGACTGGCAGGTTACTATTGCACTGTCTTGAGCTCAATAAAACCCCACATACTGTCACCTTCAGACTGACAGGTTACTATTGCACTGTCTTGAGCTCAATCAAACCCCACAAACTGCCACCTTCAGACTGCCAGGTTACTATGGCACTGTCTTGAGCTCAATCAAACCCCACAAACTTACACCTTCAGACTGGCAGGTTACTATTGCACTGTCTTGAGCTCAATCAAACCCCACAAACTGCCACCTTCAGACTGGCAGGTTACTATTGCACTGTCTTGAGCTTAATCAAACCCCACAAACTGCCACCTATGGTTACTATGGCACTGTATTTACGGGTTGCTCACAGGAAGTGTTTGAGGACGAGGTCGGCGATGCCTATCTGACCGTCCGCCTCCGTCATGCGCCACTCGGCGTACTTGAAGTAGACCTCGTAGCGGCGCAGCACGCAGCCCTCCATGGCGGCCGGCACCGCCCTGTGCTGGGCCGCCACCTGCAGCTGGCAGTCCTTCAAACAGCTGCAAAGAAACATCAGGTCTCAGTCACGCAGCGACACCAGCGCCCCGTCATCAGGTCTCAATCACGCAGCGACACCAGCGCCCCGTCATCAGGTCTCAGTCACGCAGCGACACCAGCCCCCCGTCATCAGGTCTCAATCACGCAGCGACACCAGCGCCCCGTCATCAGGTCTCAATCACGCAGCGACACCAGCGCCCCGTCATCAGGTCTCAGTCACGCAGCGACACCAGCGCCCCGTCATCAGGTCTCAATCACGCAGCGACACCAGCGCCCCGTCATCAGGTCTCAATCACGCAGCGACACCAGCGCCCCGTCATCAGGTCTCAATCACGCAGCGACACCAGCGCCCCGTCATCAGGTCTCAGTCACGCAGCGACACCAACGCCCCGTCATCAGGTCTCAATGACGCAGCGACACCAGCGCCCCGTCATCAGGTGTCAATCACGCAGCGACACCAGCGCCCCGTCATCAGGTCTCAATCACGCAGCGACACCAGCGCCCCGTCATCAGGTCTCAGTCACGCAGCGACACCAGCCCCCCGTCATCAGGTCTCAATCACGCAGCGACACCAGCGCCCCGTCATCAGGTCTCAGTCACGCAGCGACACCAACGCCCCGTCATCAGGTCTCAATGACGCAGCGACACCAGCGCCCCGTCATCAGGTCTCAATCACGCAGCGACACCAGCGCCCCGTCATCAGGTGTCAATCACGCAGCGACACCAGCGCCCCGTCATCAGGTCTCAGTCACGCAGCGACACCAGCGCCCCGTCATCAGGTGTCAATGACGCAGCGACACCAGCGCCCCGTCATCAGGTCTCAGTCACGCAGCGACACCAGCGCCCCGTCATCAGGTCTCAATGGCGCAGCGCCACCAGCGCCCCGTCATCAGGTGTCAATCACGCAGCGACACCAGCACCCCGTCATCAGGTCTCAATCACGCAGCGACACCAGCGCCCCGTCATCAGGTCTCAATCACGCAGCGACACCAGCGCCCCGTCATCAGGTCTCAGTCACGCAGCGACACCAGCGCCCCGTCATCAGGTGTCAATCACGCAGCGACACCAGCGCCCCGTCATCAGGTCTCAGTCACGCAGCGACACCAGCGCCCCGTCATCAGGTCTCAATGGCGCAGCGCCACCAGCGCCCCGTCATCAGGTGTCAATCACGCAGCGACACCAGCACCCCGTCATCAGGTCTCAATGACGCAGCGACACTAGCGCCCCGTCATCAGGTCTCAATGACGCAGCGACACCAGCGCCCCGTCATCAGGTATCAGTCACGCAGCGACACTAGCGCCCCGTCATCAGGTCTCAATCACGCAGCGACACCAGCGCCCCGTCATCAGGTCTTAATCACGCAGCGACACCAGCGCCCCGTCATCAGGTCTCAATCACGCAGCGACACCAGCGCCCCGTCATCAGGTCTCAATCACGCAGCGACACCAGCGCCCCGTCATCAGGTCTTAATCACGCAGCGACACCAGCGCCCCGTCATCAGGTCTCAATCACGCAGCGACACCAGCGCCCCGCCATCAGGTCTCAATCACGCAGCGACACCAGCGCCCCGTCATCAGGTCTCAGTCACGCAGCGACACCAGCGCCCCGTCATCAGGTCTCAATGGCGCAGCGCCACCAGCGCCCCGTCATCAGGTGTCAATCACGCAGCGACACCAGCGCCCCGTCATCAGGTCTCAATGACGCAGCGACACTAGCGCCCCGTCATCAGGTCTCAATCACGCAGCGACACCAGCGCCCCGTCATCAGGTCTCAGTCACGCAGCGACACTAGCGCCCCGTCATCAGGTCTCAATCACGCAGCGACACCAGCGCCCCGTCATCAGGTCTCAATCACGCAGCGACACCAGCGCCCCGTCATCAGGTCTCAATCACGCAGCGACACCAGCGCCCCGTCATCAGGTCTCAATCACGCAGCGACACCAGCGCCCCGTCATCAGGTCTCAATCACGCAGCGACACCAGCACCCCGTCATCAGGTCTCAATCACGCAGCGACACCAGCGCCCCGTCATCAGGTCTCAATCACGCAGCGACACCAGCGCCCCGTCATCAGGTCTCAGTCACGCAGCGACACCAGCGCCCCGTCATCAGGTCTCAATCACGCAGCGACACCAGCGCCCCGTCATCAGGTCTCAATCACGCAGCGACACCAGCGCCCCGTCATCAGGTCTCAATCACGCAGCGACACCAGCGCCCCGTCATCAGGTCTCAGTCACGCAGCGACACCAGCGCCCCGTCATCAGGTCTCAATCACGCAGCGACACCAGCGCCCCGTCATCAGGTCTCAGTCACGCAGCGACACCAGCGCCCCGTCATCAGGTCTCAATCACGCAGCGACACCAGCGCCCCGTCATCAGGTCTCAATCACGCAGCGACACCAGCGCCCCGTCATCAGGTCTCAGTCACGCAGCGACACCAGCGCCCCGTCATCAGGTCTCAATCACGCAGCGACACCAGCGCCCCGTCATCAGGTCTCAATGACGCAGCGACACTAGCGCCCCGTCATCAGGTCTCAATGACGCAGCGACACCAGCGCCCCGTCATCAGGTCTCAGTCACGCAGCGACACCAGCGCCCCGTCATCAGGTCTCAATCACGCAGCGACACCAGCGCCCCGTCATCAGGTCTCAATGGCGCAGCGCCACCAGCGCCCCGTCATCAGCTCTCAATCACGCAGCGACACCAGCGCCCCGTCATCAGGTGTCAATCACGCAGCGACACCAGCGCCCCGTCCTTTCAAATGGTTGTCTGTGTACGATATTACAGGCAACAGAGCCTGTACGTGATGGGGCCCAGGGAGGAAGGGGCCGGGGGGGGGGGGGGGGGGTACCATGGATGCATCGGTATTTCTAATATCAGAACAAATACGCTCAGCTGAATAATATATTATGTAGTATTTTTATCGCGATGACTAGACAAGGTCTCGAACAATACTTCATTGTTAATATTTCGCAGTTAAATGTTCTACTGTATCTACCACAGGAGTAAACCAAGGCTCAATGACCCAGACAGTTTAATCGACATAGACATGCTTAACTTACATACCTGACCATAATGGCAAGTTCTTCGCTCATAGAATTAACTTGTTCCTTGTAAACTTCCAACTTCTTCTCGAGTTCCTGACTTTGCGCTTGGAATCTGAAGAGAAGAAAGCTTGATGATCTAATGAGGCCGGGTCTTCAGCGGTAACAGGCGCATTCATTATTGCTGATACCAGGAGTAACATCACCGTCCTTGGGTATTACATTATAGAGAGGAGCATTGTATTGAGCATCCGCAGTGATCCCTGGTATCGACATTGAATCTATATAACCATGCATAGAACACCTTAAATCTCTCCCTCGAGCCTCTCCCTCGAGCCCCTCCCTCGAGCCCCTCGAGGGAGCCCCTCCCTCGAGCCTCTCCCTCGAGCCCTTCCCTCGAGTCTCTCCCTCGAGCCCCTCCCTCGAGTCTCTCCCTCGAGCCCCTCCCTCGAGCCCCTCCCTCGAACCCCTCCCTCGAGCCCCTCCCTCGAGTCCCTCCCTCGAGCCCCTCCCTCGAGCCTCTCCCTCGAGTCCCTCCCTCGAGCCTCTCCCTCGAGCCCCTCCCTCGAGTCCCTCCCTCGAGCCTCTCCCTCGAGTCCCTCCCTCGAGCCCCTCCCTCGAGCCTCTCCCTCGAGCCCCTCCCTCGAGTCCCTCCCTCGAGCCTCTCCCTCGAGTCCCTCCCTCGAGCCTCTCCCTCGAGTCCCTCCCTCGAGCCCCTCCCTCGAGCCTCTCCCTCGAGTCCCTCCCTCGAGCCCCTCCCTCGAGCCTCTCCCTCGAGTCCCTCCCTCGAGCCTCTCCCTCGAGCCTCTCCCTCGAGCCTCTCCCTCGAGTCCCTCCCTCGAGCCCCTCCCTCGAGCCTCTCCCTCGAGTCCCTCCCTCGAGCCCCTCCCTCGAGCCTCTCCCTCGAGCCCCTCCCTCGAGTCCCTCCCTCGAGCCTCTCCCTCGAGTCCCTCCCTCGAGCCCCTCCCTCGAGCCTCTCCCTCGAGCCCCTCCCTCGAGTCCCTCCCTCGAGCCTCTCCCTCGAGTCCCTCCCTCGAGCCTCTCCCTCGAGTCCCTCCCTCGAGCCCCTCCCTCGAGCCTCTCCCTCGAGCCCCTCCCTCGAGCCTCTCCCTCGAGTCCCTCCCTCGAGCCCCTCCCTCGAGCCTCTCCCTCGAGCCCCTCCCTCGAGTCCCGCCCTCGAGTCCCTCCCTCGAGCCCCTCCCTCGAGTCCCTCCCTCGAGCCTCTCCCTCGAGTCCCTCCCTCGAGCCCCTCCCTCGAGCCTCTCCCTCGAGTCCCTCCCTCGAGCCCCTCCCTCGAGCCTCTCCCTCGAGCCCCTCCCTCGAGTCCCTCCCTCGCCTTACACATCGTCGCCCATCGGCTGGTCTTCCGGGTTCCGCTGTAGCATGTAGATTTCTCTCTCTATCCGGCGGATCTTCTGGACCAGCTCCCTGCAGAGACCATGGGAACATTGACTCCACACAGCTCACAACAGAGGTCATGGGAACATTGACTCCACACAGCTCACAACAGAGGTCATGGGAACATTGACTCCACACAGCTCACAACAGAGGTCATGGGAACATTGACTCCACACAGCTCACAACAGAGGTCATGGGAACATTGACTCCACACAGCTCACAACAGAGGTCATGGGAACATTCACTCCACACAGCTCACAACAGAGGCTATGGGAACATTGACTCCACACAGCTCACAACAGAGGTCATGGGAACATTGACTCCACACAGCTCACAACAGAGGTCATGGGAACATTGACTCCACACAGCTCACAACAGAGGTCATGGGAACATTGACTCCACACAGCTCACAACAGAGGTCATGGGAACATTGACTCCACACAGCTCACAACAGAGGTCATGGGAACATTGACTCCACACAGCTCACAACAGAGGCTATGGGAACATTGACTCCACACAGCTCACAACAGAGGTCATGGGAACATTGACTCCACACAGCTCACAACAGAGGTCATGGGAACATTGACTCCACACAGCTCACAACAGAGGTCATGGGAACATTGACTCCACACAGCTCACAACAGAGGTCATGGGAACATTGACTCCACACAGCTCACAACAGAGGCTATGGGAACATTGACTCCACACAGCTCACAACAGAGGTCATGGGAACATTGACTCCACACAGCTCACAACAGAGGTCATGGGAACATTGACTCCACACAGCTCACAACAGAGGTCATGGGAACATTGACTCCACACAGCTCACAACAGAGGTCATGGGAACATTGACTCCACACAGCTCACAACAGAGGTCATGGGAACATTGACTCCACACAGCTCACAACAGAGGCTATGGGAACATTGACTCCACACAGCTCACAACAGAGGTCATGGGAACATTGACTCCACACAGCTCACAACAGAGGTCATGGGAACATTGACTCCACACAGCTCACAACAGAGGTCATGGGAACATTGACTCCACACAGCTCACAACAGAGGCCTCACATTCTCACGCTGGTCATGACTTCCACATATATAGCAGTCTAATAAACCTTAGCATAACATTCCAAATAGAGATTCCAGCTACCATTACAGGTCACACAAATCCCTCACCCCACTGGTACATCAGCTCTCTGTTGAGGTGACATTAACACGTAGACCTCACTGGTACATCAGCTCTCTGTTGAGGTGACATTAACACGTAGACCTCACTGGTACATCAGCACCCTGTTGAGGTGACATTAACACGTAGACCTCACTGGTTCATCAGCTCTCTGTTGAGGTGACATTAACACGCAGACCTCACTGGTACATCAGCTCTCTGTTGAGGTGACATTAACACGTAGACCTCACCGGTTCATCAGCTCTCTGTTGAGGTGACATTAACACGTAGACCTCACTGGTACATCAGCACCCTGTTGAGGTGACATTAACACGTAGACCTCACTGGTTCATCAGCTCTCTGTTGAGGTGACATTAACACGCAGACCTCACTGGTACATCAGCTCTCTGTTGAGGTGACATTAACACGTAGACCTCACCGGTTCATCAGCTCTCTGTTGAGGTGACATTAACACGTAGACCTCACTGGTACATCAGCTCTCTGTTGAGGTGACATTAACACGTAGACCTCACTGGTACATCAGCTCTCTGTTGAGGTGACTTTAACACGTAGACCTCACTGGTACATTAGCTCTCTGTTGAGGTGACATTAACACGTAGACCTCACTGGTACATCAGCTCTCTGTTGAGGTGACATTAACACGTAGACCTCACTGGTACATCAGCTCTCTGTTGAGGTGACATTAACACGTAGACCTCACTGGTACATCAGCTCTCTGTTGAGGTGACATTAACACGTAGACCTCACTGGTACATCAGCACCCTGTTGAGGTGACATTAACACGTAGACCTCACTGGTTCATCAGCTCTCTGTTGAGGTGACATTAACACGCAGACCTCACTGGTACATCAGCTCTCTGTTGAGGTGACATTAACACGTAGACCTCACCGGTTCATCAGCTCTCTGTTGAGGTGACATTAACACGTAGACCTCACTGGTACATCAGCTCTCTGTTGAGGTGACTTTAACACGTAGACCTCACTGGTACATTAGCTCTCTGTTGAGGTGACATTAACACGTAGACCTCACTGGTACATCAGCTCTCTGTTGAGGTGACATTAACACGTAGACCTCACTGGTACATCAGCTCTCTGTTGAGGTGACATTAACACGTAGACCTCACTGGTACATCAGCTCTCTGTTGAGGTGACATTAACACGTAGACCTCACTGGTACATCAGCACCCTGTTGAGGTGACATTAACACGTAGACCTCACTGGTTCATCAGCTCTCTGTTGAGGTGACATTAACACGCAGACCTCACTGGTACATCAGCTCTCTGTTGAGGTGACATTAACACGTAGACCTCACCGGTTCATCAGCTCTCTGTTGAGGTGACATTAACACGTAGACCTCACTGGTACATCAGCTCTCTGTTGAGGTGACATTAACACGTAGACCTCACTGGTACATCAGCTCTCTGTTGAGGTGACATTAACACGTAGACCTCACTGGTACATTAGCTCTCTGTTGAGGTGACATTAACACGTAGACCTCACCGGTTCATCAGCTCCCTGTTGAGGTGACATTAACACGTAGACCTCACTGGTACATCAGCTCCCTGTTGAGGTGACATTAACACGTAGACCTCACTGGTACATCAGCTCCCTGTTGAGGTGACATTAACACGTAGACCTCACTGGTACATCAGCTCCCTGTTGAGGTGACATTAACACGTAGACCTCACCGGTACATCAGCTCCCTGTTGAGGTGACATTAACACGTAGACCTCACTGGTACATCAGCTCTCTGTTGAGGTGACATTAACACGTAGACCTCACCGGTTCATCAGCTCTCTGTTGAGGTGACATTAACACGTAGACCTCACCGGTTCATCAGCTCTCTGTTGAGGTGACATTAACACGCAGACCTCACTGGTACATCAGCTCTCTGTTGAGGTGACATTAACACGTAGACCTCACCGGTTCATCAGCTCTCTGTTGAGGTGACATTACCACACGTAGACCTCACCGGTTCATCAGCTCTCTGTTGAGGTGACATTAACACGTAGACCTCACCGGTTCATCAGCTCTCTGTTGAGGTGACATTAACACGTAGACCTCACTGGTACATCAGCTCTCTGTTGAGGTGACATTAACACGTAGACCTCACCGGTTCATCAGCTCTCTGTTGAGGTGACATTAACACGTAGACCTCACCGGTTCATCAGCTCTCTGTTGAGGTGACATTAACACGTAGACCTCACCGGTTCATCAGCTCTCTGTTGAGGTGACATTAACACGTAGACCTCACTGGTACATCAGCTCCCTGTTGAGGTGACATTAACACGTAGACCTCACTGGTACATCAGCTCTCTCTGGAGGTGACATTAACACGTAGACCTCACCGGTACATCAGCTCTCTGTTGAGGTGACATTAACACGTAGACCTCACCGGTTCATCAGCTCTCTGTTGAGGTGACATTAACACGTAGACCTCACCGGTTCATCAGCTCTCTGTTGAGGTGACATTAACACGTAGACCTCACTGGTACATCAGCTCTCTGTTGAGGTGACATTAACACGTAGACCTCACTGGTACATCAGCTCCCTGTTGAGGTGACATTAACACGTAGACCTCACTGGTACATCAGCTCTCTCTGGAGGTGACATTAACACGTAGACCTCACCGGTACATCAGCTCTCTGTTGAGGTGACATTAACACGTAGACCTCACCGGTTCATCAGCTCTCTGTTGAGGTGACATTAACACGTAGACCTCACCGGTTCATCAGCTCTCTGTTGAGGTGACATTAACACGTAGACCTCACTGGTACATCAGCTCCCTGTTGAGGTGACATTAACACGTAGACCTCACTGGTACATCAGCTCTCTGTTGAGGTGACATTAACACGTAGACCTCACCGGTTCATCAGCTCTCTGTTGAGGTGACATTAACACGTAGACCTCACCGGTTCATCAGCTCCCTGTTGAGGTGACATTAACACGTAGACCTCACCGGTTCATCAGCTCTCTGTTGAGGTGACATTAACACGTAGACCTCACCGGTTAATCAGCTCTCTGTTGAGGTGACATTAACACGTAGACCTTACCGGTTCATCAGCTCTCTGTTGAGGTGACATTAACACGTAGACCTCACCGGTTCATCAGCTCTCTGTTGAGGTGACATTAACACGTAGACCTCACTGGTACATCAGCTCTCTGTTGAGGTGACATTAACACGTAGACCTCACCGGTTCATCAGCTCTCTGTTGAGGTGACATTAACACGCAGACCTCACTGGTACATCAGCACCCTGTTGAGGTGACATTAACACGTAGACCTCAATGGTACACCAGCACCCTGTTGAGGTGACATTAACACGTAGACCTCACTGGTACATCAGCTCTCTGTTGAGGTGACATTAACACGTAGACCTCACTGGTACATCAGCACCCTGTTGAGGTGACATTAACACGTAGACCTCACCGGTTCATCAGCTCTCTGTTGAGGTGACATTAACACGTAGACCTCACTGGTACATCAGCTCTCTGTTGAGATGACATTAACACGTAGACCTCACTGGTACATCAGCACCCTGTTGAGGTGACATTAACACGTAGACCTCACTGGTACATCAGCTCTCTGTTGAGGTGACATTAACACGTAGACCTCACTGGTACATCAGCTCTCTGTTGAGGTGACATTAACACGTAGACCTCACTGGTACATCAGCTCTCTGTTGAGGTGACATTAACACGCAGACCTCACCGGTTCATCAGCTCTCTGTTGAGGTGACATTAACACGTAGACCTCACTGGTACATCAGCTCTCTGTTGAGGTGACATTAACACGTAGACCTCACTGGTACATCAGCTCTCTGTTGAGGTGACATTAACACGTAGACCTCACCGGTTCATCAGCTCTCTGTTGCGGTGACATTAACAGGTAGTCCTCACCGGTTCATCAGCTTTCTGTTGAGGTGACATTAACACGTAGACCTCACTGGTACATCAGCTCTCTGTTGAGGTGACATTAACACGTAGACCTCACTGGTACATCAGCTCTCTGTTGAGGTGACATTAACACGTAGACCTCACCGGTTCATCAGCTCTCTGTTGAGGTGACATTAACACGTAGACCTCACTGGTATATCAGCTCTCTGTTGAGGTGACATTAACACGTAGACCTCACCGGTACATCAGCTCTCTGTTGAGGTGACATTATCACGTAGACCTCACCGGTACATCAGCTCTCTGTTGAGGTGACATTAACACGTAGACCTCACTGGTACATCAGCTCTCTGTTGAGGTGACATTAACACGCAGACCTCACTGGTACATCAGCTCTCTGTTGAGGTGACATTAACACGCAGACCTCACTGGTACATCAGCTCTCTGTTGAGGTGACATTAACACGTAGACCTCACTGGTACATCAGCTCTCTGTTGAGGTGACATGAACACGCAGACCTCACTGGTACATCAGCTCCCTGTTGAGGTGACATTAACACGCAGACCTCACTGGTACATCAGCACCCTGTTGAGGTGACATTAACACGTAGACCTCACTGGTACATCAGCACCCTGTTGAGGTGACATTAACACGCAGACCTCACTGGTACATCAGCTCTCTGTTGAGGTGACATTAACACGTAGACCTCACTGGTACATCAGCTCTCTGTTGAGGTGACATTAACACGTAGACCTCACTGGTACATCAGCTCTCTGTTGAGGTGACATTAACACGCAGACCTCACCGGTTCATCAGCTCTCTGTTGAGGTGACATTAACACGTAGACCTCACTGGTACATCAGCTCTCTGTTGAGGTGACATTAACACGTAGACCTCACTGGTACATCAGCTCTCTGTTGAGGTGACATTAACACGTAGACTTCACCGGTTCATCAGCTCTCTGTTGCGGTGACATTAACAGGTAGTCCTCACCGGTTCATCAGCTCTCTGTTGAGGTGACATTAACACGTAGACCTCACTGGTACATCAGCTCTCTGTTGAGGTGACATTAACACGTAGACCTCACTGGTACATCAGCTCTCTGTTGAGGTGACATTAACACGTAGACCTCACCGGTTCATCAGCTCTCTGTTGAGGTGACATTAACACGTAGACCTCACTGGTACATCAGCTCTCTGTTGAGGTGACATTAACACGTAGACCTCACCGGTACATCAGCTCTCTGTTGAGGTGACATTAACACGTAGACCTCACCGGTACATCAGCTCTCTGTTGAGGTGACATTAACACGTAGACCTCACTGGTACATCAGCTCTCTGTTGAGGTGACATTAACACGCAGACCTCACTGGTACATCAGCTCTCTGTTGAGGTGACATTAACACGCAGACCTCACTGGTACATCAGCTCTCTGTTGAGGTGACATTAACACGTAGACCTCACTGGTACATCAGCTCTCTGTTGAGGTGACATGAACACGCAGACCTCACTGGTACATCAGCTCCCTGTTGAGGTGACATTAACACGCAGACCTCACTGGTACATCAGCACCCTGTTGAGGTGACATTAACACGTAGACCTCACTGGTACATCAGCTCCCTGTTGAGGTGACATTAACACGCAGACCTCACTGGTACATCAGCTCTCTGTTGAGGTGACATTAACACGTAGACCTCACTGGTACATCAGCTTCCTGTTGAGGTGACATTAACACGCATACCTCACTGGTACATCAGCACCCTGTTGAGGTGACATTAACAGAACTCTGCTGTACCTGAGGCTGTTCTGCCTTTGAAGGATGGGAGTTTTCTGGTCCTCGACGCTCGCCAGTTGCAGCGTAAACTTCATGTGTTGTAGTTTCTCCGTTAACTCCTGCATTAGACAAGGTCATTACAAAATAATTTAAACCACCACTAGGACACCTCACCCGAAGACACGTAACCACCACTAGGACACCTCACCCGAAGACACGTAACCACCACTAGGACACCTCACCCGAAGACACGTAAGCACCACTAGGACACCTCACCCGAAGACACGTAACCACCAGTAGGACACCTCACCCGAAGACACGTAACCACCACTAGGACACCTCACCCGAAGACACGTAACCACCACTAGGACACCTCACCCGAAGACACGTAACCACCACTAGGACACCTCACCCGAAGACACGTAAGCACCACTAGGACACCTCACCCGAAGACACGTGAGCACCACTAGGACACCTCACCCGAAGACACGTAACCACCACTAGGACACCTCACCCGAAGACACGTAACCACCACTAGGACACCTCACCCGAAGACACGTAACCACCACTAGGACACCTCACCCGAAGACACGTAAGCACCACTAGGACACCTCACCCGAAGACACGTAACCACCACTAGGACACCTCACCCGAAGACACGTAACCACCACTAGGACACCTCACCCGAAGACACGTAACCACCACTAGGACAACTCACCCGAAGACACGTAAGCACCACTAGGACACCTCACCCAAAGACACGTAACCACCACTAGGACACCTCACCCGAAGACACGTAAGCACCACTAGGACACCTCACCCGAAGACACGTAAGCACCACTAGGACACCTCACCCGAAGACACGTAACCCCCACTAGGACACCTCACCCGAAGACACGTAACCCCCACTAGGACACCTCACCCGAAGACACGTAACCCCCACTAGGACACCTCACCCGAAGACACGTAACCACCACTAGGACACCTCACCCGAAGACACGTAACCACCACTAGGACACCTCACCCGAAGACACGTAACCACCACTAGGACACCTCAACCGAAGACACGTAACCACCACTAGGACACCTCACCCGAAGACACGTAACCACCACTAGGACACCTCACCCGAAGACACGTAACCCCCACTAGGACACCTCACCCGAAGACACGTAACCACCACTAGGACACCTCACCCGAAGACACGTAAGCACCACTAGGACACCTCACCCGAAGACACGTAACCACCACTAGGACACCTCACCCGAAGACACGTAACCACCACTAGGACACCTCACCCGAAGACACGTAACCACCACTAGGACACCTCACCCGAAGACACGTAAGCACCACTAGGACACCTCACCCGAAGACACGTAACCCCCACTAGGACACCTCACCCGAAGACACGTAACCACCACTAGGACACCTCACCCGAAGACACGTAACCACCACTAGGACACCTCACCCGAAGACACGTAAGCACCACTAGGACACCTCACCCGAAGACACGTAACCCCCACTAGGACACCTCACCCGAAGACACGTAACCCCCACTAGGACACCTCACCCGAAGACACGTAACCACCACTAGGACACCTCACCCGAAGACACGTAAGCACCACTAGGACACCTCACCCGAAGACACGTAACCACCACTAGGACACCTCACCCGAAGACACGTAACCACCACTAGGACACCTCACCCGAAGACACGTAACCACCACTAGGACACCTCACCCGAAGACACGTAAGCACCACTAGGACACCTCACCCGAAGACACGTAAGCACCACTAGGACACCTCACCCGAAGACACGTAACCCCCACTAGGACACCTCACCCGAAGACACGTAACCACCACTAGGACACCTCACCCGAAGACACGTAACCACCACTAGGACACCTCACCCGAAGACACGTAAGCACCACTAGGACACCTCACCCGAAGACACGTAACCCCCACTAGGACACCTCACCCGAAGACACGTAACCACCACTAGGACACCTCACCCGAAGACACGTAAGCACCACTAGGACACCTCACCCGAAGACACGTAAGCACCACTAGGACACCTCACCCGAAGACACGTAACCACCACTAGGACACCTCACCCGAAGACACGTAACCACCACTAGGACACCTCACCCGAAGACACGTAAGCACCACTAGGACACCTCACCCGAAGACACGTAAGCACCACTAGGACACCTCACCCGAAGACACGTAACCACCACTAGGACACCTCACCCGAAGACACGTAAGCACCACTAGGACACCTCACCCGAAGACACGTAAGCACCACTAGGACACCTCACCCGAAGACACGTAACCACCACTAGGACACCTCACCCGAAGACACGTAACCACCACTAGGACACCTCACCCGAAGACACGTAACCACCACTAGGACACCTCACCCGAAGACACGTAAGCACCACTAGGACACCTCACCCGAAGACACGTAACCCCCACTAGGACACCTCACCCGAAGACACGTAACCACCACTAGGACACCTCACCCGAAGACACGTAAGCACCACTAGGACACCTCACCCGAAGACACGTAAGCACCACTAGGACACCTCACCCGAAGACACGTAACCACCACTAGGACACCTCACCCGAAGACACGTAACCACCACTAGGACACCTCACCCGAAGACACGTAAGCACCACTAGGACACCTCACCCGAAGACACGTAAGCACCACTAGGACACCTCACCCGAAGACACGTAACCACCACTAGGACACCTCACCCGAAGACACGTAAGCACCACTAGGACACCTCACCCGAAGACACGTAACCACCACTAGGACACCTCACCCGAAGACACGTAACCCCCACTAGGACACCTCACCCGAAGACACGTAAGCACCACTAGGACACCTCACCCGAAGACACGTAACCACCACTAGGACACCTCACCCGAAGACACGTAAGCACCACTAGGACACCTCACCAGTAGACACGTAAGCACCACTAGGACACCTCACCCGAAGACACGTAAGCACCACTAGGACACCTCACCCGAAGACACGTAACCCCCACTAGGACACCTCACCCGAAGACACGTAACCACCACTAGGACACCTCACCCGAAGACACGTAACCACCACTAGGACACCTCAACCGAAGACACGTAACCACCACTAGGACACCTCACCCGAAGACACGTAACCACCACTAGGACACCTCACCCGAAGACACGTAACCACCACTAGGACACCTCACCCGAAGACACGCAACCACCACTAGGACACCTCACCCGAAGACACGTAAGCACCACTAGGACACCTCACCCGAAGGCACGTAACCACCACTAGGACACCTCACCCGAAGACACGTAAGCACCACTAGGACACCTCACCCGAAGACACGTAACCACCACTAGGACACCTCACCCGAAGACACGTAAGCACCACTGGGACACCTCACCCGAAGACACGTAACCACCACTAGGACACCTCACCCCAAGGCACGTAAGCACCACTAGGACACCTCACCCGAAGACACGTAAGCACCACTAGGACACCTCACCCGAAGACACGTAACCACCACTAGGACACCTCACCCGAAGACACGTAACCACCACTAGGACACCTCACCCGAAGACACGTAAGCACCACTAGGACACCTCACCCGAAGACACGTAAGCACCACTAGGACACCTCACCCGAAGACACGTAACCACCAGTAGGACACCTCACCCGAAGACACATAACCACCACTAGGACACCCCACCCGAAGACACGTAAGCACCACTAGGACACCTCACCCGAAGACACGTAAGCACCACTAGGACACCTCACCCGAAGACACGTAAGCACCACTAGGACACCTCACCCGAAGACACGTAAGCACCACTAGGACACCTCACCCGAAGACACGTAAGCACCACTAGGACACCTCACCCGAAGACACGTAACCACCACTAGGACACCTCACCCGAAGACACGTAACCACCACTAGGACACCTCACCCGAAGACACGTAACCACCACTAGGACACCTCACCCGAAGACACGTAACCACCACTAGGACACCTCACCCGAAGACACGTAAGCACCACTAGGACACCTCACCCGAAGACACGTAAGGACCACTAGGACACCTCACCCGAAGACACGTAACCACCACTAGGACACCTCACCCGAAGACACGTAACCACCACTAGGACACCTCACCCGAAGACACGTAAGCACCACTAGGACACCTCACCCGAAGACACGTAAGCACCACTAGGACACCTCACCCGAAGACACGTAACCACCACTAGGACACCTCACCCGAAGACACGTAAGCACCACTAGGACACCTCACCCGAAGACACGTAAGCACCACTAGGACACCTCACCCGAAGACACGTAACCACCACTAGGACACCTCACCCGAAGACACGTAAGCACCACTAGGACACCTCACCCGAAGACACGTAACCACCACTAGGACACCTCACCCGAAGACACGTAACCACCACTAGGACACCTCACCCGAAGACACGTAACCCCCATTAGGACAACTCACCCGAAGACACGTAACCCCCATTAGGACACCTCACCCGAAGACACGTAACCACCACTAGGACACCTCACCCGAAGACACGTAACCACCACTAGGACACCTCACCCGAAGACACGTAACCCCCACTAGGACACCTCACCCGAAGACACGTAACCACCACTAGGACACCTCACCCGAAGACACGTAACCACCACTAGGACACCTCACCCGAAGACACGTAACCACCACTAGGACACCTCACCCGAAGACACGTAACCACCACTAGGACACCTCACCCGAAGACACGTAACCACCACTAGGACACCTCACCCGAAGACACGTAAGCACCACTAGGACACCTCACCCGAAGACACGTAACCACCACTAGGACACCTCACCCGAAGACACGTAAGCACCACTAGGACACCTCACCCGAAGACACGTAACCACCACTAGGACACCTCACCCGAAGACACGTAAGCACCACTGGGACACCTCACCCGAAGACACGTAACCACCACTAGGACACCTCACCCCAAGGCACGTAAGCACCACTAGGACACCTCACCCGAAGACACGTAAGCACCACTAGGACACCTCACCCGAAGACACGTAACCACCACTAGGACACCTCACCCGAAGACACGTAACCACCACTAGGACACCTCACCCGAAGACACGTAAGCACCACTAGGACACCTCACCCGAAGACACGTAAGCACCACTAGGACACCTCACCCGAAGACACGTAACCACCAGTAGGACACCTCACCCGAAGACACGTAACCACCACTAGGACACCTCACCCGAAGACACGTAACCACCACTAGGACACCTCACCCGAAGACACGTAACCACCACTAGGACACCTCACCCGAAGACACGTAACCACCAGTAGGACACCTCACCCGAAGACACGTAAGCACCACTAGGACACCTCACCCGAAGACACGTAAGCACCACTAGGACACCTCACCCGAAGACACGTAACCACCACTAGGACACCTCACCCGAAGACACGTAACCACCACTAGGACACCTCACCCGAAGACACGTAACCACCACTAGGACACCTCACCCGAAGACACGTAACCACCACTAGGACACCTCACCCGAAGACACGTAAGCACCACTAGGACACCTCACCCGAAGACACGTAACCACCACTAGGACACCTCACCCGAAGACACGTAAGCACCACTAGGACACCTCACCCGAAGACACGTAACCACCACTAGGACACCTCACCCGAAGACACGTAACCACCACTAGGACACCTCACCCGAAGACACGTAACCACCACTAGGACACCTCACCCGAAGGCACGTAAGCACCACTAGGACACCTCACCCGAAGACACGTAAGCACCACTAGGACACCTCACCCGAAGACACGTAACCACCACTAGGACACCTCACCCGAAGACACGTAACCACCACTAGGACACCTCACCCGAAGACACGTAAGCACCACTAGGACACCTCACCCGAAGACACGTAACCACCACTAGGACACCTCACCCGAAGACACGTAAGCACCACTAGGACACCTCACCCGAAGACACGTAACCACCACTAGGACACCTCACCCGAAGACACGTAAGCACCACTGGGACACCTCACCCGAAGACACGTAACCACCACTACGACACCTCACCCCAAGGCACGTAAGCACCACTAGGACACCTCACCCGAAGACACGTAACCACCACTAGGACACCTCACCCGAAGACACGTAAGCACCACTAGGACACCTCACCAGTAGACACGTAAGCACCACTAGGACACCTCACCCGAAGACACGTAAGCACCACTAGGACACCTCACCCGAAGACACGTAACCCCCACTAGGACACCTCACCCGAAGACACGTAACCACCACTAGGACACCTCACCCGAAGACACGTAACCACCACTAGGACACCTCACCCGAAGACACGTAACCACCACTAGGACACCTCACCCGAAGACACGTAACCACCACTAGGACACCTCACCCGAAGACACGTAACCACCACTAGGACACCTCACCCGAAGACACGCAACCACCACTAGGACACCTCACCCGAAGACACGTAAGCACCACTAGGACACCTCACCCGAAGACACGTAACCACCACTAGGACACCTCACCCGAAGACACGTAAGCACCACTAGGACACCTCACCCGAAGACACGTAACCACCACTAGGACACCTCACCCGAAGACACGTAAGCACCACTGGGACACCTCACCCGAAGACACGTAACCACCACTAGGACACCTCACCCCAAGGCACGTAAGCACCACTAGGACACCTCACCCGAAGACACGTAAGCACCACTAGGACACCTCACCCGAAGACACGTAACCACCACTAGGACACCTCACCCGAAGACACGTAACCACCACTAGGACACCTCACCCGAAGACACGTAAGCACCACTAGGACACCTCACCCGAAGACACGTAAGCACCACTAGGACACCTCACCCGAAGACACGTAACCACCAGTAGGACACCTCACCCGAAGACACATAACCACCACTAGGACACCTCACCCGAAGACACGTAAGCACCACTAGGACACCTCACCCGAAGACACGTAAGCACCACTAGGACACCTCACCCGAAGACACGTAAGCACCACTAGGACACCTCACCCGAAGACACGTAAGCACCACTAGGACACCTCACCCGAAGACACGTAAGCACCACTAGGACACCTCACCCGAAGACACGTAACCACCACTAGGACACCTCACCCGAAGACACGTAAGCACCACTAGGACACCTCACCCGAAGACACGTAACCACCACTAGGACACCTCACCCGAAGACACGTAACCACCACTAGGACACCTCACCCGAAGACACGTAAGCACCACTAGGACACCTCACCCGAAGACACGTAAGCACCACTAGGACACCTCACCCGAAGACACGTAACCACCACTAGGACACCTCACCCGAAGACACGTAACCACCACTAGGACACCTCACCCGAAGACACGTAAGCACCACTAGGACACCTCACCCGAAGACACGTAAGCACCACTAGGACACCTCACCCGAAGACACGTAACCACCACTAGGACACCTCACCCGAAGACACGTAAGCACCACTAGGACACCTCACCCGAAGACACGTAAGCACCACTAGGACACCTCACCCGAAGACACGTAACCACCACTAGGACACCTCACCCGAAGACACGTAAGCACCACTAGGACACCTCACCCGAAGACACGTAACCACCACTAGGACACCTCACCCGAAGACACGTAACCACCACTAGGACACCTCACCCGAAGACACGTAACCCCCATTAGGACAACTCACCCGAAGACACGTAACCCCCATTAGGACACCTCACCCGAAGACACGTAACCACCACTAGGACACCTCACCCGAAGACACGTAACCACCACTAGGACACCTCACCCGAAGACACGTAACCCCCACTAGGACACCTCACCCGAAGACACGTAACCACCACTAGGACACCTCACCCGAAGACACGTAACCACCACTAGGACACCTCACCCGAAGACACGTAACCACCACTAGGACACCTCACCCGAAGACACGTAACCACCACTAGGACACCTCACCCGAAGACACGTAACCACCACTAGGACACCTCACCCGAAGACACGTAAGCACCACTAGGACACCTCACCCGAAGACACGTAACCACCACTAGGACACCTCACCCGAAGACACGTAAGCACCACTAGGACACCTCACCCGAAGACACGTAACCACCACTAGGACACCTCACCCGAAGACACGTAACCACCACTAGGACACCTCACCCCAAGGCACGTAAGCACCACTAGGACACCTCACCCGAAGACACGTAAGCACCACTAGGACACCTCACCCGAAGACACGTAACCACCACTAGGACACCTCACCCGAAGACACGTAACCACCACTAGGACACCTCACCCGAAGACACGTAAGCACCACTAGGACACCTCACCCGAAGACACGTAAGCACCACTAGGACACCTCACCCGAAGACACGTAACCACCAGTAGGACACCTCACCCGAAGACACGTAACCACCACTAGGACACCTCACCCGAAGACACGTAAGCACCACTAGGACACCTCACCCGAAGACACGTAACCACCACTAGGACACCTCACCCGAAGACACGTAACCACCACTAGGACACCTCACCCGAAGACACGTAAGCACCACTAGGACACCTCACCCGAAGACACGTAACCACCACTAGGACACCTCACCCGAAGACACGTAAGCACCACTAGGACACCTCACCCGAAGACACGTAACCACCACTAGGACACCTCACCCGAAGACACGTAAGCACCACTGGGACACCCCGAAGACACGTAACCACCACTAGGACACCTCACCCCAAGGCACGTAAGCACCACTAGGACACCTCACCCGAAGACACGTAAGCACCACTAGGACACCTCACCCGAAGAGACGTAACCACCACTAGGACACCTCACCCGAAGACACGTAACCACCACTAGGACACCTCACCCGAAGACACGTAAGCACCACTAGGACACCTCACCCGAAGACACGTAAGCACCACTAGGACACCTCACCCGAAGACACGTAAGCACCACTAGGACACCTCACCCGAAGACACGTAACCACCACTAGGACACCTCACCCGAAGACACGTAACCACCACTAGGACACCTCACCCGAAGACACGTAACCACCAGTAGGACACCTCACCCGAAGACACGTAACCGCCACTAGGACACCTCACCCGAAGACACGTAAGCACCACTAGGACACCTCACCCGAAGACACGTAACCACCACTAGGACACCTCACCCGAAGACACGTAAGCACCACTAGGACACCTCACCCGAAGACACGTAACCACCACTAGGACACCTCACCCGAAGACACGTAACCACCACTAGGACACCTCACCCGAAGACACGTAACCATCACTAGGACACCTCACCCGAAGACACGTAAGCACCACTAGGACACCTCACCCGAAGACACGTAAGCACCACTAGGACACCTCACCCGAAGACACGTAACCACCAGTAGGACACCTCACCCGAAGACACGTAACCACCACTAGGACACCTCACCCGAAGACACGTAACCACCACTAGGACACCTCACCCGAAGACACGTAACCATCACTAGGACACCTCACCCGAAGACACGTAACCACCAGTAGGACACCTCACCCGAAGACACGTAAGCACCACTAGGACACCTCACCCGAAGACACGTAAGCACCACTAGGACACCTCACCCGAAGACACGTAACCACCACTAGGACACCTCACCCGAAGACACGTAACCACCACTAGGACACCTCACCCGAAGACACGTAACCACCACTAGGACACCTCACCCGAAGACACGTAACCACCACTAGGACACCTCACCCGAAGACACGTAACCACCACTAGGACACCTCACTTGAAGACACGTAACCACCACTAGGACACCTCACCCGAAGACACGTAAGCACCACTAGGACACCTCACCCGAAGACACGTAACCACCACTAGGACACCTCACCCGAAGACACGTAAGCACCACTAGGACACCTCACCCGAAGACACGTAACCACCACTAGGACACCTCACCCCAAGGCACGTAAGCACCACTAGGACACCTCACCCGAAGACACGTAAGCACCACTAGGACACCTCACCCGAAGACACGTAACCACCACTAGGACACCTCACCCGAAGACACGTAACCACCACTAGGACACCTCACCCGAAGACACGTAAGCACCACTAGGACACCTCACCCGAAGACACGTAAGCACCACTAGGACACCTCACCCGAAGACACGTAACCACCACTAGGACACCTCACCCGAAGACACGTAACCACCAGTAGGACACCTCACCCGAAGACACGTAAGCACCACTAGGACACCTCACCCGAAGACACGTAAGCACCACTAGGACACCTCACCCAAAGACACGTAACCACCACTAGGACACCTCACCCGAAGACACGTAACCACCACTAGGACACCTCACCCGAAGACACGTAACCACCAGTAGGACACCTCACCCGAAGACACGTAAGCACCACTAGGACACCTCACCCGAAGACACGTAAGCACCACTAGGACACCTCACCCAAAGACACGTAACCACCACTAGGACACCTCACCCGAAGACACGTAACCACCACTAGGACACCTCACCCGAAGACACGTAAGCATCACTAGGACACCTCACCCGAAGACACGTAACCACCACTAAAACACCTCACCCGAAGACACGTAACCACCACTAGGACACCTCACCCGAAGACACGTAAGCACCACTAGGACACCTGACCCGAAGACACGTAACCACCACTAGGACACCTCACCCGAAGACACGTAAGCACCACTAGGACACCTCACCCGAAGTCACGTAACCACCACTAGGACACCTCACCCGAAGGCACGTAAGCACCACTAGGACACCTCACCCGAAGACACGTAAGCACCACTAGGACACCTCACCCGAAGACACGTAACCACCACTAGGACACCTCACCCGAAGACACGTAACCACCACTAGGACACCTCACCCGAAGACACGTAAGCACCACTAGGACACCTCACCCGAAGACACGTAACCACCACTAGGACACCTCACCCGAAGACACGTAAGCACCACTAGGACACCTCACCCGAAGACACGTAACCACCACTAGGACACCTCACCCGAAGACACGTAAGCACCACTGGGACACCTCACCCGAAGACACGTAACCACCACTAGGACACCTCACCCCAAGGCACGTAAGCACCACTAGGACACCTCACCCGAAGACACGTAAGCACCACTAGGACACCTCACCCGAAGAGACGTAACCACCACTAGGACACCTCACCCGAAGACACGTAACCACCACTAGGACACCTCACCCGAAGACACGTAACCACCACTAGGACACCTCACCCGAAGACACGTAAGCACCACTAGGACACCTCACCCGAAGACACGTAAGCACCACTAGGACACCTCACCCGAAGACACGTAACCACCACTAGGACACCTCACCCGAAGACACGTAACCACCACTAGGACACCTCACCCGAAGACACGTAACCACCAGTAGGACACCTCACCCGAAGACACGTAACCGCCACTAGGACACCTCACCCGAAGACACGTAAGCACCACTAGGACACCTCACCCGAAGACACGTAAGCACCACTAGGACACCTCACCCGAAGACACGTAAGCACCACTAGGACACCTCACCCGAAGACACGTAACCACCACTAGGACACCTCACCCGAAGACACGTAACCACCACTAGGACACCTCACCCGAAGACACGTAACCACCACTAGGACACCTCACCCGAAGGCACGTAAGCACCACTAGGACACCTCACCCGAAGACACGTAAGCACCACTAGGACACCTCACCCGAAGACACGTAACCACCAGTAGGACACCTCACCCGAAGACACGTAACCACCACTAGGACACCTCACCCGAAGACACGTAAGCACCACTAGGACACCTCACCCGAAGACACGTAACCACCACTAGGACACCTCACCCGAAGACACGTAAGCACCACTAGGACACCTCACCCGAAGACACGTAACCACCACTAGGACACCTCACCCCAAGGCACGTAAGCACCACTAGGACACCTCACCCGAAGACACGTAAGCACCACTAGGACACCTCACCCGAAGACACGTAACCACCACTAGGACACCTCACCCGAAGACACGTAACCACCACTAGGACACCTCACCCGAAGACACGTAAGCACCACTAGGACACCTCACCCGAAGACACGTAAGCACCACTAGGACACCTCACCCGAAGACACGTAACCACCACTAGGACACCTCACCCGAAGACACGTAACCACCAGTAGGACACCTCACCCGAAGACACGTAAGCACCACTAGGACACCTCACCCGAAGACACGTAACCACCACTAGGACACCTCACCCGAAGACACGTAAGCATCACTAGGACACCTCACCCGAAGACACGTAACCACCACTAGGACACCTCACCCGAAGACACGTAAGCATCACTAGGACACCTCACCCGAAGACACGTAACCACCACTAGGACACCTCACCCGAAGACACGTAAACACCACTAGGACACCTCACCCGAAGACACGTAACCACCACTAGGACACCTCACCCGAAGACACGTAACCACCACTAGGACACCTCACCCGAAGACACGTAAGCACCAATATGAAACATCTTCCAAAGGCACATAATGACCAATATGAATCTTTTCCCGATGGCACACAACAAGCACTAGAACACCTATCCCCAAAGCATATAACCACCACTAGGACACATCACCCCAGGGCACATAACCACCACTAGGACACATCACCCCAAGGCACATAACCACCACTAGGACACATCACACCAAGTCACATAACCACCACTAGGACACATCACCCCAAGGCACATAACCACCACTAGGACACATCACCCCAAGGTAGATAACCACCACTAGGACACATCACCCCAAGGCACATAACCACCACTAGGACACATCACCCCAAGGCACATAACCACCACTAGGACACATCACCCCAAGGCCCATAACCACCACTAGGACACATCACCCCAAGGTAGATAACCGCCACTAGGACACCTCACCCGAAGACACGTAAGCACCACTAGGACACCTCACCCGAAGACACGTAACCACCACTAGGACACCTCACCCGAAGACACGTAACCACCACTAGGACACCTCACCCGAAGACACGTAACCACCACTAGGACACCTCACCCGAAGACACGTAACCACCAGTAGGACACCTCACCCGAAGACACGTAACCACCACTAGGACACCTCACCCGAAGACACGTAAGCACCACTAGGACACCTCACCCGAAGACACGTAAGCACCACTAGGACACCTCACCCGAAGACACGTAAGCACCACTAGGACACCTCACCCGAAGACACGTAACCACCACTAGGACACCTCACCCGAAGACACGTAACCACCACTAGGACACCTCACCCGAAGACACGTAACCACCACTAGGACACCTCACCCGAAGACACGTAAGCACCACTAGGACACCTCACCCGAAGACACGTAACCACCAGTAGGACACCTCACCCGAAGACACGTAACCACTACTAGGACACCTCACCCGAAGACACGTAACCACCAGTAGGACACCTCACCCGAAGACACGTAACCACCACTAGGACACCTCACCCGAAGACACGTAACCACCAGTAGGACACCTCACCCGAAGACACGTAAGCACCACTAGGACACCTCACCCGAAGACACGTAAGCACCACTAGGACACCTCACCCAAAGACACGTAACCACCACTAGGACACCTCACCCGAAGACACGTAACCACCACTAGGACACCTCACCCGAAGACACGTAACCACCAGTAGGACACCTCACCCGAAGACACGTAAGCACCACTAGGACACCTCACCCGAAGACACGTAAGCACCACTAGGACACCTCACCCAAAGACACGTAACCACCACTAGGACACCTCACCCGAAGACACGTAACCACCACTAGGACACCTCACCCGAAGACACGTAAGCATCACTAGGACACCTCACCCGAAGACACGTAACCACCACTAGGACACCTCACCCGAAGACACGTAAGCATCACTAGGACACCTCACCCGAAGACACGTAACCACCACTAGGACACCTCACCCGAAGACACGTAACCACCACTAGGACACCTCACCCGAAGACACGTAACCACCACTAGGACACCTCACCCGAAGACACGTAACCACCACTAGGACACCTCACCCGAAGACACGTAAGCATCACTAGGACACCTCACCCGAAGACACGTAAGCACCACTAGGACACCTCACCCGAAGACACGTAACCACCACTAGGACACCTCACCCGAAGACACGTAACCACCACTAGGACACCTCACCCGAAGACACGTAACCACCACTAGGACACCTCACCCGAAGACACGTAACCACCACTAGGACACCTCACCCGAAGACACGTAAGCACCACTAGGACACCTCACCCGAAGACACGTAACCACCAGTAGGACACCTCACCCGAAGACACGTAAGCACCACTAGGACACCTCACCCGAAGACACGTAACCACCAGTAGGACACCTCACCCGAAGACACGTAACCACCACTAGGACACCTCACCCGAAGACACGTAACCACCAGTAGGACACCTCACCCGAAGACACGTAAGCACCACTAGGACACCTCACCCGAAGACACGTAAGCACCACTAGGACACCTCACCCAAAGACACGTAACCACCACTAGGACACCTCACCCGAAGACACGTAACCACCACTAGGACACTTCACCCGAAGACACGTAACCACCAGTAGGACACCTCACCCGAAGACACGTAAGCACCACTAGGACACCTCACCCGAAGACACGTAAGCACCACTAGGACACCTCACCCAAAGACACGTAACCACCACTAGGACACCTCACCCGAAGACACGTAACCACCACTAGGACACCTCACCCGAAGACACGTAAGCATCACTAGGACACCTCACCCGAAGACACGTAACCACCACTAGGACACCTCACCCGAAGACACGTAAGCATCACTAGGACACCTCACCCGAAAACACGTAACCACCACTAGGACACCTCACCCGAAGACACGTAACCACCACTAGGACACCTCACCCGAAGACACGTAACCACCACTAGGACACCTCACCCGAAGACACGTAACCACCACTAGGACACCTCACCCGAAGACACGTAAGCATCACTAGGACACCTCACCCGAAGACACGTAACCACCACTAGGACACCTCACCCGAAGACACGTAAACACCACTAGGACACCTCACCCGAAGACACGTAACCACCACTAGGACACCTCACCCGAAGACACGTAACCACCACTAGGACACCTCACCCGAAGACACGTAACCACCACTAGGACACCTCACCCGAAGACACGTAACCCCCACTAGGACACCTCACCCGAAGACACGTAACCACCACTAGGACACCTCACCCGAAGACACGTAAACACCACTAGGACACCTCACCCGAAGACACGTAACCACCACTAGGACACCTCACCCGAAGACACGTAACCACCACTAGGACACCTCACCCGAAGACACGTAAACACCACTAGGACACCTCACCCGAAGACACGTAACCACCACTAGGACACCTCACCCGAAGACACGTAACCACCACTAGGACACCTCACCCGAAGACACGTAAGCACCAATATGAAACATCTTCCAAAGGCACATAATGACCAAAATGAATCTTTTCCCGATGGCACACAACAAGCACTAGAACACCTATCCCCAAAGCATATAACCACCACTAGGACACATCACCCCAAGGCACATAACCACCACTAGGACACATCACCCCAAGGCACATAACCACCACTAGGACACATCACACCAAGTCACATAACCACCACTAGGACACATCGCCCCAAGGCACATAACCACCACTAGGACACATCACCCCAAGGTAGATAACCACCACTAGGACACATCACCCCAAGGCACATAACCACCACTAGGACACATCACCCCAAGGCACATAACCACCACTAGGACACATCACCCCAAGGCCCATAACCACCACTAGGACACATCACCCCAAGGTAGATAACCGCCACTAGGACACATCACCCCAAGGCACATAACCACCACTAGGACACATCACACCAAGGCACATAACCACCACTAGGACACATCACCCCAAGGCACATAACCACCACTAGGACACATCACCCCAAGGCCCATAACCACCACTAGGACACATCACCCCAAGGTAGATAACCACCACTAGGACACATCACCCCAAGGCACATAATCACCACTAGGACACATCACCCCAAGTCACATAGCCACCACTAGGACACATCACCCCAAGGCACATAACCACCACGAGGACACCTCTCCCCAAGACACATAACCACCACTAGGACATCTCTCCTATAGGCACATAACCACCATAAGGACATCTCTCCCCAAGGCACATAACCATCACAAATACACCTCTCCCCAAGACACATAACCACCACAAGGACACATCTCCCCAAGGCACATAACCACCACAAGGACACCTCTCCCCAAGGCACATAACCGCCACAAGGACACCTCTCCCCAAGGCACATAACCACCACTAGGACACCTCTCCCCAAGGCACATAACCGCCACAAGGACACCTCTCCCCAAGGCACATAACCACCACAAGAACACCTCTCCCCAAGGCACATAACCACCACAAGGACACTTCTCCCCAAGGCACATAACCGCTAATAAGAAACCTCTTTCAAAGGCACATAACCACCACTAGGACATCTCTCCCCAAGGCACATAACCATCACAAATACACCTCTCCCCAAGACACATCTCCCCAAGGCACATAACCACCACAAGGACACCTCTCCCCAAGGCACATAACCATCACAAATACACCTCTCCCCAGGACACATAACCGCCACAAGGACACCTCTCCCCAAGGCACATAACCACCACAAGGACACCTCTCCCCAAGGCACATAACCGTCACAAGGACACATCTCCCCAAGACACATAACCGCTAATAAGAAACCTCTTCCAAAGGCACATAACCACCACTAGGACATCTCTCCCCAAGGCACATAACCACCACAAGGACACCTCTCCCCAAGGCACATAACCATCACAAATACAACTCTCCCCAAGACACATAACCACCACAAGGACACATCTCCTCAAGGCACATAACCACCACAAGGACACCTCTCCCCAAGGCACATAACTGCCACAAGGACACTTCTCCCCAAGGCACATAACCACCACAAGGACACCTCTCCCCAAGGCACATAACCATCACAAATACACCTCTCCCCAACACACATAACCACCACTAGGACACATCACCCCAAGGCCCATAACCACCACTAGGACACATCACCCCAAGGTAGATAACCGCCACTAGGACACATCACCCCAAGGCACATAACCACCACTAGGACACATCACACCAAGGCACATAACCACCACTAGGACACATCACCCCAAGGCACATAACCACCACTAGGACACATCACCCCAAGGCCCATAACCACCACTAGGACACATCACCCCAAGGTAGATAACCACCACTAGGACACATCACCCCAAGGCACATAAGCACCACTAGGACACATCACCCCAAGTCACATAGCCACCACTAGGACACATCACCCCAAGGCACATAACCACCACGAGGACACCTCTCCCCAAGACACATAACCACCACTAGGACATCTCTCCTATAGGCACATAACCACCATAAGGACATCTCTCCCCAAGGCACATAACCATCACAAATACACCTCTCCCCAAGACACATAACCACCACAAGGACACATCTCCCCAAGGCACATAACCACCACAAGGACACCTCTCCCCAAGGCACATAACCGCCACAAGGACACCTCTCCCCAAGGCACATAACCACCACTAGGACACCTCTCCCCAAGGCACATAACCGCCACAAGGACACCTCTCCCCAAGGCACATAACCACCACAAGGACACCTCTCCCCAAGGCACATAACCGCCACAAGGACACATCTCCCCAAGACACATAACCGCTAATAAGAAACCTCTTCCAAAGGCACATAACCACCACTAGGACATCTCTCCCCAAGGCACATAACCGCCACAAGGACACTTCTCCCCAAGGCACATAACCACCTCAAGGACACCTCTCCCCAAGGCACATAACCACCACAAGGACACTTCTCCCCAAGGCACATAACCGCTAATAAGAAACCTCTTTCAAAGGCACATAACCACCACTAGGACATCTCTCCCCAAGGCACATAACCATCACAAATACACCTCTCCCCAAGACACATCTCCCCAAGGCACATAACCACCACAAGGACACCTCTCCCCAAGGCACATAACCATCACAAATACACCTCTCCCCAGGACACATAACCACCACAAGGACACATCCCAAAGGCACATAACCACCACAAGGACACCTCTCCCCAAGGCACATAACCATCACAAATACACCTCTCCCCAAGACACATAACCACCACAAGGACACATCTCCCCAAGGCACATAACCACCACAAGGACACTTCTCCCCAAGGCACATAACCGCCACAAGGACACATCTCCCCAAGGCACATAACCACCACTAGGACACCTCTCCCCAAGGCACATAACCACCACAAGGACACTTCTCCCCAAGGCACATAACCGCCACAAGGACACATCTCCCCAAGGCACATAACCACCACTAGGACACCTCTCCCCAAGGCACGTAAACACCACTAGGACATGTCTACTCAACACACATACCGACCACCCAATTATACCCAATCAAACATAACGATACAAATCGACACAATGCTTCTGTGACTTAGCAAGAGAAGAGAAAGAGGCCTTACCTTTCTGTGAGGCTCCACGTACAGCAGGAGGTTGTTGATGATGTCGATGATCATGGTGTACTGCAGCTAAAACAAACAACGAAGGCCATAGCACTGACCACACTTCAACAAAGTGAATGTATGTGTCACGGAGAACACCGTACAGGCATAGAACATCGTAGCTTGTGTGGGGCGAAAAGAAAACACCTGCATCACTTCCAGTCTCTGCAATGCCTCTACAAATGAGTTTGTACAGATGTCGAGGTCGTGGTGGAGTAGGGTGAAGAAAACACTCAGTGAGTTTGTACAGATGTTGAGGTCGTGGTGGAGTAGGGTGAAGAAAACACTCACCGAGTTTGTACAGATGTTGAGGTCGTGGTGGAGTAGAGTGAAGAAAACACTCACCGAGTTTGTACAGATGTTGAGGTCGTGGTGGAGTAGGGTGAAGAAAACACTCACCGAGTTTGTACAGATGTTGAGGCCGTGGTGGAGTAGGGTGAAGAAAACACTCACCGAGTTTGTACAGATGTTGAGGTCGTGGTGGAGTAGGGTGAAGAAAACACTCACCGAGTTTGTACAGATGTTGAGGTCGTGGTGGAGTAGGGTGAAGAAAACACTCACCGAGTTTGTACAGATGTTGAGGTCGTGGTGGAGTAGGGTGAAGAAAACACTCACCGAGTTTGTACAGATGTTGAGGTCGTGGTGGAGTAGGGTGAAGAAAACACTCACCGAGTTTGTACAGATGTTGAGGTCGTGGTGGAGTAGGGTGAAGAAAACACTCACCGAGTTTGTACAGATGTTGAGGTCGTGGTGGAGTAGGGTGAAGAAAACACTCACCGAGTTTGTACAGATGTTGAGGTCGTGGTGGAGTAGGGTGAAGAAAACACTCACCGAGTTTGTACAGATGTTGAGGTCGTGGTGGAGTAGGGTGAAGAAAACACTCACCGAGTTTGTACAGATGTTGAGGTCGTGGTGGAGTAGGGTGAAGAAAACACTCACCGAGTTTGTACAGATGTTGAGGTCGTGGTGGAGTAGGGTGAAGAAAACACTCACCGAGTTTGTACAGATGTTGAGGTCGTGGTGGAGTAGGGTGAAGAAAACACTCACCGAGTTTGTACAGATGTTGAGGTCGTGGTGGAGTAGGGTGAAGAAAACACTCACCGAGTTTGTACAGATGTTGAGGTCGTGGTGGAGTAGGGTGAAGAAAACACTCACCGAGTTTGTACAGATGTTGAGGTCGTGGTGGAGTAGGGTGAAGAAAACACTCACCGAGTTTGTACAGATGTTGAGGTCGTGGTGGAGTAGGGTGAAGAAAACACTCACCGAGTTTGTACAGATGTTGAGGTCGTGGTGGAGTAGGGTGAAGAAAACACTCACCGAGTTTGTACAGATGTTGAGGTCGTGGTGGAGTAGGGTGAAGAAAACACTCACCGAGTTTGTACAGATGTTGAGGTCGTGGTGGAGTAGGGTGAAGAAAACACTCACCGAGTTTGTACAGATGTTGAGGTCGTGGTGGAGTAGGGTGAAGAAAACACTCACCGAGTTTGTACAGATGTTGAGGTCGTGGTGGAGTAGGGTGAAGAAAACACTCACCGAGCTTGTACAGATGTTGAGGTCGTGGTGGAGTAGGGTGAAGAAAACACTCACCGAGTTTGTACAGATGTTGAGGTCGTGGTGGAGTAGGGTGAATGAGTCGATTCCTTCCTCAGGCTTCATCATGTCGCTGTCGCCCTCGGTCAGCTACAACACAACCGTTCAACCTACACTCTGAACAGGTCAACATCAACATGGAAAGTCTTGGATAGAACAGTCGGTGAATCGTTATCATAACATTTGATAAACTCCGATGTCAATATCGAGAAATAGTCTGGTTTTTCAAGATCAGTCATTGAATAGGTAAACTGGCAGGTTCAGCAACACTTTGAGCTCTTCAGTACCGAGCCTGTTTTGTGCGGTGTCTTACAGGTTGTGCGGGTCTCACCGGGAGGGGGACCTCCGTGATGGTGTCCTCCACCTCGCCGTACCCCGCGTAGAACATCTGGCAGTGGCAGCGCGAGATGATGCGCTGGAGCTGTACCGCCGCGCCCGTCGACTGCAGCCACCGCCGGGACCAGGAGAGAGAGAGACAGGGGTAACACAAACACACGCCAACCACGTGCTACCGCCGGGACCAGGAGAGACAGAGACAGGGGTAACACAAACACACGCCAACCATTGGCGCCGGGACCAGGAGAGAGAGAGACAGGGGTAACACAAACACACGCCAACCACGTGCTACCGCCGGGACCAGCAGAGAGACAGACAGGGGTAACACAAACACACGCCAACCACGTGCTACCGCCGGGACCAGGAGAGAGACAGACAGGGGTAACACAAACACACGCCAACCACGTGCTACCGCCGGGACCAGGAGAGAGACAGACAGGGGTAACACAAACACACGCCAACCATGTGCTACCGCCGGGACCAGGAGAGAGACAGACAGGGGTAACACAAACACACGCCAACCATTGGCGCCGGGACCAGGAGAGAGAGAGACAGGGGTAACACAAACACACGCCAACCATGTGCTACCGCCGGGACCAGGAGAGAGAGAGACAGGGGTAACACAAACACACGCCAACCATGTGCTACCGCCGGGACCAGGAGAGAGAGAGACAGGGGTAACACAAACACACGCCAACCATGTGCTACCGCCGGGACCAGGAGAGAGAGAGACAGGGGTAACACAAACACACGCCAACCATTGGCGCCGGGACCAGGAGAGAGAGAGACAGGGGTAACACAAACACACGCCAACCATGTGCTACCGCCGGGACCAGGAGAGAGACAGACAGGGGTAACACAAACACACGCCAACCATTGGCGCCGGGACCAGGAGAGAGAGAGACAGGGGTAACACAAACACACGCCAACCATGTGCTACCGCCGGGACCAGGAGAGAGAGAGACAGGGGTAACACAAACACACGCCAACCATGTGCTACCGCCGGGACCAGGAGAGAGAGAGACAGGGGTAACACAAACACACGCCAACCATGTGCTACCGCCGGGACCAGGAGAGAGAGAGACAGGGGTAACACAAACACACGCCAACCATTGGCGCCGGGACCAGGAGAGACAGAGACAGGGGTAACACAAACACACGCCAACCATGTGCTACCGCCGGGACCAGGAAAGAGAGAGACAGGGGTAACACAAACACACGCCAACCATTGGCGCCGGGACCAGGAGAGACAGAGACAGGGGTAACACAAACACACGCCAACCACGTGCTACCGCCGGGACCAGGAGAGAGACAGACAGGGGTAACACAAACACACGCCAACCACGTGCTACCGCCGGGACCAGGAGAAAGAGAGACAGGGGTAACACAAACACACGCCAACCATTGGCGCCGGGACCAGGAGAGAGAGAGACAGGGGTAACACAAACACACGCCAACCACGTGCTACCGCCGGGACCAGGAGAGAGAGAGACAGGGGTAACACAAACACACGCTAACCACGTGCTACCGCCGGGACCAGGAGAGAGAGAGACAGGGGTAACACAAACACACGCCAACCATTGGCGCCGGGACCAGGAGAGAGAGAGACAGGGGTAACACAAACACACGCCAACCACGTGCTACCGCCGGGACCAGGAGAGAGAGAGACAGGGGTAACACAAACACACGCCAACCACGTGCTACCGCCGGGACCAGGAGAGAGAGAGACAGGGGTAACACAAACACACGCCAACCATTGGCGCCGGGACCAGGAGAGACAGAGACAGGGGTAACACAAACACACGCCAACCATGTGCTACCGCCGGGACCAGGAGAGAGAGAGACAGGGGTAACACAAACACACGCCAACCATTGGCGCCGGGACCAGGAGAGACAGAGACAGGGGTAACACAAACACACGCCAACCACGTGCTACCGCCGGGACCAGGAGAGAGACAGACAGGGGTAACACAAACACACGCCAACCACGTGCTACCGCCGGGACCAGGAGAAAGAGAGACAGGGGTAACACAAACACACGCCAACCATTGGCGCCGGGACCAGGAGAGAGAGAGACAGGGGTAACACAAACACACGCCAACCACGTGCTACCGCCGGGACCAGGAGAGAGAGAGACAGGGGTAACACAAACACACGCTAACCACGTGCTACCGCCGGGACCAGGAGAGAGAGAGACAGGGGTAACACAAACACACGCCAACCATTGGCGCCGGGACCAGGAGAGAGAGAGACAGGGGTAACACAAACACACGCCAACCACGTGCTACCGCCGGGACCAGGAGAGAGAGAGACAGGGGTAACACAAACACACGCCAACCACGTGCTACCGCCGGGACCAGGAGAGAGAGAGACAGGGGTAACACAAACACACGCCAACCATTGGCGCCGGGACCAAGAGAGAGAGAGACAGGGGTAACACAAACACACGCCAACCACGTGCTACCGCCGGGACCAGGAGAGAGAGAGACCGGGGTAACACAAACACACGCCAACCATTGGCGCCGGGACCAGGAGAGACAGAGACAGGGGTAACACAAACACACGCCAACCACGTGCTACCGCCGGGACCAGGAGAGAGAGAGACAGGGGTAACACAAACACACGCCAACCATTGGCGCCGGGACCAGGAGAGAGAGAGACAGGGATAACACAAACACACGCCAACCACGTGCTACCGCCGGGACCAGGAGAGAGACAGACAGGGGTAACACAAACACACGCCAACCACGTGCTACCGCCGGGACCAGGAGAGAGACAGACAGGGGTAACACAAACACACGCCAACCATGTGCTACCGCCGGGACCAGGAGAGAGACAGACAGGGGTAACACAAACACACGCCAACCATGTGCTACCGCCGGGACCAGGAGAGAGAGACAGGGGTAACACAAACACACGCCAACCACGTGCTACCGCCGGGACCAGGAGAGAGAGAGACAGGGGTAACACAAACACACGCCAACCATGTGCTACCGCCGGGACCAGGAGAGAGAGAGACAGGGGTAACACAAACACACGCCAACCATGTGCTACCGCCGGGACCAAGAGAGAGAGAGACAGGGGTAACACAAACACACGCCAACCACGTGCTACCGCCGGGACCAGGAGAGACAGAGACAGGGGTAACACAAACACACGCCAACCACGTGCTACCGCCGGGACCAGGAGAGAGACAGAGACAGGGGTAACACAAACACACGCCAACCACGTGCTACCGCCGGGACCAGGAGAGAGAGACAGGGGTAACACAAACACACGCCAACCATTGGCGCCGGGACCAGGAGAGAGAGAGACAGGGGTAACACAAACACACGCCAACCACGTGCTCCACGTGCTTCCGCCGGGACCAGGAGAGAGAGAGACAGGGATAACACAAACACACGCCAACCACGTGCTACCGCCGGGACCAGGAGAGAGAGAGACAGGGGTAACACAAACACACGCCAACCACGTGCTACCGCCGGGACCAGGAGAGAGAGACAGGGGTAACACAAACACACGCCAACCACGTGCTACCGCCGGGACCAGGAGAGAGACAGACAGGGGTAACACAAACACACGCTAACCACGTGCTACCGCCGGGACCAGGAGAGAGAGAGACAGGGGTAACACAAACACACGCCAACCACGTGCTACCGCCGGGACCAGGAGAGAGAGAGACAGGGGTAACACAAACACACGCCAACCATTGGCGCCGGGACCAGGAGAGACAGAGACAGGGGTAACACAAACACACGCCAACCACGTGCTACCGCCGGGACCAGGAGAGAGAGAGACAGGGGTAACACAAACACACGCCAACCATTGGCGCCGGGACCAGGAGAGAGAGAGACAGGGGTAACACAAACACACGCCAACCATTGGCGCCGGGACCAGGAGAGAGAGAGACAGGGGTAACACAAACACACGCCAACCACGTGCTACCGCTGATACCAGGAGAGAGAGACAGGGGTAACACAAACACACGCCAACCATTGGCGCCGGGACCAGGAGAGACAGAGACAGGGGTAACACAAACACACGCCAACCCTTGGCGCCGGGACCAGGAGAGACAGAGACAGGGGTAACACAAACACACGCCAACCACGTGCTACCGCCGGGACCAGGAGAGAGACAGACAGGGGTAACACAAACACACGCCAACCACGTGCTACCGCCGGGACCAGGAGAGACAGAGACAGGGGTAACACAAACACACGCCAACCATTGGCGCCGGGACCAGGAGAGACAGAGACAGGGGTAACACAAACACACGCCAACCATTGGCGCCGGGACCAGGAGAGAGACAGACAGGGGTAACACAAACACACGCCAACCATTGGCGCCGGGGCCAGGAGAGAGAGAGACAGGGGTAACACAAACACACGCCAACCACGTGCTACCGCCGGGACCAGGAGAGACAGAGACAGGGGTAACACAAACACACGCTAACCACGTGCTACCGCCGGGACCAGGAGAGAGAGAGACAGGGGTAACACAAACACACGCCAACCACGTGCTACCGCCGGGACCAGGAGAGACAGAGACAGGGGTAACACAAACACACGCTAACCACGTGCTACCGCCGGGACCAGGAGAGAGAGAGACAGGGGTAACACAAACACACGCCAACCACGTGCTACCGCCGGGACCAGGAGAGAGAGAGACAGGGGTAACACAAACACACGCCAACCATTGGCGCCGGGACCAGGAGAGAGAGAGACAGGGGTAACACAAACACACGCCAACCACGTGCTACCGCCGGTACCAGGAGAGACAGAGACAGGGGTAACACAAACACACGCTAACCACGTGCTACCGCTGGGACCAGGAGAGAGACAGAGACAGGGGTAACACAAACACACGCCAACCACGTGCTACCGCCGGGACCAGGAGAGAGACAGACAGGGGTAACACAAACACACGCCAACCACGTGCTACCGCCGGGACCAGGAGAGACAGAGAGACAGGGGTAACACAAACACACGCCAACCACGTGCTACCGCCGGGACCAGGAGAGAGAGAGACAGGGGTAACACAAACACACGCCAACCATTGGCGCCGGGACCAGGAGAGAGAGAGACAGGGGTAACACAAACACACGCCAACCACGTGCTACCGCCGGGACCAGGGGAGAGAGAGACAGGGGTAACACAAACACACGCCAACCACGTGCTACCGCCGGGACCAGGAGAGAGAGAGACAGGGGTAACACAAACACACGCCAACCATTGGCGCCGGGACCAGGAGAGAGAGAGACAGGGGTAACACAAACACACGCCAACCACGTGCTACCGCCGGGACCAGGGGAGAGAGAGACAGGGGTAACACAAACACACGCCAACCACGTGCTACCGCCGGGACCAGGAGAGAGAGAGACAGGGGTAACACAAACACACGCCAACCACGTGCTACCGCCGGGACCAGGAGAGAGACAGACAGGGGTAACACAAACACACGCCAACCACGTGCTACCGCCGGGACCAGGAGAGAGAGAGACAGGGGTAACACAAACACACGCCAACCATTGGCGCCGGGACCAGGAGAGAGAGAGACAGGGGTAACACAAACACACGCTAACCACGTGCTACCGCCGGGATCAGGAGAGAGAGAGACAGGGGTAACACAAACACACGCCAACCATTGGCGCCGGGACCAGGAGAGACAGAGACAGGGGTAACACGAACACACGCCAACCATTGGCGCCGGGACCAGGAGAGACAGAGACAGGGGTAACACAAACACACGCCAACCACGTGCTACCGCCGGGACCAGGAGAGAGACAGACAGGGGTAACACAAACACACGCCAACCACGTGCTACCGCCGGGACCAGGAGAGACAGAGACAGGGGTAACACAAACACACGCCAACCATTGGCGCCGGGACCAGGAGAGACAGAGACAGGGGTAACACAAACACACGCCAACCATTGGCGCCGGGACCAGGAGAGAGACAGACAGGGGTAACACAAACACACGCCAACCATTGGCGCCGGGGCCAGGAGAGAGAGAGACAGGGGTAACACACGCCAACCACGGCGCATGCATGCATCGGGAAACTATTATATATTATATATATATTATAATCCGTGTAATATAAAGCTGATCGAACTCAATACATTAACGGCCATAAACTAACCAAATATTGACAGTTTTTTCTCAGGTTTTAGTAAAGCGTCATCCATATGGGTTCAAATTTGAGGGAGCAGTTTCAATGTTGTTCGTTGGCACACATCACTTTGGGCAAAACCAATGCGATGTAGCTTGGTGAGCCTGGTAAAGGTGGCAGCATATGTTGGAAAACTTAACGCTTTAATTCAGAATTTCTGATTAATATCAGCCCATTCATGATTATTACATTGTCACTGACCATGCCTTACCGTGTGGGAGGCCTCAATGGTGTCGCTGACCACGCCGCCAACCTGTTGGCCGCTGCCCAACATGTGGGCCATGCCGATGATGCCGTCAGGGCCGCCAGGGGTAGGAGTGACGTCACTGAGGTGGGGCGGGACCTCGCGCTTTTCGATGTCCTCTCGACTGAGCCAGACAAGGTCGTCCTCCGACACCTGGCTCACCGTGGCGTAGTACTGGCCAAAGCAACACCGCCATCCGTTAATACTGGCAACGTCAGGATTAACACTTCTACACCGTGGCGTAGTACTGGCCAAGGCAACACCGTCATCCCTTAATACTGGCAACGTCAGGGTTAACACTTCTACACCGTGGCGTAGTACTGGCCAAGGCAACACCGTCATCCCTTAATACTGGCAACGTCAGGGTTAACACTTCTACACCGTGGCGTAGTACTGGCCAAGGCAACACCGTCATCCCTTAATACTGGCAACGTCAGGGTTAACACTTCCGACACATGGCTCACTGTGGCGTAGTACTGGCCAAGGCAACACCGTCATCCCTTAATACTGGCAACGTCAGGGTTAACACTTCTACACCGTGGCGTAGTACTGGCCAAGGCAACACCGTCATCCCTTAATACTGGCAACGTCAGGGTTAAGGCTTCCGACACCTGGCTCACCGTGGCGTAGTACTGGCCAAGGCAACACCCTCATTCCATTAATACTGGCAACGTCAGGGTTAACACTTCTACACCGTGGCGTAGTACTGGCCAAGGCAACACCGTCATCCCTTAATACTGGCAACGTCAGGGTTAACACTTCTACACCGTGGCGTAGTACTGGCCAAGGCAACACCGTCATCCCTTAATACTGGCAACGTCAGGGTTAACACTTCTACACCGTGGCGTAGTACTGGCCAAGGCAACATCGTCATCCCTTAATACTGGCAACGTCAGGGTTAACACTTCCGACACCTGGCTCACCGTGGCGTAGTACTGGCCAAGGCAACTCCGTCATCCCTTAATACTGGCAACGTCAGGGTTAACACTTCTACACCGTGGCGTAGTACTGGCCAAGGCAACATCGTCATCCCTTAATACTGGCAACGTCAGGGTTAACACTTCTACACCGTGGCGTAGTACTGGCCAAGGCAACATCGTCATCCCTTAATACTGGCAACGTCAGGGTTAACACTTCTACACCGTGGCGTAGTACTGGCCAAAGCAACATCGTCATCCCTTAATACTGGCAACGTCAGGGTTAAGGCTTCCGACACCTGGCTCACCGTGGCGTAGTACTGGCCAAGGCAACACCGTCATCCCTTAATACTGGCAACGTCAGGGTTAACACCTGCCTCACCGTGGCTTAGTACTGGCCAAAGCAACACCGTCATCCCTTAATACTGGCAACGTCAGGGTTAACACTTCTACACCGTGGCGTAGTACTGGCCAAAGCAACACCGTCATCCCTTAATACTGGCAACGTCAGGGTTAACACTTCTACACCGTGGCGTAGTACTGGCCAAAGCAACACCGTCATCCCTTAATACTGGCAACGTTAGGGTTAACACTTCTACACCGTGGCGTAGTACTGGCCAAGGCAACACCGTCATCCCTTAATACTGGCAACGTCAGGGTTAACTCTTCTACACCGTGGCGTAGTACTGGCCAAAGCAACACCGTCATCCCTTAATACTGGCAACGTCAGGGTTAACACTTCTACACCGTGGCGTAGTACTGGCCAAAGCAACACCGTCATCCATTAATACTGGCAACGTCAGGGTTAACACTTCTACACCGTGGCGTAGTACTGGCCAAAGCAACACCGTCATCCCTTAATACTGGCAACGTTAGGGTTAACACTTCTACACCGTGGCGTAGTACTGGCCAAAGCAACATCGTCATCCCTTAATACTGGCAACGTCAGGGTTAACACTTCTACACCGTGGCGTAGTACTGGCCAAAGCAACATCGTCATCCCTTAATACTGGCAACGTCAGGGTTAAGGCTTCCGACACCTGGCTCACCGTGGCGTAGTACTGGCCAAGGCAACACCGTCATCCCTTAATACTGGCAACGTCAGGGTTAACACCTGCCTCACCGTGGCTTAGTACTGGCCAAAGCAACACCGTCATCCCTTAATACTGGCAACGTCAGGGTTAACACTTCTACACCGTGGCGTAGTACTGGCCAAAGCAACACCGTCATCCCTTAATACTGGCAACGTCAGGGTTAACACTTCTACACCGTGGCGTAGTACTGGCCAAAGCAACACCGTCATCCCTTAATACTGGCAACGTTAGGGTTAACACTTCTACACCGTGGCGTAGTACTGGCCAAGGCAACATCGTCATCCCTTAATACTGGCAACGTCAGGGTTAAGGCTTCCGACACCTGGCTCACCGTGGCGTAGTACTGGCCAAGGCAACACCGTCATCCCTTAATACTGGCAACGTCAGGGTTAACACTTCTACGCCGTGGCGTAGTACTGGCCAAGGCAACACCGTCATCCCTTAATACTGGCAACGTCAGGGTTAACACCTGGCTCACCGTGGCGTAGTACTGGCCAAGGCAATACCGTCATCCCTTAATACTGGCAACGTCAGGGTTAACACCTGGCTCACCGTGGCGTAGTACTGGCCAAGGCAACACCGTCATCCCTTAATACTGGCAACGTCAGGGTTAACACTTCTACGCCGTGGCGTAGTACTGGCCGAGGCAACACCGTCATCCCTTAATACTGGCAACGTCAGGGTTAACACCTGGCTCACCGTGGCGTAGTACTGGCCAAGGCAACACCGTCATCCCTTAATACTGGCAACGTCAGGGTTAACACTTCTACACCGTGGCGTAGTACTGGCCAAGGCAACACCGTCATCCCTTAATACTGGCAACGTCAGGGTTAACACTTCTACACCGTGGCGTAGTACTGGCCAAGGCAACATCGTCATCCCTTAATACTGGCAACGTCAGGGTTAACACTTCTACACCGTGGCGTAGTACTGGCCAAGGCAACACCGTCATCCCTTAATACTGGCAACGTCAGGGTTAACACTTCTACACCGTGGCGCAGTACTGGCCAAAGCAACACCGTCATCCCTTAATACTGGCAACGTTAGGGTTAACACTTCTACACCGTGGCGTAGTACTGGCCAAGGCAACATCGTCATCCCTTAATACTGGCAACGTCAGGGTTAAGGCTTCCGACACCTGGCTCACCGTGGCGTAGTACTGGCCAAGGCAACACCGTCATCCCTTAATACTGGCAACGTCAGGGTTAACACTTCTACACCGTGGCGTAGTACTGGTCAAGGCAACACCGTCATCCCTTAATACTGGCAACGTCAGGGTTAACACCTGGCTCACCGTGGCGTAGTACTGGCCAAAGCAACACCGTCATCCCTTAATACTGGCAACGTCAGGGTTAACACTTCTACACCGTGGCGTAGTACTGGCCAAGGCAACACCGTCATCCCTTAATACTGGCAACGTCAGGGTTAACACCTGGCTCACCGTGGCGTAGTACTGGCCAAGGCAACACCGTCATCCCTTAATACTGGCAACGTCAGGGTTAACACTTCCGACACCTGGCTCACCGTGGCGTAGTACTGGCCAAGGCAACATCGTCATCCCTTAATACTGGCAACGTCAGGGTTAACACTTCTACACCGTGGCGTAGTACTGGCCAAGGCAACATCGTCATCCCTTAATACTGGCAACGTCAGGGTTAACACTTCTACACCGTGGCGTAGTACTGGCCAAGGCAACACCGTCATCCCTTAATACTGGCAACGTCAGGGTTAACACTTCTACGCCGTGGCGTGGTACTGGCCGAGGCAACACCGTCATCCCTTAATACTGGCAACGTCAGGGTTAACACCTGGCTCACCGTGGCGTAGTACTGGCCAAGGCAACACCGTCATCCCTTAATACTGGCAACGTCAGGGTTAACACTTCTACACCGTGGCGTAGTACTGGCCAAGGCAACACCGTCATCCCTTAATACTGGCAACGTCAGGGTTAAGGCTTCCGACACCTGGCTCACCGTGGCGTAGTACTGGCCAAGGCAACACCGTCATCCCTTAATACTGGCAACGTCAGGGTTAACACTTCTACACCGTGGCGTAGTACTGGCCAAGGCAACATCGTCATCCCTTAATACTGGCAACGTCAGGGTTAACACTTCTACACCGTGGCGTAGTACTGGCCAAGGCAACACCGTCATCCCTTAATACTGGCAACGTCAGGGTTAACACTTCTACACCGTGGCGCAGTACTGGCCAAAACAACACCGTCATCCCTTAATACTGGCAACGTTAGGGTTAACACTTCTACACCGTGGCGTAGTACTGGCCAAGGCAACATCGTCATCCCTTAATACTGGCAACGTCAGGGTTAAGGCTTCCGACACCTGGCTCACCGTGGCGTAGTACTGGCCAAGGCAACACCGTCATCCCTTAATACTGGCAACGTCAGGGTTAACACTTCTACACCGTGGCGTAGTACTGGTCAAGGCAACACCGTCATCCCTTAATACTGGCAACGTCAGGGTTAACACCTGGCTCACCGTGGCGTAGTACTGGCCAAAGCAACACCGTCATCCCTTAATACTGGCAACGTCAGGGTTAACACTTCTACACCGTGGCGTAGTACTGGCCAAGGCAACACCGTCATCCCTTAATACTGGCAACGTCAGGGTTAACACCTGGCTCACCGTGGCGTAGTACTGGCCAAGGCAACACCGTCATCCCTTAATACTGGCAACGTCAGGGTTAACACTTCTACACCGTGGCGTAGTACTGGCCAAGGCAACACCGTCATCCCTTAATACTGGCAACGTTAGGGTTAACACTTCTACACCGTGGCGTAGTACTGGCCAAAGCAACATCGTCATCCCTTAATACTGGCAACGTCAGGGTTAACATTTCTACACCGTGGCGTAGTACTGGCCAAGGCAACATCGTCATCCCTTAATACTGGCAACGTTAGGGTTAACACTTCTACACCGTGGCGTAGTACTGGCCAAGGCAACACCGTCATCCCTTAATACTGGCAACGTTAGGGTTAACACTTCTACACCGTGGCGTAGTACTGGCCAAAGCAACATCGTCATCCCTTAATACTGGCAACGTCAGGGTTAACACTTCTACACCGTGGCGTAGTACTGGCCAAGGCAACACCGTCATCCCTTAATACTGGCAACGTCAGGGTTAACACTTCTACACCGTGGCGTAGTACTGGCCAAGGCAACACCGTCATCCCTTAATACTGGCAACGTCAGGGTTAACACCTGGCTCACCGTGGCGTAGTACTGGCCAAGGCAACATCGTCATCCCTTAATACTGGCAACGTCAGGGTTAACACCTGGCTCACCGTGGCGTAGTACTGGCCAAGGCAACACCGTCATCCCTTAATACTGGCAACGTCAGGGTTATGACTTCTACACGTCTTCACGTGCTTATCAACTTCGAATCAAGAAGAACGCTTAACAAATGATAGAAAATATACCTTTGACATATGAACGTCCACTACACGTGTTAGTTCGTGGGCTACGGCACACGGCGGCATTTAACAGCTTGGCTATGCTCAGCATCAATGCCTTGTTCACGGCATATACCACTACACACTGCACGTAGCATTGAACAGCCACTGCTGCGTGACGTACTTCATACTGGAATAACGTGCATCTTCTTGTGGGACGCCATTTAGGGCTCGTTAATCCTGTGAACCATTGAGGTCAACCTGCCCCAGAAGGTCGCCGAGTGACACGTGCTACACACCTGCATGCCCTCGACGGAGCCCACCAAGGACATCTTGCTACGGAGCTGTTGTTTCTGCCAAATGGGGTGGTGGTCGCAGGTGAGGAGCGAGGCCTTGGCAGCGCTCACTATGACGTAGCCGGCAGTCTCTGTACCTCTCAGTACCACCTGACTGTTGTACAGCTCCACTGCAATACCACAGTCACGTCATTGTACACCTAACCATTGCATGTAACGTTTACGGTAATGACAACCATAATTAACTGTACAGTTAACTGACAAGTTTAGCCATATCACATCAGAGTGTGAAATGGCGTATGAAGCGAGGCGGATGTCGAGGCAGTAACTTGACAGCGGCTGTTTTGAGGACGTACCATGCCAGTTTTTGCGCTGCACATCCCGAATTTGGCAGGCGGCGATGCCAGCTAGCTGCTCCACGCGTACTGCAGCGTCGGTGCCCTGTGGACAATAGAAAGGTGCTCTCGTCACTACAACTGTGTCTTTCATTTACCTCGTGTCTAACCATTGACATCACAACTGTGTCCTTTCATTTACCAGAAGGCGTCAACCAAGATACCTCGTGTCTAACCATTCACAACACAACTGTGTCCTTTCATTTACCAGAAGGCGTCAACCAAGATACCTCGTGTCTAACCATTCACAACACAACTGTGTCCTTTCATTTACCAGAAGGCGTCAACCAAGATACCTCGTGTCTAACCATTCACAACACAACTGTGTCCTTTCATTTACCAGAAGGCATCAGCCAGGATACCTGTGTCTAACCACCAACCTCACAGCTGAGTCGGCCTGCAGTGGTTCGACTAACATGAAGACTGATTGGTCAACTGGTTACTCAGTATAACGTCGTTGTTTTCGAGTTCGCCACACATGTTACCTCTTCGTTCGCAGCTACAAACTTGGTGTCTGTTTCGGAGACAAGCTTCTGAAGCATGGAGTATGCGGGCCCCGTCTGGAGTTTGGTCAGAGGGCTGGGTGAGTTCGGCAGTGAGAGACAGAGGGCGCCACTACTTAACGACCGTGGCTTCGGCGGCTTCTACAAAGTGGATAGATGGAGAATCGAGAGATCTGCGAGACTGGACATCAGTAAACGAATCATCGGTCGCCATCCCCTAAACATTAATAACGAGACGATTTGATTGAACACAGAACGGTAATTATAAAAACTTGGTGTAAACAACGGTGGGGGACGGTCGAGAATAAACTACGGCGCCCGTACCTGTGGGGACTGACTGGTATCCACTTTCACCCCTTGCAGAGCATCCGCAGAAACATTTTTCTTCAGTGTCTTGGCCTTAACGTAGCCGTCGTAGAGACTGAAGGCCACGTCACGGTTGCTTGGCGTCCACGCGCCCTTCAGGTTCTCCACCTGCACGTGGTGCGTGGGTTCGGCTTCCTGTCGTCAGGGAAGCCACACTATTACTGCTCATAGCCCACGAGGCAGGGCCACGCCCCATCATAGTATTACCAAGTATTAGTATTAGAAGTGATGTGGTCAAGAATTCAACACGAGGAGGGCAATATTTTTTTTATTATTTAATGTAATATTTAGTTATTGACATTAGAGCGGAGCTGGTGTGGGTATCCACGCTCCTTGAGGCGTCCCCCCTGGGGTCCTATAGCTAGGTCCGGCTGTCCGTTCAGTGGGTATCCACGCTCCTTGAGGCGTCCGCCCTGTGGTCCTATAGCTAGGTCCGGCTGTCCGTTCAGTGGGTATCCACGCTCCTTGAGGCGTCCGCCCTGTGGTCCTATAGCTAGGTCCGGCTGTCCGTTTAGAGGGCTGATCATTGTTTGAGGCGTCCGCCCTGTGGTTCTATAGCTAGGTCCGGCTGTCCGTTCAGTGGGTTGAGCGTTGTTTGAGGCGTCCGCCCTGTGGTCCTATAGCTAGGTCCGGCTGTCCGTTTAGAGGGCTGAGCATTGTTTGAGGCGTTCCCCCTGTGGTCCTATAGCTAGGTCCGGCTGTCCGTTCAGTGGGTTGAGCGTTGTTTGAGGCGTCCACCCTGTGGTCCTATAGCTAGGTCCGGCTGTCCGTTTAGAGGGCTGAGCATTGTTTGAGGCGTTCCCCCTGTGGTCCTATAGCTAGGTCCGGCTGTCCGTTTAGAGGGCTGAGCATTGTTTGAGGCGTTCCCCTGTGGTCCTATAGCTAGGTCCGGCTGTCCGTTTAGCCGGTTGGGCGTTGTTTGAGGCGTCCACCCTGTGGTCCTATAGCTAGGTCCGGCTGTCCGTTTAGCGGGTTGCGCGTTGTTTAAGGCGTTCACCCTGTGGTCTTATAGTTAGGTCCAGCTGTCTGTTTAGCGGGTTGAGCGTTGTTTGAGGCGTCCACCCTGTGGTCTTATAGCTAGGTCCAGCTGTCTGTTTAGCGGGTTGAACGTTGTTTGAGGCGTCCACCCTGTGGTCTTATAGCTAGGTCCGCCTGTCCGTTAAGAGGGTGGAGCGTTGTTTGAGGCGTCCACACTGTGGTCCTATAGCTAGGTCCGGCTGTCCGTTTAGCCGGTTGGGCGTTGTTTGAGGCGTCCACCCTGTGGTCCTATAGCTAGGCCCGGCTGTCCGTTTAGCGTGTTGGGCGTTGTTTGAGGCGTCCACCCTGGGGTCCTATAGCTAGGTCCGGCTGTCCGTTTAGCCGGTTGGGCGTTGTTTGAGGCGTCCACCCTGTGGTCCTATAGCTAGGCCCGGCTGTCCGTTTAGCGGGTTGGGCGTTGTTTGAGGCGTCCACCCTGGGGTCCTATAGCTAGGTCCGGCTGTCCGTTTAGCGGGTGGAGCGTTGTTTGAGGCGTCCACCCTGGGGTCCTATAGCTAGGTCCGGCTGTCCGTTTAGCCGGTTGGGCGTTGTTTGAGGCGTCCACCCTGGGGTCCTATAGCTAGGTCCGGCTGTCCGTTTAGCGGGTTGGGCGTTGTTTGAGGCGTCCACCCTGGGGTCCTATAGCTAGGTCGGCTGTCCGTTTAGCGGGTTGGGCGTTGTTTGAGGCGTCCACCCTGGGGTCCTATAGCTAGGTCCGGCTGTCCGTTTAGAGGGTGGAGCGTTGTTTGAGGCGTCCACCCTGGGGTCCTATAGCTAGGTCCGGCTGTCCGTTTAGAGGGTGGAGCGTTGTTTGAGGCGTCCACCCTGTGGTCCTATAGCAAGGTCCGGCTGTCCGTTTAGTCGGTTGAGCGTTGTTTGAGGCGTCCACCCTGTAGTCCTATAGCTAGGTCCGGCTGTCCGTTTAGCCGGTTGGGCGTTGTTTGAGGCGTCCACCCTGTGGTCCTATAGCTAGGTCCGGCTGTGCGTTTAGAGGGTGAAGCGTCGTTTGAGGCGTCCACCCTGTGGTCCTATAGCTAGGTCCGGCTGTCCGTTTAGCCGGCTGAGCATTGTTTGAGGCGTTCCCCCTGTGGTCCTATAGCTAGGTCCGGCTGTCCGTTTAGAGGGCTGAGCATTGTTTGAGGCGTTCCCCTGTGGTCCTATAGCTAGGTCCGGCTGTCCGTTTAGCGGGTTGAGCGTTGTTAGAGGCGTCCACCCTGTGGTCTTATAGCTAGGTCCAGCTGTCTGTTTAGCGGGTTGAACGTTGTTTGAGGCGTCCACCCTGTGGTCTTATAGCTAGGTCCGCCTGTCCGTTAAGAGGGTGGAGCGTTGTTTGAGGCGTCCACACTGTGGTCCTATAGCTAGGTCCGGCTGTCCGTTTAGCCGGTTGGGCGTTGTTTGAGGCGTCCACCCTGTGGTCCTATAGCTAGGCCCGGCTGTCCGTTTAGCGGGTTGGGCGTTGTTTGAGGCGTCCACCCTGGGGTCCTATAGCTAGGTCCGGCTGTCCGTTTAGCCGGTTGGGCGTTGTTTGAGGCGTCCACCCTGTGGTCCTATAGCTAGGCCCGGCTGTCCGTTTAGCGGGTTGGGCGTTGTTTGAGGCGTCCACCCTGGGGTCCTATAGCTAGGTCCGGCTGTCCGTTTAGCGGGTGGAGCGTTGTTTGAGGCGTCCACCCTGGGGTCCTATAGCTAGGTCCGGCTGTCCGTTTAGCCGGTTGGGCGTTGTTTGAGGCGTCCACCCTGTGGTCCTATAGCTAGGTCCGGCTGTCCGTTTAGCGGGTTGGGCGTTGTTTGAGGCGTCCACCCTGGGGTCCTATAGCTAGGTCGGCTGTCCGTTTAGCGGGTTGGGCGTTGTTTGAGGCGTCCACCCTGGGGTCCTATAGCTAGGTCCGGCTGTCCGTTTAGAGGGTGGAGCGTTGTTTGAGGCGTCCACCCTGGGGTCCTATAGCTAGGTCCGGCTGTCCGTTTAGAGGGTGGAGCGTTGTTTGAGGCGTCCACCCTGTGGTCCTATAGCAAGGTCCGGCTGTCCGTTTAGTCGGTTGAGCGTTGTTTGAGGCGTCCACCCTGTAGTCCTATAGCTAGGTCCGGCTGTCCGTTTAGTCGGTTGAGCGTTGTTTGAGGCGTCCACCCTGTGGTCCTATAGCTAGGTCCGGCTGTGCGTTTAGAGGGTGAAGCGTTGTTTGAGGCGTCCACCCTGTGGTCCTATAGCTAGGTCCGGCTGTGCGTTTAGAGGGTGAAGCGTTGTTTGAGGCGTCCACCCTGTGGTCCTATAGCTAGGTCCGGCTGTCCGTTTAGCCGGTTGGGCGTTGTTTGAGGCGTCCACCCTGTGGTCCTATAGCTAGGTCCGGCTGTCCGTTTAGCCGGTTGAGCGTTGTTTGAGGCGTCCACCCTGGGGTCCTATAGCTAGGTCCGGCTGTCCGTTTAGAGGGTGAAGCGTTGTTTGAGGCGTCCACCCTGTGGTCCTATAGCTAGGTCCGGCTGTCCGTTTAGCCGGTTGGGCGTTGTTTGAGGCGTCCACCCTGTGGTCCTATAGGTAGGTCCGGCTGTCCGTTTAGCCGGTTGGGCGTTGTTTGAGGCGTCCAGCCTGTGGTCCTATAGCTAGGCCCGGCTGTCCGTTTAGCGGGTTGAGCGTTCTTTGAGGCGTCCACCATGTGGTCCTATAGCTAGGTCCGGCTGTCCGTGTAGCGGGTGGAGCGTTGTTTGAAACGTCCACCCTGTGGTCCTATAGCAAGATCCGGCTGTCCGTTTAGTCGGTTGAGCGTTGTTTGAGGCGTCCACCCTGTAGTCCTATAGCTAGGTCCGGCTGTCCGTTTAGTCGGTTGAGCGTTGTTTGAGGCGTCCACCCTGTGGTCCTATAGCTAGGTCCGGCTGTCCGTTTAGAGGGTGGAGCGTTGTTTGAGGCGTCCACCCTGTAGTCCTATAGCTAGGTCCGGCTGTCCGTTTAGTCGGTTGAGCGTTGTTTGAGGCGTCCACCCTGTGGTCCAATAGCTAGGTCCGGCTGTCCGTTTAGTCGGTTGAGCGTTGTTTGAGGCGTCCACCCTGTGGTCCTATAGCTAGGTCCGGCTGTGCGTTTAAAGGGTGAAGTGTTGTTTGAGGCGTCCACCCTGTGGTCCTATAGCTAGGTCCGGCTGTGCGTTTAGAGGGTGAAGTGTTGTTTGAGGCGTCCACCCTGTGGTCCTATAGCAAGGTCGGGCTGTCCGTTTAGTCGGTTGAGCGTTGTTTGAGGCGTCCACCCTGTGGTCCTATAGCAAGGTCCGGCTGTCCGTTTAGTCGGTTGAGCGTTGTTTGAGGCGTCCACCCTGTAGTCCTATAGCTAGGTCCGGCTGTCCGTTTAGCCGGTTGGGCGTTGTTTGAGGCGTCCACCCTGTGGTCCTATAGCTAGGTCCGGCTGTGCGTTTAGAGGGTGAAGCGTCGTTTGAGGCGTCCACCCTGTGGTCCTATAGCTAGGTCCGGCTGTCCGTTTAGCCGGCTGAGCATTGTTTGAGGCGTTCCCCCTGTGGTCCTATAGCTAGGTCCGGCTGTCCGTTTAGAGGGCTGAGCATTGTTTGAGGCGTTCCCCTGTGGTCCTATAGCTAGGTCCGGCTGTCCGTTTAGCCGGTTGGGCGTTGTTTGAGGCGTCCACCCTGTGGTCCTATAGCTAGGTCCGGCTGTCCGTTTAGCGGGTTGCGCGTTGTTTAAGGCGTTCACCCTGTGGTCTTATAGTTAGGTCCAGCTGTCTGTTTAGCGGGTTGAGCGTTGTTTGAGGCGTCCACCCTGTGGTCTTATAGCTAGGTCCAGCTGTCTGTTTAGCGGGTTGAACGTTGTTTGAGGCGTCCACCCTGTGGTCTTATAGCTAGGTCCGCCTGTCCGTTAAGAGGGTGGAGCGTTGTTTGAGGCGTCCACACTGTGGTCCTATAGCTAGGTCCGGCTGTCCGTTTAGCCGGTTGGGCGTTGTTTGAGGCGTCCACCCTGTGGTCCTATAGCTAGGCCCGGCTGTCCGTTTAGCGGGTTGGGCGTTGTTTGAGGCGTCCACCCTGGGGTCCTAAAGCTAGGTCCGGCTGTCCGTTTAGCCGGTTGGGCGTTGTTTGAGGCGTCCACCCTGTGGTCCTATAGCTAGGCCCGGCTGTCCGTTTAGCGGGTTGGGCGTTGTTTGAGGCGTCCACCCTGGGGTCCTATAGCTAGGTCCGGCTGTCCGTTTAGCGGGTGGAGCGTTGTTTGAGGCGTCCACCCTGGGGTCCTATAGCTAGGTCCGGCTGTCCGTTTAGCCGGTTGGGCGTTGTTTGAGGCGTCCACCCTGGGGTCCTATAGCTAGGTCCGGCTGTCCGTTTAGCGGGTTGGGCGTTGTTTGAGGCGTCCACCCTGGGGTCCTATAGCTAGGTCGGCTGTCCGTTTAGCGGGTTGGGCGTTGTTTGAGCCGTCCACCCTGGGGTCCTATAGCTAGGTCCGGCTGTCCGTTTAGAGGGTGGAGCGTTGTTTGAGGCGTCCACCCTGGGGTCCTATAGCTAGGTCCGGCTGTCCGTTTAGAGGGTGGAGCGTTGTTTGAGGCGTCCACCCTGTGGTCCTATAGCAAGGTCCGGCTGTCCGTTTAGTCGGTTGAGCGTTGTTTGAGGCGTCCACCCTGTAGTCCTATAGCTAGGTCCGGCTGTCCGTTTAGTCGGTTGAGCGTTGTTTGAGGCGTCCACCCTGTGGTCCTATAGCTAGGTCCGGCTGTGCGTTTAGAGGGTGAAGCGTTGTTTGAGGCGTCCACCCTGTGGTCCTATAGCTAGGTCCGGCTGTCCGTTTAGCCGGTTGGGCGTTGTTTGAGGCGTCCACCCTGTGGTCCTATAGCTAGGTCCGGCTGTCCGTTTAGCCGGTTGGGCGTTGTTTGAGGCGTCCACCCTGTGGTCCTATAGCTAGGTCCGGCTGTCCGTTTAGTCGGTTGAGCGTTGTTTGAGGCGTCCACCCTGGGGTCCTATAGCTAGGTCCGGCTGTCCGTTTAGAGGGTGAAGCGTTGTTTGAGGCGTCCACCCTGTGGTCCTATAGCTAGGTCCGGCTGTCCGTTTAGCCGGTTGGGCGTTGTTTGAGGCGTCCACCCTGTGGTCCTATAGGTAGGTCCGGCTGTCCGTTTAGCCGGTTGGGCGTTGTTTGAGGCGTCCAGCCTGTGGTCCTATAGCTAGGCCCGGCTGTCCGTTTAGCGGGTTGAGCGTTCTTTGAGGCGTCCACCATGTGGTCCTATAGCTAGGTCCGGCTGTCCGTTTAGCGGGTGGAGCGTTGTTTGAAACGTCCACCCTGTGGTCCTATAGCAAGGTCCGGCTGTCCGTTTAGTCGGTTGAGCGTTGTTTGAGGCGTCCACCCTGTAGTCCTATAGCTAGGTCCGGCTGTCCGTTTAGTCGGTTGAGCGTTGTTTGAGGCGTCCACACTGTGGTCCTATAGCTAGGTCCGGCTGTCCGTTTAGAGGGTGGAGCGTTGTTTGAGGCGTCCACCCTGTAGTCCTATAGCTAGGTCCGGCTGTCCGTTTAGTCGGTTGAGCGTTGTTTGAGGCGTCCACCCTGTGGTCCTATAGCTAGGTCCGGCTGTCCGTTTAGTCGGTTGAGCGTTGTTTGAGGCGTCCACCCTGTGGTCCTATAGCTAGGTCCGGCTGTGCGTTTAAAGGGTGAAGTGTTGTTTGAGGCGTCCACCCTGTGGTCCTATAGCTAGGTCCGGCTGTGCGTTTAGAGGGTGAAGTGTTGTTTGAGGCGTCCACCCTGTGGTCCTATAGCAAGGTCGGGCTGTCCGTTTAGTCGGTTGAGCGTTGTTTGAGGCGTCCATCCTGTAGTCCTATAGCTAGGTCCGGCTGTCCGTTTAGTCGGTTGAGCGTTGTTTGAGGCGTCCACCCTGTGGTCCTATAGCTAGGTCCGGCTGTGCGTTTAGAGGGTGAAGTGTTGTTCGAGGCGTCCACCCTGTGGTCCTATAGCTAGGTCCGGCTGTGCGTTTAGAGGGTGAAGTGTTGTTTGAGGCGTCCACCCTGTGGTCCTATAGCAAGGTCCGGCTGTCCGTTTAGTCGGTTGAGCGTTGTTTGAGGCGTCCACCCTGTGGTCCTATAGCAAGGTCCGGCTGTCCGTTTAGCGGTTGGAGCGTTGTTTGAGGCGTCCACCCTGTGGTCCTATAGCTAGGTCTGGCTGTCCGTTTAGAGGGTGGAGCGTTGTTTGAGGCGTCCACCCTGGGGTCCTATAGCTAGGTCTGGCTGTCCGTTTAGAGGGTGGAGCGTTGTTTGAGGCGTCCACCCTGGGGTCCTATAGCTAGGTCCGGCTGTCCGTTTAGTCGGTTGAGCGTTGTTTGAGGCGTCCACCCTGGGGTCCTATAGCTAGGTCCGGCTGTCCGTTTAGTCGGTTGAGCGTTGTTTGAGGCGTCCACCCTGTGGTCCTATAGCTAGGTCCGGCTGTGCGTTTAGAGGGTGAAGCGTTGTTTGAGGCGTCCACCCTGTGGTCCTATAGCTAGGTCCGGCTGTCCGTTTAGAGGGTGGAGCGTTGTTTGAGGCGTCCACCCTGTGGTCCTATAGCTAGGTCCGGCTGTGCGTTTAGAGGGTGAAGCGTTGTTTGAGGCGTCCACCCTGTGGTCCTATAGCTAGGCCCGGCTGTCCGTTTAGTCGGTTGAGCGTTGTTTGAGGCGTCCACCCTGGGGTTCTATAGCTAGGTCTGGCTGTCCGTTTAGAGGGTGGAGCGTTGTTTGAGGCGTCCACCCTGGGGTCCTATAGCTAGGTCCGGCTGTCCGTTTAGAGGCTGGAGCGTTGTTTGAGGCGTCCACCCTGTGGTCCTATAGCTAGGCCCGGCTGTCCGTTTAGAGGGTGGAGCGTTGTTTGAGGCGTCCACCCTGTGGTCCTATAGCTAGGTCCGGCTGTCCGTTTAGTCGGTTGAGCGTTGTTTGAGGCGTCCACCCTGGGGTCCTATAGCTAGGTCCGGCTGTCCGTTTAGAGGGTGGAGCGTTGTTTGAGGCGTCCACCCTGGGGTCCTATAGCTAGGTCCGGCTGTCTGTTTAGAGGGTGGCGCGTTGTTTGAGGCGTCCACCCTGGGGTCCTATAGCTAGGTCGGCTGTCCGTTTAGCGGGTTGGGCGTTCTTTGAGGCGTCCACCCTGGGGTCCTATAGCTAGGTCCGGCTGTCCGTTTAGAGGGTGGAGCGTTGTTTGAGGCGTCCACCCTGGGGTCCTATAGCTAGGTCCGGCTGTCCGTTTAGAGGGTGGAGCGTTGTTTGAGGCGTCCACCCTGGGGTCCTATAGCTAGGTCCGGCTGTCCGTTTAGAGGGTGGAGCGTTGTTTGAGGCGTCCACCCTGGGGTCCTATAGCTAGGTCCGGCTGTCCGTTTAGAGGGTGGAGCGTTGTTTGAGGCGTCCACCCTGGGGTCCTATAGCTAGGTCCGGCTGTCCGTTTAGAGGGTGGAGCGTTGTTTGAGGCGTCCACCCTGGGGTCCTATAGCTAGGTCCGGCTGTCCGTTTAGAGGGTGGAGCGTTGTTTGAGGCGTCCACCCTGGGGTCCTATAGCTAGGTCGGCTTTCGGGGTTTCACGACGTCTGGTGCTTACCTCCGGGTCGGCGAGGATGGTGCTGTCCTGTTGGGTCTCATCCACCCGCTCGTAACTGACTCTGAAACACCCAGTAAGGTCTGTCTGGTAAACACGCGTCCCCATCAGTGGCTGCAACCCGACATTTGTTATCCATACCCTACACCCAAGGCGCCCACTGGTAGTACACAACCCAATATCCCTGCCTCCATCCTTAATGATGGTCGGCATCAGACTGTAGGGTTCGTTTCACAAGACCCGCATACCATGGTGCCAGGATCGACTTTAGCCCCATGTGGGCATAAGAGTGGCCTAAAACAACGATTAATCCATGTTCTATTGGGTAACGGAGAATGAAGAGTTGATCTGGCAGAAGGCCTTCTTCCAACCCTGGCATGTTACATATATATACATATAAGCTTATTAGGTACCAAGCCGACATACCGCTCGACACTGAGGAAGTAGCGGTTAACAGCGGGACTGCGAAGAGGCATTCCCTGCGGAGAAAGACAAAATACCTTTTATGGTCCCGTGGAAAGGGGCAGAACTTTCTTTTTTACATTTCTGTTTTACATTTTGGTTGACTCCTATCAATTGTGACGAAAACTTAAATAAGTTTTTTTGTTTATGAAGTAGCGTCAGGAGAGATATGTCACTAAATCCAAATACAGGATTGACTTAAATGTCAGTAAGGCATTAAACAAATCATTATCGCCATTGGTCATTATTTATATCCCTGCAAGAAATTGCACACGCCGACCCCAGGACCCACGCCGACCCCAGGGCCCACGCCGACCCCTCGGCCCACGCCGACCCCAGGACCCACGCCGACCCCTCGGCCCACGCCGACCCCAGGACCCACGCCGACCCCAGGGCCCACGCCGACCCCAGGGCCCACGCCGACCCCAGGGCCCACGCCGACCCCAGGGCCCACGCCGACCCCAGGACCCACGCCGACCCCAGGGCCCACGCCGACCCCAGGACCCACGCCGACTCCAGGGCCCACGCCGACCCCAGGGCCCACGCCGACCCCAGGACCCACGCCGACCCCAGGGCCCACGCCGACCCCAGGGCCCACGCCGACCCCAGGACCCACGCCGACCCCAGGGCCCACGCCGACCCCAGGCCCCACGCCGACCCCTCGGCCCACGCCGACCCCAGGACCCACGCCGACCCCAGGGCCCACGCCGACCCCAGGACCCACGCCGACCCCAGGACCCACGCCGACCCCAGGGCCCACGCCGACCCCAGGCCCCACGCCGACCCCTCGGCCCACGCCGACCCCAGGACCCACGCCGACCCCAGGGCCCACGCCGACCCCAGGACCCACGCCGACCCCAGGACCCACGCCGACCCCAGGGCCCACGCCGACCCCAGGGCCCACGCCGACCCCAGGGCCCACGCCGACCCCAGGACCCACGCCGACCCCAGGGCCCACGCCGACCCCAGGGCCCACGCCGACCCCTCGGCTCACGCCGACCCCAGGGCCCACGCCGACCCCAGGGCCCACGCCGACCCCAGGACCCACGCCGACCCCAGGGCCCACGCCGACCCCAGGGCCCACGCCGACCCCTCGGCCCACGCCGACCCCAGGACCCACGCCGACCCCAGGACCCACGCCGACCCCTCGGCCCACGCCGACCCCAGGGCCCACGCCGACCCCAGGGCCCACGCCGACCCCAGGACCCACGCCGACCCCAGGGCCCACGCCGACCCCAGGGCCCACGCCGACCCCAGGACCCACGCCGACCCCAGGACCCACGCCGACCCCAGGGCCCACGCCGACCCCAGGACCCACGCCGACCCCAGGGCCCACGCCGACCCCAGGGCCCACGCCGACCCCAGGACCCACGCCGACCCCAGGACCCACGCCGACCCCAGGGCCCACGCCGACCCCTCGGCCCACGCCGACCCCAGGGCCCACGCCGACCCCAGGGCCCACGCCGACCCCAGGACCCACGCCGACCCCAGGGCCCACGCCGACCCCAGGACCCACGCCGACCCCAGGGCCCACGCCGACCCCAGGGCCCACGCCGACCCCAGGACCCACGCCGACCCCAGGACCCACGCCGACCCCAGGACCCACGCCGACCCCAGGACCCACGCCGACCCCTCGGCCCACGCCGACCCCAGGGCCTACGCCGACCCCAGGGCCCACGCCGACCCCAGGGCCCACGCCGACGCCATCGGCCCACGCCGACCCCACGGCCCACGCCGACCCCAGGACCCACGCCGACCCCAGGGCCCACGCCGACCCCAAGGCCCACGCCTCGGCCCACGCCGACCCCAGGGCCCACGCCGACCCCTCGGCCCACGCCGACCCCTCGGCCCACGCCGACCCCTCGGCCTACGCCGACGCCATCGGCCCACGCCGACCCCAGGGCCCACGCCGACGCCATCGGCCCACGCCGACGCCATCGGCCCACGCCGACCCCACGGCCCACGCCGACCCCACGGCCCACGCCGACCCCAGGGCCCACGCCGACGCCATCGGCCCACGCCGACCCCACGGCCCACGCCGACGCCATCGGCCCACGCCGACCCCACGGCCCACGCCGACCCCAGGACCCACGCCGACCCCAGGGCCCACGCCGACCCCAAGGCCCACGCCTCGGCCCACGCCGACCCCAGGACCCACGCCGACCCCTCGGCCCACGCCGACCCCTCGGCCCACGCCGACCCCTCGGCCCACGCCGACCCCTCGGCGTACGCCGACGCCATCGGCCCAGGCCGACCCCAGGGCCCACGCCGACGCCATCGGCCCACGCCGACGCCATCGGCCCACGCCGACCCCACGGCCCACGCCGACCCCACGGCCCACGCCGACCCTACGGCCCACGCCGACCCCAGGGCCCACGCCGACGCCATCGGCCCACGCCGACCCCAAGGCCCACGCCTCGGCCCACGCCGACCCCAGGGCCCACGCCGACCCCTCGGCCCACGCCGACCCCTCGGCCCACGCCGACCCCTCGGCCTACGCCGACGCCATCGGCCCACGCCGACCCCAGGGCCCACGCCGACCCCTCGGCCCACGCCGACCCCTCGGCCCACGCCGACCCCTCGGCCCACGCCGACGCCATCGGCCCACGCCGACCCCACGGCCCACGCCGACCCCACGGCCCACGCCGACCCCAGGGCCCACGCCGACGCCATCGGCCCACGCCGACCCCACGGCCCACGCCGACGCCATCGGCCCACGCCGACCCCACGGCCCACGCCGACCCCAGGACCCACGCCGACCCCAGGGCCCACGCCGACCCCAAGGCCCACGCCTCGGCCCACGCCGACCCCAGGACCCACGCCGACCCCTCGGCCCACGAGGACCCCTCGGCCCACGCCGACCCCTCGGCCTACGCCGACGCCATCGGCCCAGGCCGACCCCAGGGCCCACGCCGACGCCATCGGCCCACGCCGACGCCATCGGCCCACGCCGACCCCACGGCCCACGCCGACCCCACGGCCCACGCCGACCCCACGGCCCACGCCGACCCTACGGCCCACGCCGACCCCAGGGCCCACGCCGACGCCATCGGCCCACGCCGACCCCAGGGCCCACGCCGACCCCAGGGCCCACGCCGACCCCACGGCGACCCCTGTGTTCCACGGCGACCCCTGTGGCCCACGGCGACCCCTGGGCCCACGCCGACCCCAGGGCCCACGCCGACCCCAGGGCCCACGCCGACCCCAGGGCCCACGCCGACCCTAGGGCCCACGCCGACCCCAGGGCCCACGCCGACCCCTGTGGCCCACGGCACCGTTGCTCGCACCTTCTTCTTGTCATCGCGTGCGCTGCACAGCCAGACGGTGACGTCATTGATCTGACCGTTGAATTCGCGCATGCTCCAAACGGCACGTGGTCGCCGCGCGAGGCCGTCGTCCAGGTGACACATGCTGAGCTGCAGGCCCACCGAGATGTTGAGGCTGCCTCCCTGCCCTTCAGCGCCGTTCTGCCGGGCGAACGACGCCCAGTAACACACCTGGAACTCATGCAGGGCAAAGGAAAACCTGAGGTTCCTGAAAGAGAAAGTAGGACATGATTGTAACGATCCCTTCATGATGAGAGGACGAAGCGATGTCAGGGCCCTGACGTTCGCCCACCGCGAATGCCGCGGGCCAAACACCAGTAATATCATGCAGATCAACCAAAGGATCATAGATAAGGTTGATTCACATAAACTGTCACAGAATGAATATACCATATGGATAGTGACTTGACAAGTTTCGGTCATGCGTAGAATGCTGCCTACTTCATATGTCTGCTGAGCTGCGGTTTTCTGGGAGCCATGACGCCGAAGAGCTTCCCTCGCTTGATTGGGCACGAGACTCTGGCCATACACATCTGTATGTAATACAATACACTGTAAACATGCATGCAGTGTGGCAAACGTCAAAGTGAAAAAATAAATAGCGATACATTATCTTGACTTAACTTAATATTGATATGCTGCATAGCGATACGCTGCATAGCGATACGCTGCATAGCGATACGCTGCATAGCGATACGCTGCACAGCGATATGCTGCATAGCGATACGCTGCACAGCGATATGCTGCATAGCGATACGCTGCATAGCGATACGCTGCATAGCGATACGCTGCATAGCAATACGCTGCATAGCGAAACGCTGCATAGCAATATGCAGCATAGCGATACGCTGCATAGCGATACGCTGCATAGCGACACGCTGCATAGCGATACGCTGCATAGTGACACGCGGCATAGCTATACGCGGCATAGCTATACGCGGCAGAGCGATATGCTGCATAGCGATACGCTGCATAGCGATACACTGCATAGCGATATGCTGCATAGCGATACGCTGCATAGTGACACGCGGCATAGCTTTACGCGGCATAGCTATACGCGGCAGAGCGATATGCTGCATAGCGATACGCTGCATAGCGATACACTGCATAGCGATACGCTGCATAGCGATACGCTGCATAGCGATACGCTGCATAGCTATACGCGGCATAGCAATACGCTGCATAGCGATATGCTGCATAGCGATACACTGCATAGCGATACACTGCATAGCGATATGCTGCATAGCGATACGCTGCATAGCGATATGCTGCATAGCAATATGCTGCATAGCGATACGCTGCATAGCGATACGCTGCATAGCAATATGCAGCATAGCGATACGCTGCATAGCGATATGCTGCATAGCGATACGCTGCACAGCGATATGCTGCATAGCGATACGCTGCATAGCGATACGCCGCATAGCGATACGCTGCATAGCGATACGCTGCATAGCAATATGCAGCATAGCGATACGCTGCATAGCGATACGCTGCATAGTGACACGCGGCATAGCTATACGCGGCATAGCTATACGCGGCATAGCAATATGCAGCATAGCGACACACTGCATAGCGATAAACTGCATAGCGATACGCTGCATAGCGATACGCTGCATAGCGATACGCTGCATAGCAATATGCAGCATAGCGACACGCTGCATAGCGAGACGCTGCATAGTGACACGCGGCATAGCTATACGCGGCATAGCTATACGCGGCATAGCAATATGCAGCATAGCGACACACTGCATAGCGATAAACTGCATAGCGATACGCTGCATAGTGACACGCAGCATAGCGATACGCTGCATAGCGACACGCTGCATAGCGTTACACTGCACAGCGATACGCTGCACAGCGATACGCGGCATAGCGATACGCAGCATAGCGATACGCTGCATAGCGACACACTGCATAGCGATAAACTGCATAGCGATAAACTGCATAGCGATACGCTGCATAGTGACACGCAGCATAGCGATACGCAGCATAGCGACACACTGCATAGCGATAAACTGCATAGTGATACGCAGCATAGCGATACGCGGCATAGTGATACGCAGCATAGCGATACGCTGCACAGCGATACGCTGCACAGCGATACGCTGCATAGTGACACGCAGCATAGCGATACGCAGCATAGCGACACACTGCATAGCGATAAACTGCATAGTGATACGCAGCATAGCGATACGCGGCATAGTGATACGCAGCATAGCGATACGCTGCACAGCGATACGCTGCACAGCGATACGCTGCATAGCGATACGCAGCATAGCGATACGCTGCACAGCGATACGCTGCACAGCGATACGCTGCATAGTGATGCACTGCATAGCGATAAATTGCATGGCCATACATTGCACAGTCTGTGACAAAATTAATTAACCAGAATTTCATTCACTAGTAGAACACTAACCAGTGTTAACACTAATTAACAGTGGCGCAATCCATGGTGATTTTTTTCAATGCAAAATACAAGCAATACATTGCATTGCATTGTTATATAACTATGGAACAATACCCCATATTAATGTTGAAATGTACTCACTTTGATTTTATCCATCCACCGCAGCGTACTGGCATAGAAGAGGCAGGCCGGAGTGGTGCCTTCTAGAGGCCACGTTTCGAAGCTAACCTGGGTGGTGCAGCTTTGAGAGCGGAATGCACGGAAGGAGTCGTGTTCCTGGAAGACAGAGGCCAACAGTGGCCCGGTGTGCAAGGTGTATTTCACACTATATATTTACAATGCTAAACAAATCCCACATTTCCATTTAAAAGATTACATCTGTTAGTTTAAACATATTTTTATTTACGCAATCGGAAAACAGGCATTGCCTATACAAATTCCTTTTGCTTAACATACAAACATACAAGTTTACGCCAAAAACGTTGGGCTAGTCGGGAGAAACTCCACCGTATACAGATCTACACACAAAACGCCATTACAGAGAAAAGTAATCTGTAGGATTTGAATCTTCTAGTTCCATCCATATAATCACGAACAGCTCTAAATATTGCTTTGTTTTCTTCAATTGGTAATTCATTGTTTCCATATCAAAGAGTTCCGATAGACATAGATGTATATTTCAGAATATTTCGTGCCAGTCGATCAAGCACGACGGTAAACCTCGGACAATGAAAGAAGTAGTGTATTGTGTCCTCCCTCGTCGCTCCAAAGAGACACTGCTGCTCGTCCATAATATGCATATCAAATAGATGTGCCTTTAGGTCACTGCAACTCATTCTGAGACGCGCATGAACAACATTCGTTGAGCGCCGACCGTAGTTAAATAATTTATTTGTTGCCCGACTGGTTTGAATGTCAAGGTTGACTAAAGCCCTTTTGAAAGCTTTGTTGTCACTAAGTGATCTTACGGAGATTGGTAGTTCATTCCAGAGCCTAATTGCACTTGGTAGAAAGGAGTTGTTGTACGACGTCAAACGTGTTTGAACAGTAGTTACATTGAATGGCTGAGCACTTCGTAACCCATAATGCGTTGTCATTTACAGTTTGTGGTAGGATATCACACAGGTACTCGAGAGCTTCCCTATAAAACATTTTGTGAAACAAGATAAGTTTAAATTACATCTGTTCATTGTTGTATGCGCAAAAGTAAATGCTTCAAAGCTAGTTGTTCTTATTCCACTTCGGCAATAAAGCTGATTGCCGGTGATCTTATGGTGGAGCCGCCACGCCAGGACGGTGGAAGCCCACCTCCGCAGACCGGCCAGCAGCGACTCACCTCCATGGAGAACTCCGGGACCTTGTCGGGCGCACAGGGCATCACTGAGTGGTGGTCGTTGTGGTCGCCGAGCGTCACCCAGTCCAGGCGGATACTGCGGGGGCAAAACACGCGCATCACACACGCACCCTTCTCACGTATTTAAGAATGAGGCAGCCATGCCTCTGTAGCCAACATCAAGAACCTGCTCATTATCCGAGAACCAGTACCCATCGCATACATCTATTGCGCAATATCGAGTTCGGCAATTGTAGCAGCAAGAAAGGCAAACCAGAATTACAAGTTCGGCAAGTGCAGCAGCCAAAAACATACCAGAATCTCAAGTTCGGCAAATGCAGCAGCCGACAGTCGTCATATTTGGAGGCCGTTCTAGCGTAAATGTCAAGGTCACCGCGCAGCACCCACTTCGCTGAGGAATAAACGGTCAATCAACCGTAAAGTACTCGGCATCAGATTTCTTGGATAGCATTGAGCAACACCAATACAACAATTTAAATATATTTCCCTAATTACAAAAGTAATATCCGCTTGGAATAGCCAGTGTAGCGCGTTTTAAAGAAGGGTTGCCACGAAGGGATACTGACCGTTGGTCCAGTCCAGGAGGAGGTGCGTCCACGTCCAGTCCATCATCTCGGTCACATTGTAGGGGTCGAGGGAGCAGTGGTAGACCCACGACATCTTGTCCACCGACATGGTCAGGCGGCCGTGAAGCAGCAGCCGGAACTTGTCCCAGAACGGCATGGGGCGGCTCGGGTCCACGGACGGCCGGTTGATCAAGTTCATACTTTGATTGAACTGGGCAAAGGCCGGCTCCCAGCACGCACCGTAAGCGAGGTCGAAGCTGCCTATTTCTGGTGACATGGAGCATTGGACATTGTTAAAAGAAACCAAAGGTCAAGAGGCAGCCAACGACATGTAAATGCATTCCAATGGGTGTTAAAGCCCCACCCCTTGATAGCCTCATACCCCCAACCCCAGCATACACACACCCCCATCATACACACACCCCCAGCATACACACACCCCTCATACCCTCACCCCCATCATACACACACCCCTCATACCGTCACCCCCATCATACACACACCCCTCATACCCTCACCCCCATCATACACACACCCCTCATACCCTCACCCCCATCATACACACATACACACACCCCTCATACCCTCACCCCCATCATACACACACCCCTCATACCCTCACCCCCATCATACACACACCCCTCATACCCTCACCCCCATCATACACACATACACACACCCCTCATACCCTCACCCCCAATACACACATACACACACCCCACATACCCTCACCCCCATCATACACACATACACACACCCCTCATACCCTCACCCCCAGCATACACACACCCCTCATACCCTCACCCCCATCATACACACACCCCTCATACCCTCACCCCCATCATACACACATACACACACCCCTCATACCCTCACCCCCATCATACACACACCCCTCATACCCTCAGCCCCATCATACACACATACACACACCCCTCATACCCTCACCCCCATCATACACACACCCCTCATACCCTCACCCCCATCATACACACACCCCTCATACCCTCACCCCCATCATACACACATACAAACACCCCTCATACCCTCACCCCCAGCATACACACACCCCTCATACCCTCACCCCCATCATACACACACCCCTCATACCCTCACCCCCAGCATACACACACCCCTCATACCCTCACCCTCATCATACACACATACAAACACCCCTCATACCCTCAACCCCATCATACACACACCCTTCATACCCTCACCCCCCTCATACCCTCACCCCCATCATACACACACCCCTCATACCCTCACCCCCATCATACACACACCCCTCATACCCTCACCCCCATCATACACACATACACACACCCCTCATACCCTCACCCCCATCATACACACACCCCTCATACCCTCACCCCCATCATACACACACCCCTCATACCCTCACCCCCATCATACACACATACACACACCCCTCATACCCTCACCCCCAATACACACATACACACACCCCACATACCCTCACCCCCATCATACACACATACACACACCCCTCATACCCTCACCCCCAGCATACACACACCCCTCATACCCTCACCCCCATCATACACACACCCCTCATACCCTCACCCCCATCATACACACATACACACACCCCTCATACCCTCACCCCCATCATACACACACCCCTCATACCCTCACCCCCATCATACACACATACACACACCCCTCATACCCTCACCCCCATCATACACACACCCCTCATACCCTCACCCCCATCATACACACACCCCTCATACCCTCACCCCCATCATACACACATACACACACCCCTCATACCCTCACCCCCATCATACACACACCCCTCATACCCTCACCCCCATCATACACACACCCCTCATACCCTCACCCCCATCATACCCTCACCCCCATCATACACACATACAAACACCCCTCATACCCTCACCCCCATCATACACACACCCCTCATATCCTCACCCCCATCATACACACACCCTTCATACCCTCACCCCCAGCATACACACACCCCTCATACCCTCACCCCCAGCATACACACACCCCTCATACCCTCACCCCCATCATACACACACCCCTCATACCCTCACCCCCAGCATACACACACCCCTCATACCCTCACCCCCATCATACACACCCCTCATACCCTCACCCCCATCATACACACATACACACACCCCCATCATACACACACCCTTCATACCCTCACCCCCAGCATACACACACCCCTCATACCCTCACCCCCAGCATACACACACCCCTCATACCCTCACCCCCATCATACACACACCCCTCATACCCTCACCCCCAGCATACACACACCACTCATACCCTCACCCCCATCATACACACACCCCTTATACCCTCACCCCCATCATACACACATACAAACACCCCTCATACCCTTACCCCCATCATTCACACACCCCTCATACCCTCACCCCCAGCATACACACAACCCTCATACCCTCACCCCCAGCATACACACACCCCTCATACTCTCACCCCCAGCATACACACACCCCTCATACCCTCACCCCCATCATACACACATACAAACACCCCTCATACCCTCACCCCCATCATACACACACCCCTCATATCCTCACCCCCATCATACACACATACAAACACCCCTCATACCCTCACCCCCATCATACACACACCCCTCATATCCTCACCCTCATCATACACACATAGACACACCCCTCATACCCTCACCCCATCATACACACACACCTCATACCCAGCATACACACACCCCTCATACCCTTACCCCCATCATACACACACCCCTCATACCCTCACCCCCATCATACACACATACACACACCCCTCATACCCTCACCCCATCATACACACACCCCTCATACCCTCACCCCCTATAATACACACATACAAACACCCCTCATACCCTCACCCCCATCATACACACACCCCTCATACCCTCACCCCCATCATACACACACCCCTCATACCCTCACCCCCATCATACACACATACAAACACCCCTCATACCCTCACCCCCATCATACACACACCCCTCATACCCTCACCCCCATCATACACACATACAAACACCCCTCATACCCTCAACCCCATCATACACACACCCTTCATACCCTCACCCCCCTCATACCCTCACCCCCATCATACACACACCCCTCATACCCTCACCCCCATCATACACACACCCCTCATACCCTCACCCCCATCATACACACATACAAACACCCCTCATACCCTCACCCCCAGCATACACACACCCCTCATACCCTCACCCCCATCATACACACACCCCTCATACCCTCACCCCCAGCATACACACACCCCTCATACCCTCACCCCCATCATACACACATACAAACACCCCTCATACCCTCAACCCCATCATACACACACCCTTCATACCCTCACCCCCCTCATACCCTCACCCCCATCATACACACACCCCTCATACCCTCACCCCCATCATACACACACCCCTCATACCCTCACCCCCATCATACACACATACAAACACCCCTCATACCCTCACCCCCATCATACACACACCCCTCATACCCTCACCCCCATCATACACACATACAAACACCCCTCATACCCTCACCCCCCTCATACCCTCACCCCTATCATACACACAGCCCCATCATACACACCCCTCATACCCTCACCCCCCTCATACCCTCACCCCCATCATACACACCCCTCATACCCTCACCCCCCTCATACCCTCACCCCTATCATACACACAGCCCCATCATACACACCCCTCATACCCTCACCCCTATCATACACACAGCCCCATCATACACACCCCTCATACCCTCACCCCCCTCATACCCTCACCCCCATCATACACACCCTTCATACCCTCACCCCCCTCATACCCTCACCCCTATGATACACACAGCCCCATCATACACACCCCTCATACCCTCACCCCCCTCATACCCTCACCCCCATCATACACACCCTTCATACCCTCACCCCCCCCATACCCTCACCCCTATCATATACACAGCCCCATCATACACACCCCTCATACCCTCACCCCTATCATACACACAGCCCCATCATACACACCCCTCATACCCTCACCCCCTCATACCCTCACCCCCCTCATACCCTCACCCCTATCATACACACAGCCCCATCATACACACCCCTCATACCCTCACCCCTATCATACACACAGCCCCATCATACACACCCCTCATACCCTCACCCCCTCATACCCTCACCCCCATCATACACACCCTTCATACCCTCACCCCCCTCATACCCTCACCCCTATGGTACACACAGCCCCATCATACACACCCCTCCTACCCTCACCCCCCTCATACCCTCACCCCCATCATACACACCCTTCATACCCTCACCCCCCTCATACCCTCACCCCTATCATACACACAGCCCCATCATACACACCCTTCATACCCTCACCCCCCTCATACCCTCACCCCTATCATACACACAGCCCCATCATACACACCCCTCATACCCTCACCCCTATCATACACACAGCCCCATCATACACACCCCTCATACCCTCACCCCCCTCATACCCTCACCCCCCTTATACCCTCACCCCCATCATACACACCCCTCCCATTTCAACCCCAAATCTTCAACTCCCAACCCCTTTATGCTATCACCCCCTTTACAGCATCACAACATTCACCTCTGAACCCCAGGTGAGCATTGCCTTTTTTGATCATTACCCCTTCTCACATTCCACCCTGGCACCCTCATCCCTACCCCTGTTCAACCTCGTCCCCTGACCGCCTCACCCAGTCACACACTCACCACTGCTGAAGTCGTGGTAGAACTTGAGTGCGGGCATGTTCCGGGTGACGGTCACAGCGTCCCAGGGCTGGCCGACCTCGATCTGACAGGACCGCTGGGCTGCGGCGGATAGAGAAGGTGATATCCAGCGTGTTACGTTGACCAGCAAGAAACACGCACAGGAACAAGTGATGAACCGAATTCGCTAAACCCTACCGTGTTTTACCCTTTACAATCTTTCTTCCGGTGAATACCTATGCTAGGCCACCTATGCTAAGCCATCTATGCTAGGCCACCTATGCTGGGTCACCTATGCTGGGCCACCTATGCTGGGCCACCAATGCTGGACCACCTATGCTGGGCCATTTATGCTGGGCCATCTATTCTAGGCCACCTATGCTAGTTTACCTATATAAGCGGGTAAAACAAGGGAATATAATATGAACTAAAGTTGTTTTGGCATGTCACCAACAAAGTTAGTGGGGGGGGGGGGGTAATGGTCCGCCACTAAGGCCGCTATGGGGAAAGGGTCAAGGAGATTTCCCACCATACACCTTTCCATTACCAGACATAACATGGCATAGAATATTGCACCCGCATGGTGTTGACCCCTGTCTGACCTCTGGGTGCTCCCCTCTGCTCGGCGCCCACGAGGCGGCCCCAGACGCTCAGGTTGCGGATGGCGAGGAGGGGCAGCGGGAAGTCTCGCAGCTGGAGGGTCCAGGACGAGAGGCTGACGTGAACCAGCCGGCAGAACAGGGTCACGAACTCCATGTCCTCGCCCAGGAAGGCACTACTGCGGACACAAACAACAACTAGCATGTCACAGCCTTATGTCGCAATAGAGTCAGCCACAGGATGTGTATTGTAATGATATATATCTTAAATAATAACTATTGCTTGCAGAATTAGCTCATTATCTGGAGGACCGTATTCACATGTCCCTCATGTGCCCCAGCACGTGGTCAGTGTAGGGTAGTTACCTGTCCGGGTCCATGTCCCTCATGTGCCCCAGCACGTGGTCAGTGTAGGGTAGTTACCTGTCCGGGTCCATGTCTCTCATGTGCCCCAGCACGTGGTCAGTGTAGGGTAGTTACCTGTCCGGGTCCATGTCCCTCATGTGCCCCAGCACGTGGTCAGTGTAGGGTAGTTACCTGTCCGGGTCCATGTCCCTCATGTGCCCCAGCACGTGGTCAGTGTAGGGTAGTTACCTGTCCGGGTCCATGTCCCTCATGTGCCCCAGCACGTGGTCAGTGTAGGGCAGTTACCTGTCCGGGTCCATGTCCCTCATGTGCCCCACCACGTGGTCAGTGTAGGGTAGTTACCTGTCCGGGTCCATGTCCCTCATGTGCCCCACCACGTGGTCAGTGTAGGGTAGTTACCTGTCTGGGTCCATGTCCCTCATGTGCCCCAGCACGTGGTCAGTGCAGGGTAGTTACCTGTGCGGGTCCATGTCCCTCATGTGCCCCAGCACGTGGTCAGTGTAGGGTAGTTACCTGTCCGGGTCCATGTCCCGCATGTGCCCCAGCACGTGGTCAGTGCAGGGTAGTTACCTGTGCGGGTCCATGTCCCTCATGTGCCCCAGCACGTGGTCAGTGTAGGGTAGTTACCTGTCCGGGTCCATGTCCCTCATGTGCCCCAGCACGTGGTCAGTGTAGGGTAATTACCTGTCCGGGTCCATGTCCCTCATGTGCCCCAGCACGTGGTCCGTGTAGGGTAGTTACCTGTCCGGGTCCATGTCCCTCATGTGCCCCAGCACGTGGTCAGTGTAGGGTAGTTACCTTTCCGGGTCCATGTCCCTCATGTGCCCCAGCACGTGGTCAGTGTAGGGTAGTTACCTGTCCGGGTCCATGTCCCTCATGTGCCCCAGCACGTGGTCAGTGTAGGGTAGTTACCTGTCCGGGTCCATGTCCCTCATGTGCCCCAGCACGTGGTCAGTGTAGGGTAGTTACCAGTCCGGGTCCATGTCCCTCATGTGCCCCAGCACGTGGTCAGTGTAGGGTAGTTACCTGTCCGGGTCCATGTCCCTCATGTGCCCCAGCACGTGGTCAGTGTAGGGTAGTTACCTGTCCGGTAGTTACCTGTCCGGGTCCATGTCCCTCATGTGCCCCAGCACGTGGTCAGTGTAGGGTAGTTACCTGTCCGGGTCCATGTCCCTCATGTGCCCCAGCACGTGGTCAGTGTAGGGTAGTTACCTGTCCGGGTCCATGTCCCCCATGTGCCCCAGCACGTGGTCAGTGTAGGGTAGTTACCTGTCCGGGTCCATGTCCCTCATGTGCCCCAGCACGTGGTCAGTGTAGGGTAGTTACCTGTCCGGGTCCATGTCCCTCATGTGCCCCAGCACGTGGTCAGTGTAGGGTAGTTACCTGTCCGATAGTTACCTGTCCGGGTCCATGTCCCTCATGTGCCCCAGCACGTGGTCAGTGTAGGGTAGTTACCTGTCCGGGTCCATGTCCCTCATGTGTCCCAGCACGTGGTCAGTGTAGGGTAGTTACCTGTCCGGGTCCATGTCCCTCATGTGCCCCAGCACGTGGTCAGTGTAGGGTAGTTACCTGTTCGGGTCCATGTCCCTCATGTGCCCCAGCACGTGGTCAGTGTAGGGTAGTTACCTGTCCGATAGTTACCTGTCCGGGTCCATGTCCCTCATGTGCCCCAGCACGTGGTCAGTGTAGGGTAGTTACCTGTCCGGGTCCATGTCCCTCATGTGTCCCAGCACGTGGTCAGTGTAGGGTAGTTACCTGTCCGGGTCCATGTCCCTCATGTGCCCCAGCACGTGGTCAGTGTAGGGTAGTTACCTGTCCGGGTCCATGTCCCTCATGTGCCCCAGCACGTGGTCAGTGTAGGGTAGTTACCTGTCCGGGTCCATGTCCCTCATGTGTCCCAGCACGTGGTCAGTGTAGGGTAGCTACCTGTCCGCGTCCATGTCCCTCATGTGCCCCAGCACGTGGTCAGTGTAGGGTAGTTACCTGTCCGGGTCCATGTCCCTCATGTGCCCCAGCACGTGGTCAGTGTAGGGTAGTTACCTGTCCGAGTCCATGTCCCTCATGTGCCCCAGCACGTTGTTCTTGCCGTGCAGCGAGCGGTCGGCGAAGGCCATAAACTCCAGGTCGTCCACGGACCAGGTGAAGAGCTTGGAGCGCATGCGTGACGAGTTGTAGAGTTGTCTGGACCGCTGGATGTAGAGCTGGGCGGCCTTTCTAGACAGCGCGGCGTACATTTCGTCCACCTTACCGGCTGAGCCAACCAAAGTAATCATATTATTCCAGTTCACAGCAAGTATGACTCACTCTGCACTTGGATTTAGTGAAAGTCAATTTAAGAACGGAGGTTCGATCCCCCATTAGGTAATGGCGATCAATGATAGGTGAATATGCAGCAACAGCGTAGATGAACGAGTCTCAGGCTTCTTGCATGCACATGTGAGCCATGAAACGGGTCCAGGAAAATCTCAGGGCACAGAAGCTTACAGCGTCGACAGAGTTGCCGTGGTTGGGCGTCAGCTCCGATAGTACGGCTAGTTACCTGGCAGCAGTCCATGGGACTTCTTCAGCTCCTGCACCCGTTTATCTAGCGTCGCCCTCCGCCGCTCGTTCTCGCAGTACTCGTCACACAGCAGCTGTGATACCACAGGGAGCACCATGACAAACACACCTTCATACATGGTCAGTCATAAAGGCGCCTGTGTGAACGGGCTTAGATACATTGCAATCATCCAATGGCGATGGGGCGTGCTTCGATACACACTGCTTCACAACGATCAACGGCCTCTGAGAGCGGGAGGATTACAGGACAGGGGTCTGGGTCCGTCATACCGCCAGTAGTCTGGGTCCGTCATACCGCCAGTGGTCTGGGTTCGTCACACCGCCAGTAGTCTGGGTCCGTCATACCGCCAGTAGTCTGGGTCCGTCATACCGCCAGTAGTCTGGGTCCGTCATACCGCCAGTAGTCTGGGTCCGTCATACCGCCAGTAGTCTGGGTCCGTCATACCGCCAGTAGTCTGGGTCCGTCATACCGCCAGTAGTCTGGGTCAGTCATACCGCCAGTATTCTGGGTCCGTCATACCGCCAGTAGTCTGGGTCCGTCATACCGCCAGTAGTCTGGGTCCGTCATACCGCCAGTAGTCTGGGTCCGTCATACCGCCAGTGGTCTGGGTCAGTCACATCGCCAGTAGTCTGGGTCCGTCATACCGCCAGTAGTCTGGGTCCGTCATACCGCCAGTAGTCTGGGTCCGTCATACCGCCAGTAGTCTGGGTCCGTCATACCGCCAGTAGTCTGGGTCCGTCATACCGCCAGTAGTCTGGGTCAGTCATACCGCCAGTAGTCTGGGTCCGTCATACCGCCAGTGGTCTGGGTCCGTCATACCGCCAGTAGTCTGGGTCCGTCATACCGCCAGTAGTCTGGGTCCGTCATACCGCCAGTAGTCTGGGTCCGTCATACCGCCAGTAGTCTGGGTCCGTCATACCGCCAGTAGTCTGGGTCCGTCATACCGCCAGTAGTCTGGGTCCGTCATACCGCCAGTAGTCTGGGTCCGTCATACCGCCAGTAGTCTGGGTCCGTCATACCGCCAGTAGTCTGGGTCCGTCATACCGCCAGTGGTCTGGGTCCGTCATACCGCCAGTAGTCTGGGTCCGTCATACCGCCAGTAGTCTGGGTCCGTCATACCGCCAGTAGTCTGGGTCCGTCATACCGCCAGTAGTCTGGGTCCGTCATACCGCCAGTAGTCTGGGTCCGTCATACCGCCAGTAGTCTGGGTCCGTCATACCGCCAGTGGTCTGGGTCAGTCACACCGCCAGTAGTCTGGGTCCGTCATACCGCCAGTAGTCTGGGTCCGTCATACCGCCAGTAGTCTGGGTCCGTCACACCGCCAGTAGTCTGGGTCCGTCATACCGCCAGTAGTCTGGGTCCGTCATACCGCCAGTAGTCTGGGTCCGTCATACCGCCAGTAGTCTGGGTCCGTCATACCGCCAGTAGTCTGGGTCCGTCATACCGCCAGTAGTCTGGGTCCGTCATACCGCCAGTAGTCTGGGTCCGTCACACCGCCAGTAGTCTGGGTCCGTCATACCGCCAGTAGTCTGGGTCCGTCATACCGCCAGTAGTCTGGGTCCGTCATACCGCCAGTAGTCTGGGTCCGTCATACCGCCAGTAGTCTGGGTCCGTCATACCGCCAGTAGTCTGGGTCCGTCATACCGCCAGTGGTCTGGGTCAGTCACACCGCCAGTAGTCTGGGTCCGTCATACCGCCAGTAGTCTGGGTCCGTCATACCGCCAGTAGTCTGGGTCCGTCATACCGCCAGTAGTCTGGGTCCGTCATACCGCCAGTAGTCTGGGTCCGTCATACCGCCAGTAGTCTGGGTCCGTCATACCGCCAGTGGTCTGGGTCCGTCATACCGCCAGTAGTCTGGGTCCGTCATACCGCCAGTGGTCTGGGTCCGTCATACCGCCAGTAGTCTGGGTCCGTCATACCGCCAGTAGTCTGGGTCCGTCATACCGCCAGTAGTTTGGGTCCGTCATACCGCCAGTGGTCCGGGTCAGTCACACCGCCAGTGGTCTGGGTCCGTCATACCGCCAGTAGTCTGGGTCCGTCATACCGCCAGTAGTCTGGGTCCGTCATACCGCCAGTAGTCTGGGTCCGTCATACCGCCAGTAGTCTGGGTCCGTCATACCGCCAGTAGTCTGGGTCCGTCATACCGCCAGTGGTCTGGGTCAGTCACACCGCCAGTGGTCTGGGTCCGTCATACCGCCAGTAGTCTGGGTCCGTCATACCGCCAGTGGTCTGGGTCCGTCATACCGCCAGTGGTCTGGGTCAGTCACACCGCCAGTGGTCTGGGTCCGTCATACCGCCAGTGGTCCGGGTCCGTCATACCGCCAGTAGTCTGGGTCGGTCATACCGCCAGTAGTCTGGGTCCGTCATACCGCCAGTAGTCTGGGTCCGTCATACCGCCAGTAGTCTGGGTCCGTCACACCGCCAGTAGTCTGGGTCCGTCACACCGCCAGTAGTCTGGGTCCGTCATACCGCCAGTAGTCTGGGTCAGTCATACCGCCAGTAGTCTGGGTCAGTCATACCGCCAGTAGTCTGGGTCCGTCATACCGCCAGTAGTCTGGGTCCGTCATACCGCCAGTAGTCTGGGTCCGTCATACCGCCAGTAGTCTGGGTCCGTCATACCGCCAGTAGTCTGGGTCCGTCATACCGCCAGTAGTCTGGGTCCGTCATACCGCCAGTAGTCTGGGTCCGTCATACCGCCAGTGGTCTGGGTCCGTCATACCGCCAGTAGTCTGGGTCCGTCATACCGCCAGTAGTCTGGGTCCGTCATACCGCCAGTAGTCTGGGTCCGTCATACCGCCAGTAGTCTGGGTCAGTCATACCGCCAGTAGTCTGGGTCCGTCATACCGCCAGTAGTCTGGGTCCGTCACACCGCCAGTAGTCTGGGTCCGTCACACCGCCAGTAGTCTGGGTCCGTCATACCGCCAGTAGTCTGGGTCAGTCATACCGCCAGTAGTCTGGGTCAGTCATACCGCCAGTAGTCTGGGTCCGTCATACCGCCAGTAGTCTGGGTCCGTCATACCGCCAGTAGTCTGGGTCCGTCATACCGCCAGTAGTCTGGGTCCGTCATACCGCCAGTAGTCTGGGTCCGTCATACCGCCAGTAGTCTGGGTCCGTCATACCGCCAGTAGTCTGGGTCCGTCATACCGCCAGTAGTCTGGGTCCGTCACACCGCCAGTAGTCTGGGTCCGTCACACCGCCAGTAGTCTGGGTCCGTCATACCGCCAGTAGTCTGGGTCAGTCATACCGCCAGTAGTCTGGGTCAGTCATACCGCCAGTAGTCTGGGTCCGTCATACCGCCAGTAGTCTGGGTCCGTCATACCGCCAGTAGTCTGGGTCCGTCATACCGCCAGTAGTCTGGGTCCGTCATACCGCCAGTAGTCTGGGTCCGTCATACCGCCAGTAGTCTGGGTCCGTCATACCGCCAGTAGTCTGGGTCCGTCATACCGCCAGTAGTCTGGGTCCGTCACACCGCCAGTAGTCTGGGTCCGTCACACCGCCAGTAGTCTGGGTCCGTCACACCGCCAGTAGTCTGGGTCCGTCATACCGCCAGTAGTCTGGGTCAGTCATACCGCCAGTAGTCTGGGTCAGTCATACCGCCAGTAGTCTGGGTCCGTCATACCGCCAGTAGTCTGGGTCCGTCATACCGCCAGTAGTCTGGGTCCGTCATACCGCCAGTAGTCTGGGTCCGTCATACCGCCAGTAGTCTGGGTCCGTCATACCGCCAGTAGTCTGGGTCCGTCATACCGCCAGTAGTCTGGGTCCGTCATACCGCCAGTAGTCTGGGTCCGTCACACCGCCAGTAGTCTGGGTCCGTCACACCGCCAGTAGTCTGGGTCCGTCATACCGCCAGTAGTCTGGGTCAGTCATACCGCCAGTAGTCTGGGTCAGTCATACCGCCAGTAGTCTGGGTCCGTCATACCGCCAGTAGTCTGGGTCCGTCATACCGCCAGTAGTCTGGGTCCGTCATACCGCCAGTAGTCTGGGTCTGTCATACCGCCAGTAGTCTGGGTCCGTCATACCGCCAGTAGTCTGGGTCCGTCATACCGCCAGTAGTTTGGGTTCGTCACACCGCCAGTAGTCTGGGTCCGTCATACCGCCAGTAGTCTGGGTCAGTCATACCGCCAGTAGTCTGGGTCCGTCATACCGCCAGTAGTCTGGGTCAGTCATACCGCCAGTAGTCTGGGTCCGTCACACCGCTAGTAGTCTGGGTCCGTCATACCGCCAGTAGTCTGGGTCCGTCATACCGCCAGTAGTCTGGGTCCGTCACACCGCCAGTAGTCTGGGTCCGTCATACCGCCAGTAGTCTGGGTCCGTCATACCGCCAGTAGTCTGGGTCCGTCATACCGCCAGTAGTCTGGGTCCGTCATACCGCCAGTAGTCTGGGTCCGTCATACCGCCAGTAGTCTGGGTCCGTCATACCGCCAGTAGTTTGGGTCCGTCACACCGCCAGTAGTCTGGGTCCGTCATACCGCCAGTAGTCTGGGTCCGTCATACCGCCAGTAGTATTAGATAAGGAATGAGTTGTAGGTCATTATTGGGATCGAAGAACTTCGAGGCGTAGCCGAGAAGTTGTGAGATCCCAATAATGACCTACAACTCATTCCTTATCTGGCTTAATGCCTACTTCTATTGTTTCCTCCGAGGAGGCGGCGATGGCATGGCGTATGTGAGCAGGAGGTCATTATTGTACCAAAGCGGGTCATTATAGTTCCGTCACAATAATGACCCGCTTTGGTACAATAATGACCTCCTGCTCACGGTCCGCAGGTCCTTACCGGCAAAACACGACTCCGAGGAAACAATAGAAGTATGCATTAAGTCTGGGTCAGTCATACCGTCAGTAGTCTGGGTCCGTCATACCGCCAGTAGTCTGGGTCCGTCATACCGCCAGTAGTCTGGGTCCGTCATACCGCCAGTGGTCTGGGTCCGTCATACCGCCAGTAGTCTGGGTCCGTCACACCGCCAGTAGTCTGGGTCCGTCATACCGCCAGTAGTCTGGGTCCGTCATACCGCCAGTAGTCTGGGTCAGTCATACCGCCAGTAGTCTGGTTCCGTCATACCGCCAGTAGTTTGGGTCCGTCACAACGCCAGTAGTCTGGGTCCGTCATACCGCCAGTAGTCTGGGTCCGTCATACCGCCAGTAGTCTGGGTCAGTCATACCGTCAGTAGTCTGGGTCAGTCATACCGCCAGTAGTCTGGGTCCGTCATACCGCCAGTAGCCTGGGTCACGGAACCCCGCAGGTCTCTATCCACCCACCGCCCGGTACAACGTATATCAAGGCAAACAGCACCTCCACAAAAGGGAACAGATACCGCAGCACATTGTCTGCTGTGCCCGTCCATTTACTTCACCAAACGTCCAGTAAGCGTATGCATAGACATGCAAGTGACTAGAATTACCTTGTAGTTGTCACCAAGCTTGACTTCGAACGGGTCATCGCACACCTGAACACTGAACTTCTGCAACATTGAATAACGTTTGCAAGTTTTTACTGCCATTATCTTCACAAAACGATCACCTCTATTCATGTAATTCCGCAAAGAAATTGCCTAACGTACTTGCTTAAAGTAATTCCGTAAAGTAATTCCGCAAATTAATCCGTAAAGTAAGACTTTCTGCTGGCCGAACAGTTCAAAGTACCCCATGCCCATTGGGCATACTTCGGTACGGCAGGGAGGCTTCATCACCAAGTTTGTTTCTTACCGTGGCCTTGATAATGATGTCCGCTGGCAGGGGACTGTCGACAGTGAAGGGAGGCTTCACCACGCCGTGAACAAGTTGGTTTCTTACCTTGGCCTTGATAATGATGTCCGCTGGCAGGGGACTGTCAACAGTGAAGGGAGGCTTCACCACCCCGTGAACAAGTTGGTTTCTTACCTTGGCCTTGATAATGATGTCCGCTGGCAGCGGACTTTCAACAGTGAAGGGAGGCTTCACCACGCCGTGAACAAGTTGGTTTCTTACCTTGGCCTTGATAATGATGTCCGCTGGCAGGGGACTGTCAACAGTGAAGGGAGGCTTCACCACGCCGTGAGCAAGTTGGTTTCTTACCTTGGCCTTGATAATGATGTCCGCTGGCAGGGGACTGTCGACAGTGAAGGGAGGCTTCACCACGCCGTGAACAAGTTGGTTTCTTACCTTGGCCTTGATAATGATGTCCGCTGGCAGGGGACTGTCGACAGTGAAGGGAGGCTTCACCACGCCGTGAACAAGTTGGTTTCTTACCTTGGCCTTGATAATGATGTCCGCTGGCAGCGGACTGTCAACAGTGAAGGGAGGCTTCACCACGCCGTGAACAAGTTGGTTTCTTACCTTGGCCTTGATAATGATGTCCGCTGGTAGGGGACTGTCAACAGTGAAGGGAGGCTTCACCACGCCGTGAACAAGTTGGTTTCTTACCTTGGCCTTGATAATGATGTCCGCCGGCAGGGGACTGTCGACAGTGAAGGGAGGCTTCACCACCCCGTGAACAAGTTGGTTTCTTACCTTGGCCTTGATAATGATGTCCGCTGGTAGGGGACTGTCAACAGTGAAGGGAGGCTTCACCACGCCGTGAACAAGTTGGTTTCTTACCGTGGCCTTGATAATGATGTCCGCTGGTAGGGGACTGTCAACAGTGAAGGGAGGCTTCACCACGCCGTGAACAAGTTGGTTTCTTACCTTGGCCTTGATAATGATGTCCGCTGGCAGGGGACTGTCAACAGTGAAGGGAGGCTTCACCACGCCGTGAACAAGTTGGTTTCTTACCTTGGCCTTGATAATGATGTCCGCTGGCAGGGGACTGTCAACAGTGAAGGGAGGCTTCACCACGCCGTGAACAAGTTGGTTTCTTACCTTGGCCTTGATAATGATGTCCGCTGGCAGGGGACTGTCAACAGTGAAGGGAGGCTTCACCACGCCGTGAACAAGTTGGTTTCTTACCTTGGCCTTGATAATGATGTCCGCTGGCAGGGGACTGTCAACAGTGAAGGGAGGCTTCACCACGCCGTGAACAAGTTGGTTTCTTACCTTGGCCTTGATAATGATGTCCGCTGGCAGGGGACTGTCAACAGTGAAGGGAGGCTTCACCACGCCGTGAACAAGTTGGTTTCTTACCTTGGCCTTGATAATGATGTCCGCTGGCAGGGGACTGTCGACAGTGAAGGGAGGCTTCACCACGCCGTGAACAAGTTGGTTTCTTATCTTGGCCTTGATAATGATGTCCGCTGGCAGCGGACTGTCAACAGTGAAGGGAGGCTTCACCACGCCGTGAACAAGTTGGTTTCTTACCTTGGCCTTGATAATGATGTCCGCTGGTAGGGGACTGTCAACAGTGAAGGGAGGCTTCACCACGCCGTGAACAAGTTGGTTTCTTACCTTGGCCTTGATAATGATGTCCGCTGGTAGGGGACTGTCAACAGTGAAGGGAGGCTTCACCACGCCGTGAACAAGTTGGTTTCTTACCGTGGCCTTGATAATGATGTCCGCTGGCAGGGGACTGTCAACAGTGAAGGGAGGCTTCACCACGCCGTGAACAAGTTGGTTTCTTACCTTGGCCTTGATAATGATGTCCGCTGGCAGGGGACTGTCGACAGTGAAGGGAGGCTTCACCACGCCGTGAACAAGTTGGTTTCTTACCTTGGCCTTGATAATGATGTCCGCTGGCAGCGGACTGTCAACAGTGAAGGGAGGCTTCACCACGCCGTGAACAAGTTGGTTTCTTACCTTGGCCTTGATAATGATGTCCGCTGGTAGGGAACTGTCAACAGTGAAGGGAGGCTTCACCACGCCGTGAACAAGTTGGTTTCTTACCTTGGCCTTGATAATGATGTCCGCTGGTAGGGGACTGTCGACAGTGAAGGGGGACTTCACCACGCCGTGAACAAGTTGGTTTCTTACCTTGGCCTTGATAATGATGTCCGCTGGTAGGGGACTGTCGACAGTGAAGGGGGGCTTCACCACGCCGTGAACAAGTTGGTTTCTTACCTTGGCCTTGATAATGATGTCCGCTGGTAGGGGACTGTCAACAGTGAAGGGAGGCTTCACCACGCCGTGAACAAGTTGGTTTCTTACCTTGGCCTTGATAATGATGTCCGCTGGTAGGGGACTGTCAACAGTGAAGGGAGGCTTCACCACGCCGTGAACAAGTTGGTTTCTTACCTTGGCCTTGATAATGATGTCCGCTGGTAGGGGACTGTCGACAGTAAAGGGGGGCTTCACCACGCCGTGAACAAGTTGGTTTCTTACCGTGGCCTTGATAATAATGTCCGCTGGCAGGGGACTGTCAACAGTGAACGGAGGCTTCACCACGCCGTGAACAAGTTGGTTTCTTACCTTGGCCTTGATAATGATGTCCGCTGGCAGGGGACTGTCAACAGTGAAGGGAGGCTTCACCACGCCGTGAACAAGTTGGTTTCTTACCTTGGCCTTGATAATGATGTCCGCTGGCAGGGGACTGTCAACAGTGAAGGGAGGCTTCACCACGCCGTGAACAAGTTGGTTTCTTACCTTGGCCTTGATAATGATGTCCGCTGGCAGGGGACTGTCAACAGTGAAGGGAGGCTTCACCACGCCGTGAACAAGTTGGTTTCTTACCTTGGCCTTGATAATGATGTCCGCTGGCAGGGGACTGTCAACAGTGAAGGGAGGCTTCACCACCCCGTGAACAAGTTGGTTTCTTACCTTGGCCTTGATAATGATGTCCGCTGGCAGGGGACTGTCAACAGTGAAGGGAGGCTTCACCACGCCGTGAACAAGTTGGTTTCTTACCGTGGCCTTGATAATAATGTCCGCTGGCAGGGGACTGTCAACAGTGAAGGGAGGCTTCACCACGCCGTGAACAAGTTGGTTTCTTACCTTGGCCTTGATAATGATGTCCGCTGGCAGGGGACTGTCAACAGTGAAGGGAGGCTTCACCACGCCGTGAACAAGTTGGTTTCTTACCTTGGCCTTGATAATGATGTCCGCTGGCAGGGGACTGTCAACAGTGAAGGGAGGCTTCACCACGCCGTGAACAAGATGGTTTCTTACCTTGGCCTTGATAATGATGTCCGCTGGCAGGGGACTGTCGACAGTGAAGGGAGGCTTCACCAAGCCGTGAACAAGTTGGTTTCTTACCTTGGCCTTGATAATGATGTCCGCTGGTAGGGGACTGTCAACAGTGAAGGGAGGCTTCACCACGCCGTGAACAAGTTGGTTTCTTACCTTGGCCTTGATAATGATGTCCGCTGGCAGGGGACTGTCGACAGTGAAGGGGGGCTTCACCACGCCGTGAACAAGTTGGTTTCTTACCTTGGCCTTGATAATGATGTCCGCTGGCAGGGGACTGTCAACAGTGAACGGAGGCTTCACCACGCCGTGAACAAGTTGGTTTCTTACCTTGGCCTTGATAATGATGTCCGCTGGCAGGGGACTGTCAACAGTGAAGGGAGGCTTCTCCACGCCGTAAACAAGTTGGTTTCTTACCTTGGCCTTGATAATGATGTCCGCTGGCAGGGGACTGTCGACAGTGAAGGGAGGCTTCACCACGCCGTGAACAAGTTGGTTTCTTACCTTGGCCTTGATAATGATGTCCGCTGGCAGGGGACTGTCAACAGTGAAGGGAGGCTTCTCCACGCCGTGAACAAGTTGGTTTCTTACCTTGGCCTTGATAATGATGTCCGCTGGCAGGGGACTGTCGACAGTGAAGGGGGGCTTCACCACGCCGTGAACAAGTTGGTTTCTTACCGTGGCCTTGATAATGATGTCCGCTGGCAGGGGACTGTCGACAGTGAAGGGAGGCTTCACCACGCCGTGAACAAGTTGGTTTCTTACCTTGGCCTTGATAATGATGTCCGCTGGCAGGGGACTGTCAACAGTGAAGGGAGGCTTCACCACCCCGTGAACAAGTTGGTTTCTTACCTTGGCCTTGATAATGATGTCCGCTGGCAGGGGACTGTCGACAGTGAAGGGAGGCTTCACCACGCCGTGAACAAGTTTTCGCCACTTGTTGAGGTTCTTGACCTGCAGCAGACGAGCCCATTAAATAAAGACAGACCACATGAGACCGTAGATACGTCATATGGTCCAGTAAAGTTCGACACCTCTTAAAGTTACATGTGGAGCTGACCGTTGCAACGGCTGTACCAAAATAAACATAAACAAGAAATGTTACCTTTGACCACAAGCAGTGTCAACGGCCACCGCCAAAGAAAACGTGGCGCTCCGGACGCTTCTATTGTCTCATATAATTTAGCGCTTCGCCCCCCTGTCGGTGGCACCGGTAAACGACTTGTGTACACACGTTTATGACGTTTCAAATCAGCACAAGTTTTCATTTTTGTGGCGGACAATTCATGAATTTGAAATGTTTTGCTCATTGGCAGATAATTGGTGAGCGATATGGTAGGTGTTTATTGTCTGTTATGAACCTTAAGGTCTTAGGTTTGTGTTCTTATACGCAAATTTGGCATTCAAAAACAGCGAAACAACTCCACATGCAACATTAAGCTTTCGAAATTAAAAGGGAAGAATAACAGTTCATATGGACTACCATGACAACGCATCGCACTCAAGTGCTTAGATGGCGGGTGTCAGGGGGACCACGGGTGCCGCCCAAAGAGAACCAGGCAGAGACTGAATGGCAAACATTATGGAACATCAAACACTTACTTCCTCGAAGCACTGAGCAAAGTTGTAGTTGTATGGGAAGACTAGGTTGAAGTTGTCGAAGTGGACGAGCCAGGCCCTGTTGGTGGGCAGGGTCAGCTTGCCGAGGCTCAAGCGCTCGATACCAAGGTTCTCGCTGTGATGGTCGCTCCGGAGGCGGATACCCTGAGGACCGGATACAGGATCAGATCCAAGTATCAGTCACTTGTATTGTCCGTTTAATAGCGCTCTCTGTCGCCTGTCAGTGCAACCAGATAAACCGCGCTCTCTGTCGCCTGTCAGTGCAACCAGATAAACCGCGCTCTCTGTCGCCTGTCAGTGCAACCAGATAAACCGCGCTCTCTGTCACCTGTCAGTGCAACCAGATAAACCGCGCTCTCTGTCGCCTGTTAGTGCAACCAAATAAACCGCGCTTTCTGTCGCCTGTCAGTGCAACCAGATAAACCGCGCTCTCTGTCGCCTGTCAGTGCAACCAGATAAACCGCACCCTCTGTCGCCTGTCAGTGCAACCAGATAAACCGCGCCCTCTGTCACCTGTCAGTGCAACCAGATAAACCGCGCTCTCTGTCGCCTGTCAGTGCAACCAGATAAACCGCGCTCTCTGTCGCCTGTCAGTGCAACCAGATAAACCACGCTCTCTGTCGCCTGTTAGTGCAACCAGATAAACCGCGCTCTCTGTCGCCTGTCAGTGCAACCAGATAAACCGCGCTCTCTGTCGCCTGTCAGTGCAACCAGATAAACCGCGCTCTGTCACCTGTCAGTGCAACCAGATAAACCGCGCTCTGTCACCTGTCAGTGCAACCAGATAAACCGCGCTCTCTGTCGCCTGTCAGTGCAACCAGATAAACCGCGCTCTCTGTCGCCTGTCAGTGCAACCAAATAAACCGCGCTCTGTCACCTGTCAGTGCAACCAGATAAACCGCGCTCTGTCACCTGTCAGTGCAACCAGATAAACCGCGCTCTCTGTCGCCTGTCAGTGCAACCAGATAAACCGCGCTCTCTGTCACCTATCAGTGCAACCAGATAAACCGCGCTCTGTCACCTGTCAGTGCAACCAGATAAACCGCGCTCTCTGTCGCCTGTTAGTGCAACCAGATAAACCGCGCTCTCTGTCGCCTGTCAGTGCAACCAGATAAACCGCGCTCTCTGTCGCCTGTCAGTGCAACCAGATAAACCGCGCCCTCTGTCGCCTGTCAGTGCAACCAGATAAACCGCGCCCTCTGTCACCTGTCAGTGCAACCAGATAAACCACGCTTTCTGTTGTCTGTCAGTGCAACCAGATAAACCGCGCTCTCTGTCGCCAGTCAGTGCAACCAGATAAACCGCGCTCTCTATCACCTGTCAGTGCAACCAGATAAACCGCGCTCTGTCACCTGTCAGTGCAACCAGATAAACCGCGCTCTCTATCACCTGTCAGTGCAACCAGATAAACCCCGCTCTCTGTCACCTGTCAGGGCAACCAGATAAACCGCGCTCTCTGTCGCCAGTCAGTGCAACCAGATAAACCGCGCCCTCTGTCACCTGTCAGTGCAACCAGATAAACCGCGCTCTGTCACCTGTCAGTGCAACCAGATAAACCGCGCTCTTTGTCGCCTGTCAGTGCAACCAGATAAACCGCGCTCTTTGTCGCCTATCAGTGCAACCAGATAAACCGCGCTCTCTCTCATCTGTCAGTGCAACCAGATAGACCGCGCTGTCTGTCTCTCCCCCTTGTTGGTAAATTTATTATTATTGTTTCAAGACGTAATCAATAGAGGATGCATAAGCGAATCCCCACCTCAACATGTAAACGAAGATTTTCATACAAGCGCTCATTCAGTACAATACAATAATTCGACTTGTACAAAATGTTCACACAATAGCAACAAGCAGACATTTGTAATAATAAACAGATAAGTATGGTTTAATACTGTACATCTATTGATCCGCGGGTGTACGGTTGGTGATCTACACTACATTCCACTTATGTGCGGCTCCAACGACAATACTAACCTGTATGTTGAAAATTTCCTGATGGTCGAAAGTGACGCTGAGCTGCTCCATATCGAGACTGAACTGTCGATTGAGGCGCTCGATAGTCAGACTGGGCGTGCTGACTGTCACTCTGAATACAAAACCCTCGATAGTCAGACTGGGCGTGCTGACTGTCACTCTGAATACAAAACGCTCGATAGTCAGACTGGGCGTGCTGACTGTCACTCTGAATACAAAACGCTCGATAGTCAGACTGGGCGTGCTGACTGTCACTCTGAATACAAAACGCTCGATAGTCAGACTGGGCATGCTGACTGTCACTCTGAATACAAAACGCTCGATAGTCAGACTGGGCGTGCTGACTGTCACTCTGAATACAAAACGCTCGATAGTCAGACTGGGCGTGCTGACTGTCACTCTGAATACAAAACGCTCGATAGTCAGACTGGGCGTGCTGACTGTCACTCTGAATACAAAACGCTCGATAGTCAGACTGGGCGTGCTGACTGTCACTCTGAATACAAAACGCTCGATAGTTAGACTGGGCGTGCTGACTGTCACTCTGAATACAAAACGCTCGATAGTCAGACTGGGCGTGCTGACTGTCACTCTGAATACAAAACGCTCAATAGTCAGACTGGGCGTGCTGACTGTCACTCTGAATACAAAACGCTCGATAGTTAGACTGGGCGTGCTGACTGTCACTCTGAATACAAAACGCTCGGTAGTCAGACTGGGCGTGCTGACTGTCACTCTGAATACAAAACGCTCGATAGTCAGACTGGGCGTGCTGACTGTCACACTGAATACAAAACGCTCGATAGTCAGACTGGGCGTGCTGACTGTCACTCTGAATACAAAACGCTCGATAGTTAGACTGGGCGTGCTGACTGTCACTCTGAATACAAAACGCTCGATAGTCAGACTGGGCGTGCTGACTGTCACTCTGAATACAAAACGCTCGATAGTTAGACTGGGCGTGCTGACTGTCACTCTGAATACAAAACGCTCAATAGTCAGACTGGGCGTGCTGACTGTCACTCTGAATACAAAACGCTCGATAGTTAGACTGGGCGTGCTGACTGTCACTCTGAATACAAAACGCTCGATAGTCAGACTGGGCGTGCTGACTCACTCTGAATACAAAACGCTCGATAGTCAGACTGGGCGTGCTGACTGTCACTCTGAATACAAAACGCTCGATAGTCAGACTGGGCGTGCTGACTGTCACTCTGAATACAAAACGCTCGATAGTCAGACTGGGCGTGCTGACTGTCACTCTGAATACAAAACGCTCGATAGTCAGACTGGGCGTGCTGACTGTCACTCTGAATACAAAACGCTCGGTAGTCAGACTGGGCGTGCTGACTGTCACTCTGAATACAAAACGCTCGATAGTCAGACTGGGCGTGCTGACTGTCACACTGAATACAAAACGCTCGATAGTCAGACTGGGCGTGCTGACTGTCACTCTGAATACAAAACGCTCGATAGTCAGACTGGGCGTGCTGACTGTCACTCTGAATACAAAACGCTCGATAGTCAGACTGGGCGTGCTGACTGTCACTCTGAATACAAAACGCTCGATAGTCAGACTGGGCGTGCTGACTGTCACTCTGAATACAAAACGCTCGATAGTCAGACTGGGCGTGCTGACTGTCACTCTGAATACAAAACGCTCGATAGTCAGACTGGGCGTGCTGACTGTCACTCTGAATACAAAACGCTCGATAGTCAGACTGGGCGTGCTGACTGTCACTCTGAATACAAAACGCTCGATAGTCAGACTGGGCGTGCTGACTGTCACTCTGAATACAAAACGCTCGATAGTCAGACTGGGCGTGCTGACTGTCACTCTGAATACAAAACGCTCGATAGTCAGACTGGGCGTGCTGACTGTCACTCTGAATACAAAACGCTCGATAGTCAGACTGGGCGTGCTGACTGTCACTCTGAATACAAAACGCTCGATAGTTAGACTGGGCGTGCTGACTGTCACTCTGAATACAAAACGCTCGATAGTCAGACTGGGCGTGCTGACTGTCACTCTGAATACAAAAAGCTCGATAGTCAGACTGGGCGTGCTGACTGTCACTCTGAATACAAAACGCTCGATAGTCAGACTGGGCGTGCTGACTGTCACTCTGAATACAAAACGCTCGATAGTCAGACTGGGCGTGCTGACTGTCACTCTGAATACAAAACCCTCGATAGTCAGACTGGGCGTGCTGACTGTCACTCTGACTACAAAACGCTCGATAGTCAGACTGGGCGTGCTGACTGTCACTCTGAATACAAAACGCTCGATAGTCAGACTGGGCGTGCTGACTGTCACTCTGAATACAAAACGCTCGATAGTCAGACTGGGCGTGCTGACTGTCACTCTGAATACAAAACGCTCGATAGTCAGACTGGGCGTGCTGACTGTCACTCTGAATACAAAACGCTCAATAGTCAGACTGGGCGTGCTGACTGTCACTCTGAATACAAAACGCTCGATAGTCAGACTGGGCGTGCTGACTGTCACTCTGAATACAAAACGCTCGATAGTCAGACTGGGCGTGCTGACTGTCACTCTGAATACAAAACGCTCGATAGTCAGACTGGGCGTGCTGACTGTCACTCTGAATACAAAACGCTCGATAGTCAGACTGGGCGTGCTGACTGTCACTCTGAATACAAAACGCTCGATAGTCAGACTGGGCGTGCTGACTGTCACTCTGAATACAAAACGCTCGATAGTCAGACTGGGCGTGCTGACTGTCACTCTGAATACAAAACGCTCGATAGTCAGACTGGGCGTGCTGACTGTCACTCTGAATACAAAACGCTCGATAGTCAGACTGGGCGTGCTGACTGTCACTCTGAATACAAAACGCTCGATAGTCAGACTGGGCGTGCTGACTGTCACTCTGAATACAAAACGCTCGATAGTCAGACTGGGCGTGCTGACTGTCACTCTGAATACAAAACGCTCGATAGTCAGACTGGGCGTGCTGACTGTCACTCTGAATACAAAACGCTCGATAGTCAGACTGGGCGTGCTGACTGTCACCCTGAATACAAAACGCTCGATAGTCAGACTGGGCGTGCTGACTGTCACTCTGAATACAAAACGCTCGATAGTCAGACTGGGCGTGCTGACTGTCACTCTGAATACAAAACGCTCGATAGTCAGACTGGGCGTGCTGACTGTCACTCTGAATACAAAACGCTCAATAGTCAGACTGGGCGTGCTGACTGTCACTCTGAATACAAAACGCTCGATAGTCAGACTGGGCGTGCTGACTGTCACTCTGAATACAAAACGCTCGATAGTCAGACTGGGCGTGCTGACTGTCACTCTGAATACAAAACGCTCGATAGTCAGACTGGGCGTGCTGACTGTCACTCTGAATACAAAACGCTCGATAGTCAGACTGGGCGTGCTGACTGTCACTCTGAATACAAAACGCTCGATAGTCAGACTGGGCGTGCTGACTGTCACTCTGAATACAAAACGCTCGATAATCAGACTGGGCGTGCTGACTGTCACTCTGAATACAAAACGCTCGATAGTCAGACTGGGCGTGCTGACTGTCACTCTGAATACAAAACGCTCGATAGTCAGACTGGGCGTGCTGACTGTCACTCTGAATACAAAACGCTCGATAGTCAGACTGGGCGTGCTGACTGTCACTCTGAATACAAAACGCTCGATAGTCAGACTGGGCGTGCTGACTGTCACTCTGAATACAAAACGCTCGATAGTCAGACTGGGCGTGCTGACTGTCACTCTGAATACAAAACGCTCAATAGTCAGACTGGGCGTGCTGACTGTCACTCTGAATACAAAACGCTCAATAGTCAGACTGGGCGTGCTGACTGTCACTCTGAATAAAAAACGCTCGATAGTCAGACTGGGCGTGCTGACTGTCACTCTGAATACAAAACGCTCGATAGTCAGACTGGGCGTGCTGACTGTCACTCTGAATACAAAACGCTCGATAGTCAGACTGGGCGTGCTGACTGTCACTCTGAATACAAAACGCTCGATAGTCAGACTGGGCGTGCTGACTGTCACTCTGAATACAAAACGCTCAATAGTCAGACTGGGCGTGCTGACTGTCACTCTGAATACAAAACGCTCGATAGTCAGACTGGGCGTGCTGACTGTCACTCTGAATACAAAACGCTCGATAGTCAGACTGGGCGTGCTGACTGTCACTCTGAATACAAAACGCTCGATAGTCAGACTGGGCGTGCTGACTGTCACTCTGAATACAAAACGCTCGATAGTCAGACTGGGCGTGCTGACTGTCACTCTGAATACAAAACGCTCGATAGTCAGACTGGGCGTGCTGACTGTCACTCTGAATACAAAACGCTCGATAGTCAGACTGGGCGTGCTGACTGTCACTCTGAATACAAAACGCTCGATAGTCAGACTGGGCGTGCTGACTGTCACTCTGAATACAAGACGCTCGATAGTCAGACTGGGCGTGCTGACTGTCACTCTGAATACAAAACCCTCGATAGTCAGAATGGGCGTGCTGACTGTCACTCTGAATACAAAACCCTCGATAGTCAGAATGGGCGTGCTGACTGTCACTCTGAATACAAAACGCTCGATAGTCAGACTGGGCGTGCTGACTGTCACTCTGAATACAAAACGCTCGATAGTCAGACTGGGCGTGCTGACTGTCACTCTGAATACAAAACGCTCGATAGTCAGACTGGGCGTGCTGACTGTCACTCTGAATACAAAACGCTCGATAGTCAGACTGGGCGTGCTGACTGTCACTCTGAATACAAAACGCTCGATAGTCAGACTGGGCGTGCTGACTGTCACTCTGAATACAAAACGCTCGATAGTCAGACTGGGCGTGCTGACTGTCACTCTGAATACAAAACGCTCGATAGTCAGACTGGGCGTGCTGACTGTCACTCTGAATACAAAACCCTCGATAGTCAGAATGGGCGTGCTGACTGTCACTCTGAATACAAAACGCTCGATAGTCAGACTGGGCGTGCTGACTGTCACTCTGAATACAAAACGCTCGATAGTCAGACTGGGCGTGCTGACTGTCACTCTGAATACAAAACGCTCGATAGTCAGACTGGGCGTGCTGACTGTCACTCTGAATACAAAACGCTCGATAGTCAGACTGGGCGTGCTGACTGTCACTCTGAATACAAAACGCTCGATAGTCAGACTGGGCGTGCTGACTGTCACTCTGAATACAAAACGCTCGATAGTCAGACTGGGCGTGCTGACTGTCACTCTGAATACAAGACGCTCGATAGTCAGACTGGGCGTGCTGACTGTCACTCTGAATACAAAACGCTCGATAGTCAGACTGGGCGTGCTGACTGTCACTCTGAATACAAAACGCTCGATAGTCAGACTGGGCGTGCTGACTGTCACTCTGAATACAAAACGCTCGATAGTCAGACTGGGCGTGCTGACTGTCACTCTGAATACAAAACGCTCGATAGTCAGACTGGGCGTGCTGACTGTCACTCTGAATACAAAACGCTCAATAGTCAGACTGGGCGTGCTGACTGTCACTCTGAATACAAAACGCTCGATAGTCAGACTGGGCGTGCTGACTGTCACTCTGAATACAAAACGCTCAATAGTCAGACTGGGCGTGCTGACTGTCACTCTGAATACAAAACGCTCGATAGTCAGACTGGGCGTGCTGACTGTCACTCTGAATACAAAACGCTCGATAGTCAGACTGGGCGTGCTGACTGTCACTCTGAATACAAAACGCTCGATAGTCAGACTGGGCGTGCTGACTGTCACTCTGAATACAAAACGCTCGATAGTCAGACTGGGCGTGCTGACTGTCACTCTGAATACAAAACGCTCGATAGTCAGACTGGGCGTGCTGACTGTCACTCTGAATACAAAACGCTCAATAGTCAGACTGGGCGTGCTGACTGTCACTCTGAATACAAAACCCTCGATAGTCAGACTGGGCGTGCTGACTGTCACTCTGAATACAAAACGCTCGATAGTCAGACTGGGCGTGCTGACTGTCACTCTGAATACAAAACGCTCGATAGTCAGACTGGGCGTGCTGACTGTCACTCTGAATACAAAACGCTCGATAGTCAGACTGGGCGTGCTGACTGTCACTCTGAATACAAAACGCTCGATAGTCAGACTGGGCGTGCTGACTGTCACTCTGAACACAAAACCCTCGATAGTCAGACTGGGCGTGCTGACTGTCACTCTGAATACAAAACGCTCGATAGTCAGACTGGGCGTGCTGACTGTCACTCTGAATACAAAACGCTCGATAGTCAGACTGGGCGTGCTGACTGTCACTCTGAATACAAAACGCTCGATAGTCAGACTGGGCGTGCTGACTGTCACTCTGAATACAAAACGCTCGATAGTCAGACTGGGCGTGCTGACTGTCACTCTGAATACAAAACGCTCGATAGTCAGACTGGGCGTGCTGACTGTCACTCTGAATACAAAACGCTCGATAGTCAGACTGGGCGTGCTGACTGTCACTCTGAATACAAAACGCTCGATAGTCAGACTGGGCATGCTGACTGTCACTCTGAATACAAAACGCTCGATAGTCAGACTGGGCGTGCTGACTGTCACTGTGAATACAAAACGCAATCGACAAGGTTCTTTGACCAGCAGCCTATGAACAAAGCATAAATGCACTGCTTCACATTGGCTCAAAGTCTGTATCTGCAATGTTATCAAAACGCCATGACAGGCAAGTGGGGCAAAGATCAAAAACAAAATGAACATTTGAAAATGTTATTTTGTTAAGAAGATATAGATACAGTTATGCATAGTATTGTTCAACGTGAAGTAATCACAGTTTGGTTACAGGTTATACTTAGAATACAAATTAAAAACAATGTGGTGGAAAGGACCCGGTGTCCACATTACTCCTCTTCTGAAGCCGATACAATATATAGTGCTGTAAGGGTCAAAGTTTTACCATGGCTACCGAATTCATAGCAAACTGTGAACAACATATATGCATAGAAGAAAAGGAACTTCAAAATTATAATACAAATTGATTTTAAGAAAAAAGTGGTTAAATCTATTGTCAATGCCTTTCTTTAACAGCCTTACACTGTAATAATTGTCTTATTATCTTATACTGTACACTTTGAACACTTTCTTCGATGTATTTTCTTTGCCCTATGATTTAGGGTCTCGGCGTACCTGTGCGGCCCAGCGAGCTGTAAGGTCACCGTGGTCTTGGCGGATGAGTGGATACTGATGTCCATAACGGCGTCGGCTCGTGGATTCTGACTGGCTGGCGCCGCGTCTCTCCGGCCTATACCTATGGTGATGTGAGGTCAAGAGCACGTGGCCCGTTAGTACCCACCGCAAAGGTGGTCGCCCCTACCTCCCTGGTCGACTCGTCATCACCCACATTTACCTCAAGTCAAACATAAATACAATCATCAATAGATAACGATTCTGTTAAGCATCACGACCTACGGATTACATCGTTCACAACTTAAACAACTAAGGGCCCTTGCCATAACATACCCAGAGGGGTTGCAAATTTTTGCACGTGGCGCCAAGTGCTGAGGAGACATTGATGGAGCCCCATGCTCCAGAGGATGTACACCTCGTCCGGCAGGACCACACGCAGCCGCTGGAGACCGACAAATAACATTAAAAAGAGGAACCATATTATGACAGGACGAGAACCAGCTAATATCGACGCCTTACATGCAACAATACTATCATGTTTCATTACCAGTGTATAAGTCACACCCCTCGGCCGCGAGGAAAAAAGGTGCGACTTATACACCGGAAATTACGGTAATACCACTGTTACGGTAATCTCACTGTTACGGTAATACCACTGTTACGGTAATACCACTGTTACGGTAATACCTCTGTTACGGTAATACCACTGTTACGGTAATACCACTGTTACTGTAATATCACTGTTACGGTAATACCACTGTTACGGTAATACCACTGTTACGGTAATACCACTGTTACGGTAATACCACTGTTACTGTAATCTCACTGTTACGGTAATACCACTGTTACTGTAATCTCACTGTTACGGTAATACCACTGTTACGATAATACCACTGTTACGGTAATACCACTGTTACGGTAATACCACTGTTACAGTAATACCACTGTTACGGTAATACCACTGTTACTGTAATCTCACTGTTACGGTAATACCACTGTTACGGTAATACCACTGTTACGGTAATACCACTGTTACGGTAATACCACTGTTACTGTAATATCACTGTTACGGTAATACCACTGTTACGGTAATACCACTGTTACTGTAATCTCACTGTTACGGTAATACCACTGTTACGGTAATACCACTGTTACGGTAATACCACTGTTACGGTAATACCACTGTTACTGTAATATCACTGTTACGGTAATACCACTGTTACGGTAATACCACTGTTACGGTAATACCACTGTTACGGTAATACCACTGTTACTGTAATCTCACTGTTACGGTAATACCACTGTTACTGTAATCTCACTGTTACGGTAATACCACTGTTACGATAATACCACTGTTACGGTAATACCACTGTTACGGTAATACCACTGTTACAGTAATACCACTGTTACGGTAATACCACTGTTACTGTAATCTCACTGTTACGGTAATACCACTGTTACTGTAATCTCACTGTTACGGTAATACCACTGTTACGGTAATACCACTGTTACGGTAATACCACTGTTACGGTAATACCACTGTTACGGTAAAACCACTGTTACGGTAATACCACTGTTACGGTAATACCACTGTTACGGTAATACCACTGTTACGGTAATACCACTGTTACGGTAAAACCACTGTTACGGTAATACCACTGTTACGGTAATACCACTGTTACGGTAATACCACTGTTACGGTAATACCACTGTTACTGTAATCTCACTGTTACGGTAATACCACTGTTACTGTAATCTCACGGTTACGGTAATACCACTGTTACGATAATACCACTGTTACGGTAATACCACTGTTACGGTAATACCACTGTTACAGTAATACCACTGTTACGGTAATACCACTGTTACTGTAATCTCACTGTTACGGTAATACCACTGTTACTGTAATCTCACTGTTACGGTAATACCACTGTTACGGTAATACCACTGTTACGGTAATACCACTGTTACGGTAATACCACTGTTACGGTAATACCACTGTTACGGTAATACCACTGTTACGCTCACACTACATATGGTACTACCATAATATCATCTCCGTCAACCATGCCTTCCTTAATCATTTTGGTCACTGTACAATGACTGACAGAATACACAACTTCACAAAATTAACATTTCCTAAACCCAACACTTCTTTCTCTGATATTGGTGGTCTTTGCTAAATACACAAGACTACACAGTATTTAGTCAAACCGTCTAGACAAGACAGTCTGACAAACTTTCCTTCCAACCTTTTAGTTTTACACAACTCACAAAAGGATCAACACAATGCCTTCTAAGACTCGGTTCTCTATAGGTCGTTACACAGGCTCACGTGGCAGTTGCAGTACCTTTTGTGCCTCGGAATAGTTGGCTTTCACACATATCATGTGTGCATTGAAGTCGGGTAGCTGCGCGGAGGTCACCAGTGGCACGCCCTGAAGTACAACAAGAGGCAGCCTGAGATGCTGCAGACGGCATCCTCACCCCACAGAAGGCTCAGCTTTTATGTAGCGAAGAGACGGAAGCACCCACTTATGTCCGATACGCGTTTTGCTTTTTACGCGAATGGACAGACCGATAAGTAGGAGACATGTGGCTTTATGAGTGAAAGGACAGACCGATAAGTAGGGGACATGTGGCTTTATGCGTGAAAGGACAGACCGATAAGTAGGGGACATGTGGCTTTATGAGTGAAAGGACAGACCGATAAGTAGGGGACATGTGGCTTTATGCGTGAAAGGACAGACCGATAAGTAGGGGACATGTGGCTTTATGAGTGAAAGGACAGACCGATAAGTAGGGGACATGTGGCTTTATGCGTGAAAGGACAGACCGATAAGTAGGGGACATGTGGCTTTATGCGTGAAAGGACAGACCGATAAGTAGGGGACATGTGGCTTTATGCGTGAAAGGACAGACCGATAAGTAGGGGACATGTGGCTTTATGCGTGAAAGGACAGACCGATAAGCAGGGGACATGTGGCTTTATGCGTGAAAGGACAGACCGATAAGTAGGAGACATGTGGCTTTATGCGTGAAAGGACAGACCGATAAGTAGGGGACATGTGGCTTTATGCGTGAAAGGACAGACCGATAAGTAGGGGACATGTGGCTTTATGAGTGAAAGGACAGACCGATAAGTAGGGGACATGTGGCTTTATGAGTGAAAGGACAGACCGATAAGTAGGGGACATGTGGCTTTATGCGTGAAAGGACAGACCGATAAGTAGGGGACATGTGGCTTTATGAGTGAAAGGACAGACCGATAAGTAGGGGACATGTGGCTTTATGCGTGAAAGGACTGACCGATAAGTAGGGGACATGTGGTTTTATGAGTGAAAGGACAGACCGATAAGTAGGGGACATGTGGCTTTATGAGTGAAAGGACAGACCGATAAGTAGGGGACATGTGGCTTTATGAGTGAAAGGACAGACCGATAAGTAGGGGACATGTGGCCTTATGAGTGAAAGGACAGACCGATAAGTAGGGGACATGTGGCTTTATGAGTGAAAGGACAGACCGATAAGTAGGGGACATGTGGCTTTATGCGTGAAAGGACAGACCGATAAGTAGGGGACATGTGGCTTTATGAGTGAAAGGACAGACCGATAAGTAGGGACATGTGGCTTTATGAGTGAAAGGACAGACCGATAAGTAGGGGACATGTGGCTTTATGAGTGAAAGGACAGACTGATAAGTAGGGACATGTGGCTTTATAAGTGAAAGGACAGACCGATAAGTAGGGGACATGTGGCTTTATGCGTGAAAGGACAGACCGATAAGTAGGGGATATGTGGCTTTATGAGTGAAAGGACAGACCGATAAGTAGGGGACATGTGGCTTTATGCGTGAAAGGACAGACCGATAAGTATGGGACATGTGACTTTATGCGTGAAAGGACAGACCAATAAGTAGGGGACATGTGGCTTTATGCGTGAAAGGACAGACCGATAAGTAGGGGACATGTGGCTTTATGCGTGAAAGGACAGACCGATAAGTAGGGGACATGTGGCTTTATGAGTGAAAGGACAGACCGATAAGTAGGGGACGAAAGGACAGACCGATAAGTAGGGGACATGTGGCTTTATGAGTGAAAGGACAGATCGATAAGTAGGGGACATGTGGCTTTATGCGTGAAAGGACAGACCGATAAGTAGGGGACATGTGGCTTTATGCGTGAAAGGACAGACCGATACGTAGGGGACATGTGGCTTTATGCGTGAAAGGACAGACCGATAAGTAGGGGACATGTGGCTTTATGCGTGAAAGGACAGACCGATAAGTAGGGGACATGTGGCTTTATGAGTGAAAGGACAGACCGATAAGTAGGGACATGTGGCTTTATGAGTGAAAGGACAGACCGATAAGTAGGGGACATGTGGCTTTATGAGTGAAAGGACAGACTGATAAGTAGGGACATGTGGCTTTATAAGTGAAAGGACAGACCGATAAGTAGGGGACATGTGGCTTTATGCGTGAAAGGACAGACCGATAAGTAGGGGACATGTGGCTTTATGAGTGAAAGGACAGACCGATAAGTAGGGGATATGTGGCTTTATGAGTGAAAGGACAGACCGATAAGTAGGGGACATGTGGCTTTATGAGTGAAAGGACAGACCGATAAGTAGGGGACATGTGGCTTTATGCGTGAAAGGACAGACCGATAAGTAGGGGACATGTGGCTTTATGAGTGAAAGGACAGACCGATAAGTAGGGGATATGTGGCTCCATGAGTGAAAGGACAGACCGATAAGTAGGGGACATGTGGCTTTATGCGTGAAAGGACAGACCGATAAGTATGGGACATGTGACTTTATGTGTGAAAGGACAGACCAATAAGTAGGGGACATGTGGCTTTATGCGTGAAAGGACAGACCGATAAGTAGGGGACATGTGGCTTTATGCGTGAAAGGACAGACCGATAAGTAGGGGACATGTGGTTTATGAGTGAAAGGACAGACCGATAAGCAGGGGACGAAAGGACAGACCGATAAGTAGGGGACATGTGGCTTTATGAGTGAAAGGACAGATCGATACGTAGGGGACATGTGGCTTTATGCGTGAAAGGACAGACCGATAAGTAGGGGACATGTGGCTTTATGCGTGAAAGGACAGACAGATAAGTAGGGGACATGTGGCTTTATGAGTGAAAGGACAGACCGATAAGTAGGGGACGAAAGGACAGACCGATATGTAGGGGACATGTGGCTTTATGCGTGAAAGGACAGACAGATAAGTAGGGGACATGTGGCTTTATGAGTGAAAGGACAGACCGATAAGTAGGGGACGAAAGCACAGACCGATAAGTAGGGGACATGTGGCTTTATGCGTGAAAGGACAGACCGATAAGTAGGGGACATGTGGCTTTATGCGTGAAAGGACAGACCGATAAGTAGGGGACATGTGGCTTTATGAGTGAAAGGACAGACCGATAAGTAGGGGACGAAAGGACAGACCGATAAGTAGGGGACATGTGGCTTTATGAGTGAAAGGACAGATCGATAAGTAGGGGACATGTGGCTTTATGCGTGAAAGGACAGACCGATAAGTAGGGGACATGTGGCTTTATGCGTGAAAGGACAGACCGATAAGTAGGGGACATGTGGCTTTATGCGTGAAAGGACAGACCGATAAGTATGGGACATGTGACTTTATGCGTGAAAGGACAGACCAATAAGTAGGGGACATGTGGCTTTATGCGTGAAAGGACAGACCGATAAGTAGGGGACATGTGGCTTTATGCGTGAAAGGACAGACCGATAAGTAGGGGACATGTGGTTTATGAGTGAAAGGACAGACCGATAAGTAGGGGACGAAAGGACAGACCGATAAGTAGGGGACATGTGGCTTTATGAGTGAAAGGACAGACCAATAAGTAGGGGACATGTGGCTTTATGCGTGAAAGGACAGACCGATAAGTAGGGGACATGTGGCTTTATGCGTGAAAGGACAGACCGATAAGTAGGGGACATGTGGTTTATGAGTGAAAGGACAGACCGATAAGTAGGGGACGAAAGGACAGACCGATAAGTAGGGGACATGTGGCTTTATGAGTGAAAGGACAGATCGATACGTAGGGGACATGTGGCTTTATGCGTGAAAGGACAGACCGATAAGTAGGGGACATGTGGCTTTATGCGTGAAAGGACAGACAGATAAGTAGGGGACATGTGGCTTTATGAGTGAAAGGACAGACCGATAAGTAGGGGACGAAAGGACAGACCGATAAGTAGGGGACATGTGGCTTTATGCGTGAAAGGACAGACAGATAAGTAGGGGACATGTGGCTTTATGAGTGAAAGGACAGACCGATAAGTAGGGGACGAAAGCACAGACCGATAAGTAGGGGACATGTGGCTTTATGCGTGAAAGGACAGACCAATAAGTAGGGGACATGTGGCTTTATGCGTGAAAGGACAGACCGATAAGTAGGGGACATGTGGCTTTATGAGTGAAAGGACAGACCGATAAGTAGGGGACGAAAGGACAGACCGATAAGTAGGGGACATGTGGCTTGATGAGTGAAAGGACAGATCGATAAGTAGGGGACATGTGGCTTTATGCGTGAAAGGACAGACCGATAAGTAGGGGACATGTGGCTTTATGCGTGAAAGGACAGACCGATACGTAGGGGACATGTGGCTTTATGAGTGAAAGGACAGACCGATAAGTAGGGGACATGTGGCTTTATGCGTGAAAGAACAGACCGATAAGTAGGGGACATGTGGCTTTATGAGTGAAAGGACAGACCGATAAGTAGGGGACATGTGGCTTTATGCGTGAAAGGACAGACCGATAAGTAGGGGACATGTGGCTTTATGTGTGAAAGGACAGACCGATAAGTAGGGGACATGTGGCTTTATGAGTGAAAGGACAGAGCGATAAGTAGGGGACATGTGGCTTTATGCGTGAAAGGACAGACCGATAAGTAGGGGACATGTGGCTTTATGCGTGAAAGGACAGACCGATAAGTAGGGGACATGTGGCTTTATGCGTGAAAGGACAGACCGATAAGCAGGGGACATGTGGCTTTATGCGTGAAAGGACAGACCGATAAGTAGGAGACATGTGGCTTTATGCGTGAAAGGACAGACCGATAAGTAGGGGACATGTGGCTTTATGCGTGAAAGGACAGACCGATAAGTAGGGGACATGTGGCTTTATGAGTGAAAGGACAGACCGATAAGTAGGGGACATGTGGCTTTATGAGTGAAAGGACAGACCGATAAGTAGGGGACATGTGGCTTTATGCGTGAAAGGACAGACCGATAAGTAGGGGACATGTGGCTTTATGAGTGAAAGGACAGACCGATAAGTAGGGGACATGTGGCTTTATGCGTGAAAGGACTGACCGATAAGTAGGGGACATGTGGTTTTATGAGTGAAAGGACAGACCGATAAGTAGGGGACATGTGGCTTTATGAGTGAAAGGACAGACCGATAAGTAGGGGACATGTGGCTTTATGAGTGAAAGGACAGACCGATAAGTAGGGGACATGTGGCCTTATGAGTGAAAGGACAGACCGATAAGTAGGGGACATGTGGCTTTATGAGTGAAAGGACAGACCGATAAGTAGGGGACATGTGGCTTTATGCGTGAAAGGACAGACCGATAAGTAGGGGACATGTGGCTTTATGAGTGAAAGGACAGACCGATAAGTAGGGACATGTGGCTTTATGAGTGAAAGGACAGACCGATAAGTAGGGGACATGTGGCTTTATGAGTGAAAGGACAGACTGATAAGTAGGGACATGTGGCTTTATAAGTGAAAGGACAGACCGATAAGTAGGGGACATGTGGCTTTATGCGTGAAAGGACAGACCGATAAGTAGGGGATATGTGGCTTTATGAGTGAAAGGACAGACCGATAAGTAGGGGACATGTGGCTTTATGCGTGAAAGGACAGACCGATAAGTATGGGACATGTGACTTTATGCGTGAAAGGACAGACCAATAAGTAGGGGACATGTGGCTTTATGCGTGAAAGGACAGACCGATAAGTAGGGGACATGTGGCTTTATGCGTGAAAGGACAGACCGATAAGTAGGGGACATGTGGCTTTATGAGTGAAAGGACAGACCGATAAGTAGGGGACGAAAGGACAGACCGATAAGTAGGGGACATGTGGCTTTATGAGTGAAAGGACAGATCGATAAGTAGGGGACATGTGGCTTTATGCGTGAAAGGACAGACCGATAAGTAGGGGACATGTGGCTTTATGCGTGAAAGGACAGACCGATACGTAGGGGACATGTGGCTTTATGCGTGAAAGGACAGACCGATAAGTAGGGGACATGTGGCTTTATGCGTGAAAGGACAGACCGATAAGTAGGGGACATGTGGCTTTATGAGTGAAAGGACAGACCGATAAGTAGGGACATGTGGCTTTATGAGTGAAAGGACAGACCGATAAGTAGGGGACATGTGGCTTTATGAGTGAAAGGACAGACTGATAAGTAGGGACATGTGGCTTTATAAGTGAAAGGACAGACCGATAAGTAGGGGACATGTGGCTTTATGCGTGAAAGGACAGACCGATAAGTAGGGGACATGTGGCTTTATGAGTGAAAGGACAGACCGATAAGTAGGGGATATGTGGCTTTATGAGTGAAAGGACAGACCGATAAGTAGGGGACATGTGGCTTTATGAGTGAAAGGACAGACCGATAAGTAGGGGACATGTGGCTTTATGCGTGAAAGGACAGACCGATAAGTAGGGGACATGTGGCTTTATGAGTGAAAGGACAGACCGATAAGTAGGGGATATGTGGCTCCATGAGTGAAAGGACAGACCGATAAGTAGGGGACATGTGGCTTTATGCGTGAAAGGACAGACCGATAAGTATGGGACATGTGACTTTATGTGTGAAAGGACAGACCAATAAGTAGGGGACATGTGGCTTTATGCGTGAAAGGACAGACCGATAAGTAGGGGACATGTGGCTTTATGCGTGAAAGGACAGACCGATAAGTAGGGGACATGTGGTTTATGAGTGAAAGGACAGACCGATAAGCAGGGGACGAAAGGACAGACCGATAAGTAGGGGACATGTGGCTTTATGAGTGAAAGGACAGATCGATACGTAGGGGACATGTGGCTTTATGCGTGAAAGGACAGACCGATAAGTAGGGGACATGTGGCTTTATGCGTGAAAGGACAGACAGATAAGTAGGGGACATGTGGCTTTATGAGTGAAAGGACAGACCGATAAGTAGGGGACGAAAGGACAGACCGATATGTAGGGGACATGTGGCTTTATGCGTGAAAGGACAGACAGATAAGTAGGGGACATGTGGCTTTATGAGTGAAAGGACAGACCGATAAGTAGGGGACGAAAGCACAGACCGATAAGTAGGGGACATGTGGCTTTATGCGTGAAAGGACAGACCGATAAGTAGGGGACATGTGGCTTTATGCGTGAAAGGACAGACCGATAAGTAGGGGACATGTGGCTTTATGAGTGAAAGGACAGACCGATAAGTAGGGGACGAAAGGACAGACCGATAAGTAGGGGACATGTGGCTTTATGAGTGAAAGGACAGATCGATAAGTAGGGGACATGTGGCTTTATGCGTGAAAGGACAGACCGATAAGTAGGGGACATGTGGCTTTATGCGTGAAAGGACAGACCGATAAGTAGGGGACATGTGGCTTTATGCGTGAAAGGACAGACCGATAAGTATGGGACATGTGACTTTATGCGTGAAAGGACAGACCAATAAGTAGGGGACATGTGGCTTTATGCGTGAAAGGACAGACCGATAAGTAGGGGACATGTGGCTTTATGCGTGAAAGGACAGACCGATAAGTAGGGGACATGTGGTTTATGAGTGAAAGGACAGACCGATAAGTAGGGGACGAAAGGACAGACCGATAAGTAGGGGACATGTGGCTTTATGAGTGAAAGGACAGACCAATAAGTAGGGGACATGTGGCTTTATGCGTGAAAGGACAGACCGATAAGTAGGGGACATGTGGCTTTATGCGTGAAAGGACAGACCGATAAGTAGGGGACATGTGGTTTATGAGTGAAAGGACAGACCGATAAGTAGGGGACGAAAGGACAGACCGATAAGTAGGGGACATGTGGCTTTATGAGTGAAAGGACAGATCGATACGTAGGGGACATGTGGCTTTATGCGTGAAAGGACAGACCGATAAGTAGGGGACATGTGGCTTTATGCGTGAAAGGACAGACAGATAAGTAGGGGACATGTGGCTTTATGAGTGAAAGGACAGACCGATAAGTAGGGGACGAAAGGACAGACCGATAAGTAGGGGACATGTGGCTTTATGCGTGAAAGGACAGACAGATAAGTAGGGGACATGTGGCTTTATGAGTGAAAGGACAGACCGATAAGTAGGGGACGAAAGCACAGACCGATAAGTAGGGGACATGTGGCTTTATGCGTGAAAGGACAGACCAATAAGTAGGGGACATGTGGCTTTATGCGTGAAAGGACAGACCGATAAGTAGGGGACATGTGGCTTTATGAGTGAAAGGACAGACCGATAAGTAGGGGACGAAAGGACAGACCGATAAGTAGGGGACATGTGGCTTGATGAGTGAAAGGACAGATCGATAAGTAGGGGACATGTGGCTTTATGCGTGAAAGGACAGACCGATAAGTAGGGGACATGTGGCTTTATGCGTGAAAGGACAGACCGATACGTAGGGGACATGTGGCTTTATGAGTGAAAGGACAGACCGATAAGTAGGGGACATGTGGCTTTATGCGTGAAAGAACAGACCGATAAGTAGGGGACATGTGGCTTTATGAGTGAAAGGACAGACCGATAAGTAGGGGACATGTGGCTTTATGCGTGAAAGGACAGACCGATAAGTAGGGGACATGTGGCTTTATGTGTGAAAGGACAGACCGATAAGTAGGGGACATGTGGCTTTATGAGTGAAAGGACAGAGCGATAAGTAGGGGACATGTGACTTTATGCGTGAAAGGACAGACCGATAAGTAGGGGACATGTGGCTTTATGCGTGAAAGGACAGACCGATAAGTAGGGGACATGTGGCTTTATGCGTGAAAGGACAGACCGATAAGTAGGGGACATGTGGCTTTATGAGTGAAAGGACAGACCGATAAGTAGGGGACATGTGGCTTTATGCGTGAAAGGACAGACCGATACGTAGGGGACATGTGGCTTTATGTGTGAAAGGACAGACCGATAAGTAGGGGACATGTGGCTTTATGAGTGAAAGGACAGAGCGATAAGTAGGGGACATGTGACTTTATGCGTGAAAGGACAGACCGATAAGTAGGGGACATGTGGCTTTATGCGTGAAAGGACAGACCGATAAGTAGGGGACATGTGGCTTTATGCGTGAAAGGACAGACCGATAAGTAGGGGACATGTGGCTTTATGCGTGAAAGGACAGACCGATAAGTAGGGGACATGTGGCTTTATGCGTGAAAGGACAGACCGATAAGTAGGGGACATGTGGCTTTATGCGTGAAAGGACAGACCGATAAGTAGGGGACATGTAGCTTTATGAGTGAAAGGACAGACCGATAAGTAGGGGACATGTGGCTTTATGCGTGAAAGGACAGACCGATAAGTAGGGGACATGTGGCTTTATGAGTGAAAGGACAGACCGATAAGTAGGGGACATGTGGCTTTATGCGTGAAAGGACAGACCGATAAGTAGGGGACATGTGGCTTTATGAGTGAAAGGACAGACCGATAAGTAGGGGACATGTGGCTTTATGAGTGAAAGGACAGACCGATAAGTAGGGGACATGTGGCTTTATGCGTGAAAGGACAGACCGATAAGTAGGGGATATGTGGCTTTATGAGTGAAAGGACAGACCGATAAGTAGGGGACATGTGGCTTTATGCGTGAAAGGACAGACCGATAAGTAGGGGACATGTGGCTTTATGAGTGAAAGGACAGACCAATAAGTAGGGGACATGTGGCTTTATGCGTGAAAGGACAAACCGATAAGTAGGGGACATGTGGCTTTATGCGTGAAAGGACAGACCGATAAGTAGGGGACATGTGGCTTTATGCGTGAAAGGACAGACCGATAAGTAGGGGACATGTGGCTTTATGCGTGAAAGGACAGACCGATAAGTAGGGGACATGTGGCTTTATGCGTGAAAGGACAAACCGATAAGTAGGGGACATGTAGCTTTATGAGTGAAAGGACAGACCGATAAGTAGGGGACATGTGGCTTTATGAGTGAAAGGACAGACCGATAAGTAGGGGACATGTGGCTTTATGAGTGAACGGACAGACTGATAAGTAGGGACATGTGGCTTTATAAGTGAAAGGACAGACCGATAAGTAGGGGACATGTGGCTTTATAAGTGAAAGGACAGACCGATAAGTAGGGGACATGTGGCTTTATGAGTGAAAGGACAGACCGATAAGTAGGGGACATGTGGCTTTATGAGTGAAAGGACAGACCGATAAGTAGGGGACATGTGGCTTTATGAGTGAAAGGACAGACCGATAAGTAGGGGACATGTGACTTTATGCGTGAAAGGACAGACCGATAAGTAGGGGACATGTGGCTTTATGCGTGAAAGAACAGACCGATAAGTAGGGGACATGTGGCTTTATGCGTGAAAGGACAGACCAATAAGTAGGGGACATGTGGCTTTATGCGTGAAAGGACAGACCGATAAGTAGGGGGCATGTGGCTTTATGCGTGAAAGGACAGACCGATAAGTAGGGAACATGTGGCTTGATGCGTGAAAGGACAGACCGATAAGTAGGGGACATGTGGCTTTATGCGTGAAAGGACAGACCGATAAGTAGGGGACGAAAGGACAGACCGATAAGTAGGGGACATGTGGCTTTATGAGTGAAAGGACAGAGCGATAAGTAGGGGACATGTGGCTTTATGCGTGAAAGGACAGACCGATAAGTAGGGGACATGTGGCTTTATGCGTGAAAGGACAGACCGATAAGTAGGGGACATGTGGCTTTATGAGTGAAAGGACAGACCGATAAGTAGGGGACATGTGGCTTTATGAGTGAAAGGACAGACCGATAAGTAGGGGACATGTGGCTTGATGCGTGAAAGGACAGACCGATAAGTAGGGGACATGTGGCTTTATGAGTGAAAGGACAGACCGATAAGTAGGGGACATGTGGCTTGATGCGTGAAAGGACAGACTGATAAGTAGGGGACATGTGGCTTTATGAGTGAAAGGACAGACCGATAAGTAGGGGACATGTGGCTTTATGCGTGAAAGGACAGACCGATAAGTAGGGGACATGTGGCTTTATGCGTGAAAGGACAGACCGATAAGTAGGGGACACGTGGCTTTATGCGTGAAAGGACAGACCGATAAGTAGGGGACATGTGGCTTTATGCGTGAAAGGACAGACCGATAAGTAGGGGACATGTGGCTTTATGAGTGAAAGGACAGACCGATAAGTAGGGACATGTGGCTTTATGAGTGAAAGGACAGAGCGATAAGTAGGGGACATGCGGCTTTATGCGTGAAAGGACAGACCGATAAGTAGGGGACATGTGGCTTTATGCGCGAAAGGACAGACCGATAAGCAGGGGACATGTGGCTTTATGCGTGAAAGGACAGACCGATAAGTAGGGGACATGTGGCTTTATGCGTGAAAGGACAGACCGATAAGTAGGGGACATGTGGCTTTATGAGTGAAAGGACAGACCGATAAGTAGGGGACATGTGGCTTTATGAGTGAAAGGACAGACCGATAAGTAGGGGACATGTGGCTTTATGAGTGAAAGGACAGACCGATAAGTAGGGGACATGTGGCTTTATGAGTGAAAGGACAGACCGATAAGTAGGGGACATGTGGCTTTATGAGTGAAAGGACAGACCGATAAGTAGGGGACATGTGGCTTTATGAGTGAAAGGACAGACCGATAAGTAGGGGACATGTGGCTTTATGAGTGAAAGGACAGACCGATAAGTAGGGGACATGTGGCTTTATGCGTGAAAGGACTGACCGATAAGTAGGGGATATGTGGCTTTATGAGTGAAAGGACAGACCGATAAGTAGGGGACATGTGGCTTTATGAGTGAAAGGACAGACCGATAAGTAGGGGACATGTGGCTTTATGAGTGAAAGGACAGACCGATAAGTAGGGGACATGTGGCTTTATGAGTGAAAGGACAGACCGATAAGTAGGGGACATGTGGCTTTATGAGTGAAAGGACAGACCGATAAGTAGGGGACATGTGGCTTTATGAGTGAAAGGACAGACCGATAAGTAGGGGACATGTGGCTTTATGCGTGAAAGGACAGACCGATAAGTAGGGGACATGTGGCTTTATGAGTGAAAGGACAGACCGATAAGTAGGGGACATGTGGCTTTATGCGTGAAAGGACAGACCGATAAGTAGGGGACATGTGGCTTTATGCGTGAAAGGACAGACCGATAAGTAGGGACATGTGGCTTTATGAGTGAAAGGACAGACCGATAAGTAGGGGACATGTGGCTTTATGAGTGAAAGGACAGACCGATAAGTAGGGGACATGTGACTTTATGCGTGAAAGGACAGAGCGATAAGTAGGGGACATGTGGCTTTATGAGTGAAAGGACAGACCGATAAGTAGGGGACATGTGGCTTTATGCGTGAAAGGACAGACCGATAAGTAGGGGACATGTGGCTTTATGCGTGAAAGGACAGACCGATAAGTAGGGGACATGTGGCTTAATGAGTGAAAGGACAGACCAATAAGTAGGGGACATGTGGCTTTATGAGTGAAAGGACAGACCGATAAGTAGGGGACATGTGGCTTTATGAGTGAAAGGACAGACCGATAAGTAGGGGACATGTGGCTTTATGCGTGAAAGGACAGACCAATAAGTAGGGGACATGTGGCTTTATGCGTGAAAGGACAGACCGATAAGTAGGGGACATGTGGCTTTATGAGTGAAAGGACAGACCGATAAGTAGGGACATGTGGCTTTATGAGTGAAAGGACAGACCGATAAGTAGGGGACATGTGGCTTTATGCGTGAAAGGACAGACAGATAAGTAGGGGACATGTGGCTTTATGAGTGAAAGGACAGACCGATAAGTAGGGGACATGTGGCTTTATGCGTGAAAGGACAGACCGCTAAGTAGGGGACATGTGGCTTTATGAGTGAAAGGACAGACCGATAAGTAGGGGACATGTGGCTTTATGAGTGAAAGGACAGACCGATAAGTAGGGGACAGGTGGCTTTATGAGTGAAAGGACAGACCGATAAGTAGGGGACATGTGGCTTTATGCGTGAAAGGACAGACCGATAAGTAGGGGACATGTGGCCTTATGCGTGAAAGGACAGACCGATAAGTAGGGGACATGTGGCTTTATGAGTGAAAGGACAGACCGATAAGTAGGGGACATGTGGCTTTATGCGTGAAAGGACAGACCGACAAGTAGGGGACATGTGACTTCATGCGTGAAAGGACAGACCGATAAGTAGGGGACATGTGGCTTTATGAGTGAAAGGACAGAGCGATAAGTAGGGGACATGTGGCTTTATGCGTGAAAGGACAGACCGATAAGTAGGGGACATGTGGCTTTATGAGTGAAAGGACAGACCGATAAGTAGGGGACATGTGGCTTTATGCGTGAAAGGACAGACCGATAAGTAGGGGACATGTGGCTTTATGCGTGAAAGGACAGACCGATAAGTAGGGGACATGTGGCTTTATGAGTGAAAGGACAGACCGATAGGTAGGGGACATGTGGCTTTATGAGTGAAAGGACAGACCGATAAGTAGGGGACATGTGGCTTTATGCGTGAAAGGACAGACCGATAAGTAGGGGACATGTGGCTTTATGAGTGAAAGGACAGACCGATAAGTAGGGGACATGTGGCTTTATGCGTGAAAGGACAGACCGATAAGTAGGGGACATGTGGCTTCATGCGTGAAAGGACAGACCGATAAGTAGGGGACATGTGGCTTTATGCGTGAAAGGACAGACCGATAAGTAGGGGACATGTGGCTTTATGAGTGAAAGGACAGACCGATAAGTAGGGGACATGTGGCTTTATGAGTGAAAGGACAGACCGATAAGTAGGGGACATGTGGCTTTATGCGTGAAAGGACAGACCGATAAGTAGGGGACATGTGGCTTTATGAGTGAAAGGACAGACCGATAAGTAGGGGACATGTGGCTTTATGCGTGAAAGGACAGACCGATAAGTAGGGGACATGTGGCTTCATGCGTGAAAGGACAGACCGATAAGTAGGGGACATGTGGCTTTATGAGTGAAAGGACAGACCGATAAGTAGGGGACATGTGGCTTTATGCGTGAAAGGACAGACCGATAAGTAGGGGACATGTGGCTTTATGCGTGAAAGGACAGACCGATAAGTAGGGGACATGTGGCTTATGAGTGAAAGGACAGAGCGATAAGTAGGGGACATGTGGCTTTATGCGTGAAAGGACAGACCGATAAGTAGGGGACATGTGGCTTTATGAGTGAAAGGACAGACCGATAAGTAGGGGACATGTGGCTTTATGAGTGAAAGGACAGACCGATAAGTAGGGGACATGTGGCTTTATGCGTGAAAGGACAGACCGATAAGTAGGGGACATGTGGCTTCATGAGTGAAAGGACAGACCGATAAGTAGGGGACATGTGGCTTTATGCGTGAAAGGACAGACCGATAAGTAGGGGACATGTGGCTTTATGCGTGAAAGGACAGACCGATAAGTAGGGGACATGTGGCTTTATGAGTGAAAGGACAGACCGATAAGTAGGGGACATGTGGCTTTATGCACTTATGAACACCGTTAGGAATATCTTCAGATTAATCAAATTATAAACGGTGTCGCAGACGGACCTTGCAAAACTGTTTCATGTCGTTGTCGACCTTGGTGAAGTGTGTGAGGCAGACTGACCTTGGTGAAGTGTGTGAGGCAGACTGACCTTGGTGAAGTGTGTGAGGCAGACTGACCTTGGTGAAGTGTGTGAGGCAGACTGACCTTGGTGAAGTGTGTGAGGCAGACTGACCTTGGTGAAGTGTGTGAGGCAGACTGACCTTGGTGAAGTGTGTGAGGCAGACTGACCTTGGTGAAGTGTGTGATGTCGACTGACCTTGGTGAAGTGTGTGATGTCGACTGACCTTGGTAAAGTGTGTGATGTAGACCGCCTTGGTTCCATGAGCGGACACCTCGGAAGACACGTGGCGGTGCTCCAGCCGCCAGCTGTCCACTCGCACCATGACACAGGCTGCAATGAGGCAGCACGTCACACTGTCACCAACATCTAACCCAGCATACACCCCACAACCATAATTGTGTCTACCAGTCCAACATATCGAACGTGCTTCAAGTACAACGTCTGGCATTTCAGATAGCAAAGGTCACCAACATGATTCCGAAACAAACAAATGAGCGACACTTTAACATATGCTGTAGCATGGGTTTCAAGCATCACATCGTTACCTATATGGTCATAGGATATGAAGACGGCGGCGTTGGCGCAATGCGCGGTTACACGGAGCTGACGATCGCGCAGGATTGCAGCGCCTCGGGGGCACTGTGAGCGGCGTGTTTCTATGGCTACAGGCGGTGTCGGGGGTTTGGCTGACGCGAGCCGGGCTCTCCCCACAAGCGCCGAGATGACAGCAAGACACGGCGTCGACAGCTCCACCTGGACGTCGTCAATGGTACCATGGACAGACACCTGGCCCTCGGTGCTCTCTATCTGTAGCAAACCGGAGAACAACTGTGAAGGCTCCAACAAACCATCAACGCCTCCTCAGTGGTTCGAACCCCGCCCGTGCAAATGTCGTTTTGTGCAGGATAAGATCCCATGTCTTTCTTTCGCACAGAGTAGGGGGTTATTCCTGGCGACATGGCTCATGCCTACCTTGACCTTTCCATTATCGCGATATGATTTTAGAGGTTAAATTGTTTAACTTAAACCAATCAAGTTATCGACGTATACAGTGCCATGATACACATCCAATAAGAGATACGGATGTGCCGGTAGTTGGAGCTTAGCAAAGTGTTTTTTTTTACCTTCATTGCCAGTTTGTGAAGATACAAAGGGACATTCCAGTGGTGGACTGTGGGAGAGAGTTCCGAGGCCGGCACACTGCCTTCAGCCAGCTTGCAGTATACAGAGGCCACAGTGAGGTCCAGGTCGCCACATACACCTGTCAGCAGAGAACCATGGACAGATAATATATATATGGTTAGACTCCTTCAGATAATAGATAAACCGTCAGTCTTATGTCTACTGGTTGTACACTTCCAGATAACTGCTGAACAACCCGTCTTATGTCTACTGTTTATACTCTTCCAGATAATTGTTGAACAACCCGTCTTATGTCTACTGTTTATACTCTTCCAGATAATTGTTGAACAACCCGTCTTATGTCTACTGTTTATACTCTTCCCGATAATAGATAAACCACCAGTCTTATGTCTACTGTTTATACTCTTCCCGATAATTGATAAACCCCCAGTCTTATGTCTACTGGTTATACTCTTCCAGATAATTGTTGAACAACCCGTCTTATGTCCACTGTTTATATTCTTCCCGAAAATTGATAAACCACCAATCTTATGTCTACTGTTTATACTCTTCCCGAAAATTGATAAACCACCAATCTTATGTCTACTGGTTATACTCTTCCAGATAATTGTTGAACAACCCGTCTTATGTCCACTGTTTATACTCTTCCCGAAAATTGATAAACCACCAATCTTATGTCTACTGGTTATACTCTTCCAGATAATTGTTGAACAACCCGTCTTATGTCCACTGTTTATACTCTTCCCGAAAATTGATAAACCACCAATCTTATGTCTACTGGTTATACTCTTCCAGATAATTGTTGAACAACCCGTCTTATGTCTACTGTTTATACTCTTCCCGATAATAGATAAACCACCAGTCTTATGTCTACTGGTTATACTCTTCACGATAATAGATAAACCACAAGTCTTTTGTCTACTGGTTGTTCTCTTCCAGATAATTGCTGAACCAGATAGCACACTGAGCGTGCCTGACCTTGATTGGTAGCCGTCGCCTCGACGACCACCCGACCTTCCATCATGCCACCCTTCAGCCCTCCGCACCCCGAGGTGGCAACCGCCGTAGACAGGTTCTTCACGTGACATCGAGCCTTCACCTTCCTTCCCTCCAGACCCTGCAGAATGCCGAGTCTGGGAGGGCTGTAACGACAAGCCACCGGTCACACTAATACCCCTGCTCATCATCACAGAACAATGGCGGGACTGTCAGGCTTGGGATGCGTTACATGTTACAGTGGACTGACCTGGGATGGGTTACATGTTACAGTGGACTGACCTGGGATGGCTTACATGTTACAGTGGACTGACCTGGGATGGGTTACATGTTACAGTGTACTGACCTGGGATGGGTTACATGTTACAGTGGACTGACCTGGGATGGGTTACATGTTACAGTGGACTGACCTGGGATTAGTCGCCGTGTGTCGAGTCCTCGGTGTCAGATCCTCTACTACAGACCACCACTGCTGCAGCTCCTCTTGGTGAAAGCCGACGAAACTATGAAGGATTTGAAGAGATACGTCCGCGATCTCCTCGGAGACCTGAAAGACCATGAAGACTGTTGATCAAGTCTTCAGAACAGTGTAAAATATGCTACGTCAGGAGGCCACCATTGGGATGCGTTACTTACAATATGCTACGTCAGGAGGCCACCATTGGGATGCGTTACTTACAGTATGCTACGTCAGGAGGCCACCATTGGGATGTGTTACTTACAATATGCTACGTCAGGAGGCCACCATTGGGATGCGTTACTTACAATATGCTACGTCAGGAGGCCACCATTGGGATGCGTTACTTACAATATGCTACGTCAGGAGGCCACCATTGGGATGTGTTACTTACAATATGCTACGTCAGGAGGCCACCATTGGGATGCGTTACTTACAGTATGCTACGTCAGTAGGCCACCATTGGGATGCGTTACTTACAGTATGCTACGTCAGGAGGCCACCATTGGGATGTGTTACTTACAATATGCTACGTCAGGAGGCCACCATTGGGATGCGTTACTTACAGTATGCTACGTCAGGAGGCCACCATTGGGATGTGTTACTTACAATATGCTACGTCAGGAGGCCACCATTGGGATGCGTTACTTACAATATGCTACGTCAGGAGGCCACCATTGGGATGCGTTACTTACAATATGCTACGTCAGGAGGCCACCATTGGGATGTGTTACTTACAATATGCTACGTCAGGAGGCCACCATTGGGATGCGTTACTTACAATATGCTACGTCAGGAGGCCACCATTGGGATGTGTTACTTACAATATGCTACGTCAGGAGGCCACCATTGGGATGCGTTACTTACAATATGCTACGTCAGGAGGCCACCATTGGGATGCGTTACTTACAATATGCTACGTCAGGAGGCCACCATTGGGATGTGTTACTTACAATATGCTACGTCAGGAGGCCACCATTGGGATGCGTTACTTACAATATGCTACGTCAGGAGGCCACCATTGGGATGCGTTACTTACAATATGCTACGTCAGGAGGCCACCATTGGGATGTGTTACTTACAATATGCTACGTCAGGAGGCCACCATTGGGATGTGTTACTTACAATATGCTACGTCAGGAGGCCACCATTGGGATGTGTTACTTACAATATGCTACGTCAGGAGGCCACCATTGGGATGCGTTACTTACAGTATGCTACGTCAGGAGGCCACCATTGGGATGCGTTACTTACAATATGCTACGTCAGGAGGCCACCATTGGGATGCGTTACTTACAATATGCTACGTCAGGAGGCCACCATTGGGATGCGTTACTTACAATATGCTACGTCAGGAGGCCTCCATTGGGATGCGTTACTTACAGTATGCTACGTCAGGAGGCCACCATTGGGATGCGTTACTTACAGTATGCTACGTCAGGAGGCCACCATTGGGATGCGTTACTTACAATATGCTACGTCAGGAGGCCACCATTGGGATGTGTTACTTACAGTATGCTACGTCAGGAGGCCACCATTGGGATGTGTTACTTACAGTATGCTACGTCAGGAGGCCACCATTGGGATGCGTTACTTACAATATGCTACGTCAGGAGGCCACCATTGGGATGCGTTACTTACAATATGCTACGTCAGGAGGCCACCATTGGGATGCGTTACTTACAATATGCTACGTCAGGAGGCCACCATTGGGATGCGTTACTTACAATATGCTACGTCAGGAGGCCACCATTGGGATGCGTTACTTACAATATGCTACGTCAGGAGGCCACCATTGGGATGTGTTACTTACAGTATGCTACGTCAGGAGGCCACCATTGGGATGTGTTACTTACAGTATGCTACGTCAGGAGACCACCATTGGGATGCGTTACTTACAGTATGCTACGTCAGGAGGCCACCATTGGGATGCGTTACTTACAATCTTACATCAGTCCCATAATGTCTCGCGGAGGTTTCTTGGTCCCTTTAGCCTTCATGTGAGTGTAAATGGTCTAACACCATGTAAATATTTTCTTTATATCAGTCACCATAGTGATGCGTTCGTTATCTCAGTCACCATAGTGATGCGTTCATTATCTCAGTCACCATAGTGATGCGTTCTTTATCTCAGTCACCATAGTGATGCGTTCGTTATCTCAGTCACCATAGTGATGCGTTCTTTATCTCAGTCACCATAGTGATGCGTTCATTATCTCAGTCACCATAGTGATGCGTTCATTATCTCAGTCACCATAGTGATGCGTTCTTTATCTCAGTCACCATAGTGATGCGTTCATTATCTCAGTCACCATAGTGATGCGTTCTTTATATCAGTCACCATAGTGATGCGTTCGTTATCTCAGTCACCATAGTGATGCGTTCATTATCTCAGTCACCATAGTGATGCGTTCTTTATCTCAGTCACCATAGTGATGCGTTCGTTATCTCAGTCACCATAGTGATGCGTTCTTTATCTCAGTCACCATAGTGATGCGTTCATTATCTCAGTCACCATAGTGATGCGTTCTTTATCTCAGTCACCATAGTGATGCGTTCGTTATCTCAGTCACCATAGTGATGCGTTCGTTATCTCAGTCACCATAGTGATGCGTTCATTATCTCAGTCACCATAGTGATGCGTTCTTTATCTCAGTCACCATAGTGATGCGTTCGTTATCTTAGTCACCATAGTAATGCGTTCATTATCTCAGTCACCATAGTGATGCGTTCGTTATCTCAGTCACCATAGTGATGCGTTCGTTATCTCAGTCACCATAGTGATGCGTTCGTTATCTCAGTCACCATAGTGATGCGTTCTTTATCTCAGTCACCATAGTAATGCGTTCATTATCTCAGTCACCATAGTGATGCGTTCATTATCTCAGTCACCATAGTGATGCGTTCGTTATCTCAGTCACCATAGTGATGCGTTCGTTATCTCAGTCACCATAGTGATGCGTTCATTATCTCAGTCACCATAGTGATGCGTTCTTTATCTCAGTCACCATAGTGATGCGTTCGTTATCTTAGTCACCATAGTAATGCGTTCATTATCTCAGTCACCATAGTGATGCGTTCGTTATCTCAGTCACCATAGTGATGCGTTCGTTATCTCAGTCACCATAGTGATGCGTTCGTTATCTCAGTCACCATAGCGATCCGTTCATTATCTAACAACTGTGACCCGATCAATAACTCAATAAATACCATGGCTGTATTACGTTACTGATCAGGTGACGTTTGGTTGGTTGTGTTTTAAGCAAGGCGCTTGAACCTCAGCAGGCCATACCGCGACAATGGAATGATTGAACCTCAGCAGGCCATACGGGGACAATGGAAAGATTGAACCTCAGCAGGCCATACAGCGACAATGGAAAGATTGAACCTCAGCAGGCCATACCGCGACAATGGAAAGATTGAACCTCAGCAGGCCATACCGCGACAATGGAAAATTGAACCTCAGCAGGCCATACCGCGACAATGGAAAGATTGAACCTCAGCAGGCCATACCGCGACAATGGAAAGATTGAACCTCAGCAGGCCATACCGCGACAATGGAAAGATTGAAACTCAGCAGGCCATACCGCGACAATGGAAAGATTGAACCTCAGCAGGCCATACCGCGACAATGGAAAGATTGAACCTCAGCAGGCCATACCGCGACAATGGGGAGATTGAACCTCAGCAGGCCATACCGCGACAATGGAAAGATTGAACCTCAGCAGGCCATACCGCGACAATGAAAAGATTGAACCTCAGCAGGCCATACCGCGACAATGAAAAGATTGAACCTCAGCAGGCCATACCGCGACAATGGGGAGATTGAACCTCAGCAGGCCATACCGCGACAATGGAAAGATTGAACCTCAGCGGGCCATACCGCGACAATGGAAAGATTAAACCTCAGCAGGCCATACCGCGACAATGGGGAGATTGAACCTCAGCAGGCCATACCGCGACAATGGGGAGATTGAACCTCAGCAGGCCATACCGCGACAATGGAAAGATTAAACCTCAGCAGGCCATACCGCGACAATGGAAAATTGAACCTCAGCAAGCCATACCGCGACAATGGAAAGATTGAACCTCAGTAGGCCATACCGCGACAATGGAAAGATTGAACCTCAGCAGGCCATACCGCGACAATGGAAAGATTGAACCTCAGCAGGCCATACCGCGACAATGGAGAGATTGAACCTCAGCAGGCCATACCGCGACAATGGAAAGATTGAACCTCAGCAGGCCATACCGCGACAATGAAAAGATTGAACCTCAGCAGGCCATACCGCGACAATGGGGAGATTGAACCTCAGCAGGCCATACCGCGACAATGGGGAGATTGAACCTCAGCGGGCCATACCGTGACAATGGAAAGATTAAACCTCAGCAGGCCATACCGCGACAATGGAAAGATTGAACCTCAGCGGGCCATACCGCGACAATGGAAAGATTAAACCTCAGCAGGCCATACCGCGACAATGGGGAGATTGAACCTCAGCAGGCCATACCGCGACAATGGAAAGATTGAACCTCAGCAGGCCATACCGCGACAATGGAAAGATTGAACCTCAGCAGGCCATACCGCGACAATGGAAAGATTAAACCTCAGCAGGCCATACCGCGACAATGGAAAGATTGAACCTCAGCAGGCCATACCGCGACAATGGGGAGATTGAACCTCAGCAGGCCATACCGCGACAATGGGGAGATTGAACCTCAGCAGGCCATACCGCGACAATGGAAAGATTGAACCTCAGCAGGCCATACCGCGACAATGGGGAGACCGTGGACTATAGTAGCCATGTCTTCGAGTGTAATCCCTTAATCATCGTGAAGAAACACATGGAAACTTTACCCTGCACAAAAGTATACATTTGCACATGTGGAATTGGAAACACAAACCGGCCGCTTGGGCTGACCTAGCAAAGCACACTGGACAGAAACCTCCGCTCCATGCCAGGTCAAGGGGTGACCTGTAACCAGAGATAGGCTCTGACACGCGCTCCATGCCAGGTCAAGGGGTGACCTGTAACCGGAGAGAGGCTCTGACACGCGCTCCATGCCAGGTCAAGGGGTGACCTGTAACCGGAGAGAGGCTCTGACACGCGCTCCATGCCAGGTCAAGGGGTGACCTGTAACCGGAGAGAGGCTCTGACACGCGCTCCATGCCAGGTCAAGGGGTGACCTGTAACCGGAGAGAGGCTGTGACACGCGCTCCATGCCAGGTCAAGGGGTGACCTGTAACCGGAGAGAGGCTGTGACACGTGCTCCATGCTAGGTCAAGGGGTGACCTGTAACCGGAGAGAGGCTGTGACACGCGCTCCATGCCAGGTCAAGGGGTGACCTGTAACCGGAGAGAGGCTGTGACACGCGCTCCATGCCAGGTCAAGGGGTGACCTGTAACCGGAGAGAGGCTGTGACACGCGCTCCATGCCAGGTCAAGGGGTGACCTGTAACCGGAGAGAGGCTGTGACACGCGCTCCATGCCAGGTCAAGGGGTGACCTGTAACCGGAGAGAGGCTGTGACACGCGCTCCATGCCAGGTCAAGGGGTGACTTGTAACCAGAGAGAGGCTCTGACACGCGCTCCATGCCAGGTCAAGGGGTGACCTGTAACCGGAGAGAGGCTCTGACACGCGCTCCATGCCCGGTCAAGGGGTGACCTGTAACCAGAGAGAGGCTCTGACACGCGCTCCATGCCAGGTCAAGGGGTGACCTGTAACCAGAGAGAGGCTGTGACACGCGCTCCATGCCAGGTCAAGGGGTGACCTGTAACCGGAGAGAGGCTGTGACACGCGCTCCATGCCAGGTCAAGGGGTGACCTGTAACCGGAGAGAGGCTGTGACACGCGCTCCATGCCAGGTCAAGGGGTGACCTGTAACCGGAGAGAGGCTCTGACACGCGCTCCATGCCAGGTCAAGGGGTGACCTGTAACCGGAGAGAGGCTGTGACACGCGCTCCATGCCAGGTCAAGGGGTGACCTGTAACCAGAGAGAGGCTCTGACACGCGCTCCATGCCAGGTCAAGGGGTGACCTGTAACCAGAGAGAGGCTCTGACACGCGCTCCATGCCAGGTCAAGGGGTGACCTGTAACCGGAGAGAGGCTGTGACACGCGCTCCATGCCAGGTCAAGGGGTGACCTGTAACCGGAGAGAGGCTGTGACACGTGCTCCATGCTAGGTCAAGGGGTGACCTGTAACCGGAGAGAGGCTGTGACACGCGCTCCATGCCAGGTCAAGGGGTGACCTGTAACCGGAGAGAGGCTGTGACACGCGCTCCATGCCAGGTCAAGGGGTGACCTGTAACCGGAGAGAGGCTGTGACACGCGCTCCATGCCAGGTCAAGGGGTGACCTGTAACCGGAGAGAGGCTGTGACACGCGCTCCATGCCAGGTCAAGGGGTGACCTGTAACCGGAGAGAGGCTGTGACACGCGCTCCATGCCAGGTCAAGGGGTGACTTGTAACCAGAGAGAGGCTCTGACACGCGCTCCATGCCAGGTCAAGGGGTGACCTGTAACCGGAGAGAGGCTCTGACACGCGCTCCATGCCCGGTCAAGGGGTGACCTGTAACCAGAGAGAGGCTCTGACACGCGCTCCATGCCAGGTCAAGGGGTGACCTGTAACCAGAGAGAGGCTGTGACACGCGCTCCATGCCAGGTCAAGGGGTGACCTGTAACCGGAGAGAGGCTGTGACACGCGCTCCATGCCAGGTCAAGGGGTGACCTGTAACCGGAGAGAGGCTGTGACACGCGCTCCATGCCAGGTCAAGGGGTGACCTGTAACCGGAGAGAGGCTCTGACACGCGCTCCATGCCAGGTCAAGGGGTGACCTGTAACCGGAGAGAGGCTGTGACACGCGCTCCATGCCAGGTCAAGGGGTGACCTGTAACCAGAGAGAGGCTCTGACACGCGCTCCATGCCAGGTCAAGGGGTGACCTGTAACCAGAGAGAGGCTCTGACACGCGCTCCATGCCAGGTCAAGGGGTGACCTGTAACCGGAGAGAGGCTGTGACACGCGCTCCATGCCAGGTCAAGGGGTGACCTGTAACCAGAGAGAGGCTCTGACACGCGCTCCATGCCAGGTCAAGGGGTGACCTGTAACAGGAGAGAGGCTCTGACACGCGCTCCATGCCAGGTCAAGGGGTGACCTGTAACCAGAGAGAGGCTCTGACACGCGCTCCATGCCAGGTCAAGGAGTGACCTGTAACCGGAGAGAGGCTGTGACACGCGCTCCATGCCAGGTCAAGGAGTGACCTGTAACCGGAGAGAGGCTGTGACACGCGCTCCATGCCAGGTCAAGGGGTGACCTGTAACCGGAGAGAGGCTCTGACATGTGTTTCAGTGCATGAGAGTTCGCCAATACTTAAATGTGAACGAATGGTTCGCATTATATGACAGAAGGACTAACCTGAACTTCCAGAAGTACGGCACGTAGATCCAGAAGGTTGGCACACAGCGACTTGACGTGGGCACCTGCGGATGAAGGTTACGAAGAGATAAGGCGTCGCATTGTCGCTTACTTATCTAATGACAATAGTGCAACTCGTTAATCTCACCATCAACAAAACTGACAATATGTTATCTCACAGCGATACACACCAACGAGCGAAACGAGGGGGTGTCTAGGACAGGGCTCACGTAAAGGGGGTGGAGGGTGGAGGGTGGAGGGTAGGGCTTAGGTTAAGGGGGGTGAAGGGTAGGGCTCAGGAGAAGGGGGTGGAGGGTAGGGCTTAGGTCAAGGGGGGGTGAAGGGTAGGGTTCAGGAGAAAGGGTGGAGGGTAGGGCTCACGTAAACGGGGAGGAGGGAGGAGGGTGGAGGGTGGAGGGTGGAGGGTAGGGCTTAGGTCAAGGGGGGGTGAAGGGTAGGGCTCAGGAGAAGGGGGTGGAGGGTAGGGCTCACGTAAACGGGGTGGAGGGTGGAGGGTAGGGCTTAGGTGAAGGGGGGTGGAGGGTAGGGCTCAGGAGAAGGGGGTGGAGGGTGGAGGGTAGGGCTTAGGTTAAGGGGGGTGAAGGGTAGGGCTCAGGAGAAGGGGGTGGAGGGTAGGGCTTAGGTCAAGGAGGGGTGAAGGGTAGGGTTCAGGAGAAGGGGGTGGAGGGTAGGGCTCACGTAAACGGGGAGGAGGGAGGAGGGTGGAGGGTGGAGGGTGGAGGGTGGAGGGTAGGGCTTAGGTCAAGGGGGGGTGAAGGGTAGGGCTCAGGAGAAGGGGGTGGAGGGTAGGGCTCACGTAAACGGGGTGGAGGGTGGAGGGTAGGGCTAATGGAGAAGGGGGGTGGAGGGCAGGGCTCAGGAGAAGGGGGTGGAAGGTAGGGCTCACGTAAAGGGGGAGGAGGGTGGAGGGTGGAGGGTGGAGGGTAGGGCTTAGGTCAAGGGGGGGTGAAGGGTAGGGCTCAGGAGAAGGGGGTGGAGGGTAGGGCTCACGTAAACGGGGTGGAGGGTGGAGGGTAGGGCTTAGGTGAAGGGGGGTGGAGGGTAGGGCTCAGGAGAAGGGGGTGGAGGGTGGAGGGTAGGGCTTAGGTTAAGGGGGGTGAAGGGTAGGGCTCAGGAGAAGGGGGTGGAGGGTAGGGCTTAGGTCAAGGAGGGGTGAAGGGTAGGGTTCAGGAGAAGGGGGTGGAGGGTAGGGCTCACGTAAACGGGGAGGAGGGAGGAGGGTGGAGGGTGGAGGGTGGAGGGTAGGGCTTAGGTCAAGGGGGGGTGAAGGGTAGGGCTCAGGAGAAGGGGGTGGAGGGTAGGGCTCACGTAAACGGGGTGGAGGGTGGAGGGTAGGGCTAATGGAGAAGGGGGGTGGAGGGCAGGGCTCAGGAGAAGGGGGTGGAAGGTAGGGCTCACGTAAAGGGGGAGGAGGGTGGAGGGTGGAGGGTGGAGGGTAGGGCTTAGGTCAAGGGGGGGTGAAGGGTAGGGCTCAGGAGAAGGGGGTGGAGGGTAGGGCTCACGTAAACGGGGTGGAGGGTGGAGGGTAGAGCTTAGGTGAAGGGGGGTGGAGGGTAGGGCTTAGGTAAAGGGGGTGGAGGGTGGAGGGTAGGGCTTAGGTGAAGGGGATGGAGGATAGGGCTTAGGTAAAGGGGGGTGGGGGGTAGGGCTCACGTAAAGGGGGTGGAGGGTGGAGGGTAGGGCTTAGGTGAAGGGGGTGGAGGATAGGGCTTAGGTAAAGGGGGTGGAGGGCAGGGCTTTGGTGAAGGGGGGTGGAGGGTAGGGCTCACGTAAAGGAGGTGGAGAGTGGAGGTTAGGGCTTAGGTGAAGGGGGTGGAGGGTAGGGCTTAGGTGACGGAGGTGGAGGGCAGGGCTTAGGTGAAGGGGGTGGAGGGCAGGGCTCAGGTGAAGGGGGGTGGAGGGCAGGAGTTTGGTGAAGGGGGGTCGAGGGCAGGGCTTTGGTGAAGGGGGGTGGAGGGTAGGGCTCACGTAAACGGGGGTGGAGGGTGGAGGGAAGGGCTTAGGTGAAGGTGGTGGAGGGCAGGGCTTAGGTTAATGGGGTAGAGGGTAGGGCTTAGGTGAAGGGGGGGGGGGGGGGGGTACCGTACCGTGTATATTGATGTCAAGTCTGCCAGTAGAGACGGCCGCCTGGTCAGTCCCGGAATACTCCGCTCGAACGCTGACCTTTTTCACGGAAGCCTTCACTTCTTGCTTTTGTGTTTCTTGCACCAGAATAATTTCTCCTTCGGCTAAGTCAAAGTCCATTCTCTGAAGATACACGTGACCACTAAGTGGCGTGAATCAACTACTACATCTACTCCAAACAATATCTAAATCAATACTAGCTTTCGTAGTCTTCGTAAACTCATTTACAAAATCTTTCCAATGTTTTTTTATGTTTTTCGTTGATATTAGATATTAGTTCTGACGAGAACAATGTTTCCACATGGAGAAGGCAACCTGTCTTACCTGGATAGAGAACCGAATGGGAAGCGCGCCTCCGCCCTGCACAGTCTGCTCGTCCCCGGCTGAAATTATCAACGACAGTCCTTCTGTTCTAGTCAGTTTGTGCGGAAGCGGTGGCGGTGAGGTGCGTCAAAGGCACCGTCAGTCGAGGAGCCTGATTACCACAACAGTCGAGGAGTCTGATTACCACAACAGTCGAGGAGCCTGATTACCACAACAGTCGAGGAGTCTGATTACCACAACAGTCGAGGAGTCTGATTACCACAACAGTCGAGGAGTCTGATTACCACAACAGTCGAGGAGTCTGATTACCACAACAGTCGAGGAGCCTGATTACCACAACAGTCGAGGAGTCTGATTACCACAACAGTCGAGGAGTCTGATTACCACAACAGTCGAGGAGCCTGATTACCACAACAGTCGAGGAGCCTGATTACCACAACAGTCGAGGAACCTGATTACCACAACAGTCGAGGAGTCTGATTACCACAACAGTCGAGGAGTCTGATTACCACAACAGTCGAGGAGTCTGATTACCACAACAGTCGAGGAGCCTGATTACCACAACAGTCGAGGAGCCTGATTACCACAACAGTCGAGGAGCCTGATTACCACAACAGTCGAGGAGCCTGATTACCACAACAGTCGAGGAGTCTGATTACCACAACAGTCGAGGAGCCTGATTACCGCAACAGTCGAGGAATCTGATTACCACAACAGTCGAGGAGTCTGATTACCACAACAGTCGAGGAATCTGATTACCACAACATTCGAGGAGTCTGATTACCACAACAGTCGAGGAGTCTGATTACCACAACAGTCGAGGAGTCTGATTACCACAACAGTCGAGGAGTCTGATTACCACAACAGTCGAGGAGCCTGATTACCACAACAGTCGAGGAGTCTGATTACCACAGCAGTCGAGGAGTCTGATTACCACAACAGTCGAGGAGTCTGATTACCACAACAGTCGAGGAGCCTGATTACCACAACAGTCGAGGAATCTGATTACCACAACAGTCGAGGAGTCTGATTACCACAACAGTCGAGGAGCCTGATTACCACAACAGTCGAGGAGTCTGATTACCACAACAGTCGAGGAGTCTGATTACCACAACAGTCGAGGAGTCTGATTACCACAACAGTCGAGGAGCCTGATTACCACAACAGTCGAGGAGTCTGATTACCACAACAGTCGAGGAGCCTGATTACCACAACAGTCGAGGAGTCTGATTACCACAACAGTCGAGGAGTCTGATTACCACAACAGTCGAGGAGCCTGATTACCACAACAGTCGAGGAGTCTGATTACCACAACAGTCGAGGAGTCTGATTACCACAACAGTCGAGGAGTCTGATTACCACAACAGTCGAGGAGTCTGATTACCACAACAGTCGAGGAGTCTGATTACCACAACAGTCGAGGAGTCTGATTACCACAACAGTCGAGGAGTCTGATTACCACAACAGTCGAGGAGTCTGATTACCACAACAGTCGAGGAGCCTGATTACCACAACAGTCGAGGAGCCTGATTACCACAACAGTCGAGGAGCCTGATTACCACAACAGTCGAGGAGTCTGATTACCACACCAGTCGAGGAGCCTGATTACCACAACAGTCGAGGAGCCTGATTACCACAACAGTCGAGGAGCCTGATTACCACAACAGTCGAGGAGCCTGATTACCACAACAGTCGAGGAGTCTGATTACCACAACAGTCGAGGAGCCTGATTACCACAACAGTCGAGGAATCTGATTACCACAACAGTCGAGGAGTCTGATTACCACAACAGTCGAGGAGTCTGATTACCACAACAGTCGAGGAGCCTGATTACCACAACAGTCGAGGAATCTGATTACCACAACATTCGAGGAGCCTGATTACCACAACAGTCGAGGAATCTGATTACCACAACAGTCGAGGAGTCTGATTACCACAACAGTCGAGGAGCCTGATTACCACAACAGTCGAGGAGTCTGATTACCACAACAGTCGAGGAGTCTGATTACCACAACAGTCGAGGAGTCTGATTACCACAACAGTCGAGGAGCCTGATTACCACAACAGTCGAGGAGTCTGATTACCACAACAGTCGAGGAGCCTGATTACCACAACAGTCGAGGAGTCTGATTACCACAACAGTCGAGGAGTCTGATTACCACAACAGTCGAGGAGCCTGATTACCACAACAGTCGAGGAGTCTGATTACCACAACAGTCGAGGAGTCTGATTACCACAACAGTCGAGGAGTCTGATTACCACAACAGTCGAGGAGTCTGATTACCACAACAGTCGAGGAGTCTGATTACCACAACAGTCGAGGAGTCTGATTGCCACAACAGTCGAGGAGCCTGATTACCACAACAGTCGAGGAGCCTGATTACCACAACAGTCGAGGAGTCTGATTACCACAACAGTCGAGGAGTCTGATTACCACAACAGTCGAGGAGTCTGATTACCACAACAGTCGAGGAGTCTGATTACCACAACAGTCGAGGAGTCTGATTGCCACAACAGTCGAGGAGCCTGATTACCACAACAGTCGAGGAGCCTGATTACCACAACAGTCGAGGAGTCTGATTACCACAACAGTCGAGGAGTCTGATTACCACAACAGTCGAGGAGCCTGATTACCACAAGAGTCGAGGAGTCTGATTACCACACCAGTCGGGTGCTTTGATTATCACATCAGTCGAGTGCTTTACTTACCACATCAGTCGGGTGCTTTACTTATCACATTAGTCGAGTGCTTTACTTATCACATCAGTCGGGTGCTTTACTTAACACATCAGTCGAGTGTTTTACTTATCACATCAGTCGGGTGCTTTACTTAACACATCAGTCGAGTGCTTTACTTATCACATCAGTCGGGTGCTTTACTTATCACATTAGTCGAGTGCTTTACTTACCACATCAGTCGGGTGCTTTACTTATCACATTAGTCGAGTGCTTTACTTATCACATCAGTCGGGTGCTTTACTTAACACATCAGTCGAGTGTTTTACTTATCACATCAGTCGGGTACTTTACTTATCACATCAGTCGGGTGCTTTACTTATCACATCAGTCGGGTGCTTTACTTACCACATCAGTCGGGTGCTTTACTTACCACATCAGTCGGGTGCTTTACTTAACACATCAGTCGACTGCTTTACTTATCACATCAGTCGGGTGCTTTACTTAACACATCAGTCGAGTGCTTTACTTATCACATCAGTCGGGTGCTTTACTTACCACATCAGTCGGGTGCTTTACTTCACACATCAGTCGACTGCTTTACTTATCACATCAGTCGGGTGCTTTACTTAACACATCAGTCGAGTGCTTTACTTATCACATCAGTCGGGTGCTTTACTTAACACATCAGTCGAGTGCTTTTCTTATCATATCAGTCGGATGCAGGCGGATGAGGCATCTTTACATAAACAACCAACCTTGACGACCTGACTGTTCCGGGCACTTTTCTGCAGTGCCATTTTGACTCATTGAAATTGTCCGTATGCATTCTGTAAAGATACGTTCACGAATATGCAGCCTTTAGCACAAAGCGATATGTTTAGGCTTTACTCTAAAACAAGCAAAAGTCTGACAATAACGTTTGGCATACTTGATACTTAATGTATCATATGCATCTCGGCACCAGGTATTACATAAAATGTTATAAAAAATAACTTACCGTCCGATATTCTCATCATGGGTTTTGCAAAGTCAACCTTAACATTCTGAAATAGAGGCAAAACATAAATGAAGGCAACCTGTCCCCACTAATGATGGCGCAGCTTAAAGAAAGGCAACCTGTCCCCACTAATGATGGCGCAGCTTAAAGTAAGGCAATCTGTCCCCACTAATCATGGCGCAGCTTAAAGAAAGGCAACCTGTCCCCACTAATGATGGCGCACCTTACAGAAAGGCAACCTGTCCTCACTAATGATGGCGCAGCTTAAAGAAAGGCAAACTGTCCCCACTAATGATGGCGCACCTTACAGAAAGGCAATCTGTCCTAACTAATGATGGCGCAGCTTAAAGAAAGGCAATCTGTCCCCACTAATGATGGCGCAGCTTAAAGAAAGGCAATCTGTCCTAACTAATGATGGCGCAGCTTAAAGAAAGGCAATCTGTCCCCACTAATGATGGCGCAGCTTAAAGTAAGGCAATCTGTCCCCACTAATGATGGCGCAGCTTAAAGAAAGGCAACCTGTCCCCACTAATGATGGCGCACCTTACAGAAAGGCAACCTGTCCTCACTAATGATGGCGCAGCTTAAAGAAAGGCAACCTGTCCCCACTAATGATGGCGCACCTTACAGAAAGGCAATCTGTCCTAACTAATGATGGCGCAGCTTAAAGAAAGGCAATCTGTCCTAACTAATGATGGCGCAGCTTAAAGAAAGGCAATCTGTCCCCACTAATGATGGCGCAGCTTAAAGTAAGGCAACCTGTCCCCACTAATGATGGCGCAGCTTACAGAAAGGCAACCTGTCCCCACTAATGATGGCGCAGCTTAAAGTAAGGCAACCTGTCCCCACTAATGATGGCGCAGCTTAAAGAAAGGCAATCTGTCCCCACTAATGATGGCGCAGTTTAAAGTAAGGCAACCTGTCCTCACTAATGATGGCGCAGCTTAAAGAAAGGCAACCTGTCCCCACTAATGATGGCGCAGCTTAAAGTAAGGCACCCAGTCCCCACTAATGATGGCGCAGCTTAAAGTAAGGCAATCTGTCCCAACTAATGATGGCGCAGCTTAAAGTAAGGCAACCTGTCCCCACTAATGATGGCGCAGCTTAAAGAAAGGCAACCTGTCCCGACTAATGATGGCGCAGCTTAAAGAAAGGCAATCTGTCCCCACTAATGATGGCGCAGGTTAAAGTAAGGCAACCTGTCCCCACTAATGATGGCGCAGCTTAAAGAAAGGCAATCTGTCCCCACTTATGATGGCGCAGCTTAAAGAAAGGCAATCTGTCCCAACTAATGATGGCGCAGCTTTTAAGGCAACCTGTCCCCACTAATGATGGCGCAGCTTAAAGAAAGGCAACCTGTCCCCACTAATGATGGCGCAGCCTTAAGTAAGGCAATCGGTCTCCATTAATGATGGCGCAGCTTAAAGGAAGGCAACCTGTCCCCACTAATGATGGCGCAGCTTAAAGAAAGGCAATCTGTCCCCACTAATGATGGCGCAGCTTAAAGAAAGGCAATCTGTCCCCACTAATGATGGCGCAGCTTAAAGAAAGGCAACCAGTCCCCACTAATGATGGCGCAGCTTAAAGAAAGGCAACCTGTCCCCACTAATGATGGCACAGCTTAAGGAAAGGCAATCTGTCCCCACTAATGACGGCGCAGCTTAAAAAAGGCAAACTGTCCCCACTAATGATGGCGCAGCTTAAAGAAAGGCAACCAGTCCCCACTAATGATGGCACAGCTTAAAGTAAGGCAACCAGTCCCCACTAATGATGGCGCAGCTTAAAGGAAGGCAATATGTCCCCACTCATGATGGCGCAGCTTAAAGTAAGGCAATCTGTCCCCACTAATGATGGCGCAGCTTAAAGAAAGGCAATCTGTCCCCACTCATGATGGCGCAGCTTAAAGTAAGGCAACCTGTCCCCACTAATGACGGCGCAGCTTAAAGTAAGGCAACTAGTCCCCACTAATGATGGCGCAGCTTAAAGTAAGGCAATCTGTCCCAACAAATGATGGCGCAGCTTAAAGGAAGGCAACCTGTCCCCACTAATGATGGCGCAGCTTAAAGAAAGGCAATCTGTCCCCACTAATGATGGCGCAGCTTAAAGAAAGACAACCAGTCCCCACTAATGATGGCGCAGCTTAATGTAAGGCAATCTGTCCCCACTAATGATGGCGCAGCTTAAAGTAAGGCAATCTGTCCCAACTAATGATGGCGCAGCTTAAAGTAAGACAACCTGTCCTTACTAATGATGGCGCCGCTTAAAGAAAGGCAATCTGTCCCAACTAATGATGGCGCAGCTTAAAGAAAGGCAACCTGTCCCCACTAATGATGGCGCAGCTTAAAGAAAGGCAATCTGTCCCCACTAATGATGGCGCAGCTTAAAGAAAGGCAACCAGTCCCCACTAATGATGGCGCAGCTTAAAGTAAGGCAATCTGTCCCAACTAATGATGGCGCAGCTTAAAGTAAGGCAACCTGTCCCCACTAATGACGGCGCAGCTTAAAGAAAGGCAACCTGTCCCCACTAATGATGGCGCAGCTTAAAGAAAGGCAATCTGTCCCCACTAATGATGGCGCAGCTTAAAGAAAGGCAACCAGTCCCCACTAATGATGGCGCAGCTTAAAGAAAGGCAACCTGTCCCCACTAATGATGGCGCAGCTTAAAGAAAGGCAACTTGTCCCCACTAATGATGGCGCAGCTTAAAGAAAGGCAATCTGTCCCCACTAATGATGGCGCAGCTTAAAGAAAGGCAACCAGTCCCCACTAATGATGGCGCAGCTTAAAGAAAGGCAACCTGTCCCCACTAATGATGGCGCAGCTTAAGGAAAGGCAATCTGTCCCCACTAATGACGGCGCAGCTTAAAAAAAGGCAACCTGTCCCCACGAATGATGGCGCAGCTTAAAGAAAGGCAACCAGTCCCCACTAATGATGGCACAGCTTAAAGTAAGGCAACCAGTCCCCACTAATGATGGCGCAGCATAAAGGAAGGCAATATGTCCCCACTCATGATGGCGCCGCTTAAAGAAAGGCAATCTGTCCCCACTAATGATGGCACAGCTTAAAGTAAGGCAACCAGTCCCCACTAATGATGGCGCAGCATAAAGGAAGGCAATATGTCCCCACTCATGATGGCGCCGCTTAAAGAAAGGCAATCTGTCCCAACTAATGATGGCGCAGCTTAAAGTAAGGCAACCTGTCCTTACTAATGATGGCGCCGCTTAAAGAAAGGCAACCTGTCCCCACTAATGATGGCGCAGCTTAAAGTAAGGCAATCTGTCCCCACTAATGATGGCGCAGCTTAAGGAAAGGCAATCTGTCCCCACTAATGACGGCGCAGCTTAAAAAAAGGCAACCTGTCCCCACTAATGATGGCGCAGCTTAAAGAAAGGCAACCAGTCCCCACTAATGATGGCACAGCTTAAAGTAAGGCAACCAGTCCCCACTAATGATGGCGCAGCTTAAAGGAAGGCAATATGTCCCCACTCATGATGGCGCAGCTTAAAGTAAGGCAATCTGTCCCCACTAATGATGGCGCAGCTTAAAGTAAGGCAATCTGTCCCCACTAATGATGGCGCAGCTTAAAGAAAGGCAATCTGTCCCAACTAATGATGGCGCAGCTTAAAGTAAGGCAACCTGTCCCCACTAATGACGGCGCAGCTTAAAGTAAGGCAACCAGTCCCCACTAATGATGGCGCAGCTTAAAGTAAGGCAATCTGTCCCCACTAATGACGGCGCAGCTTAAAGAAAGGCAACCTGTCCCCACTAAGGATGGCGCAGCTTAAAGTAAGGCAATCTGTCCCCACTAATGATGGCGCAGCTTAAAGTAAGGCAATCTGTCCCCACTAATAACGGCGCAGCTAAAAGAAAGGCAACCTGTCCCCACTAATGATGGCACAGCTTAAAGTAAGGCAACCAGTCCCCACTAATGATGGCGCAGCTTAAAGGAAGGCAACCAGTCCCCACTAATGATGGCGCAGCTTAAAGAAAGGCATATGTCTCAACTAATGATGGCGCAGCTTAAAGGAAGGCAATCTGTCCCCACTAATGATGGCGCAGCTTAAAGTAAGGCAATCTGTCCCCACTAATGGCGCAGCTTAAAGAAAGGCAACCAGTCACCACTAATGATGGCGCAGCTTAAAGAAAGGCAATCTGTCCCAACTAATGATGGCGCAGCTTAAAGTAAGGCAACCTGTCCCCACTAATGATGGCGCAGCTTAAAGTAAGGCAACCTGTCCCCACTAATGATGGCGCAGTTTAAAGAAAGGCACTCTGTCCCAACTAATGATGGTGCAGCTTAAAGTAAGGCAATCTGTCCCCACTAATGGCGCAGCTTAAAGAAAGGCAACCAGTCCCCACTAATGATGACGCAGCTTAAAGAAAGGCAATCTGTCCCAACTAATGATGGCGCAGCTTAAAGTAAGGCAACCTGTCCCCACTAATGACGGCGCAGCTTAAAGAAAGGCAACCTGTCCTCACTAATGATGGCGCAGCTTAAAGTAAGGCAATCTGTCCCCACTAATGATGGCGCAGCTTAAAGTAAGGCAATCTGTCCCCACTAATGACGGCGCAGCTTAAAGTAAGGCAATCTGTCCCCACTAATGGCGCAGCTTAAAGAAAGACAACCAGTCACCACTAATGATGGCGCAGCTTAAAGGAAGGCAATCTGTCCCCACTAATGATGGCGCAGCTTAAAGTAAGGCAACCTGTCCCCACCAATGATGGCGCAGCTTAAAGAAAGGCAACCTGTCCCCACTAATGATGGCGCAGCTTAAAGTAAGGCAATCTGTCCCCACTAATGGCGCAGCTTAAAGAAAGGCAACCAGTCACCACTAATGATGGCGCAGCTTAAAGAAAGGCAATCTGTCCCCACTAATGATGGCGCAGCTTAAAGAAAGGCAACCAGTCCCCACTAATGATGGCGCAGCTTAAAGGAAGGCAATCTGTCCCCACTAATGATGGCGCAGCTTAAAGAAAGGCAATCTGTCCCCACTAATGATGGCGCAGCTTAAAGTAAGGCAATCTGTCCCCACTAATGATGGCGCAGCTTAAAGTAAGGCAATCTGTCCCAACTAATGATGGCGCAGCTAAAAGGAAGGCAACCTGTCCTCACTAATGATGGCGCAGCTTAAAGAAAGGCAACCTGTCCCCACTAATGATGGCGCAGCTTAAAGAAAGGCAACCAGTCCCCACTAATGATGGCGCAGCTTAAAGGAAGGCAATCTGTCCTCACTAATGATGGCGCAGCTTAAAGGAAGGCAATCTGTCCCCACTAATGATGGCGCAGCTTAAAGTAAGGCAATCTGTCCCCACTAATGGCGCAGCTTAAAGAAAGGCAACCAGTCACCACTAATGATGGCGCAGCTTAAAGAAAGGCAATCTGTCCCAACTAATGATGGCGCAGCTTAAAGTAAGGCAACCTGTCCCCACTAATGATGGCGCAGCTTAAAGTAAGGCAACCTGTCCCCACTAATGATGGCGCAGTTTAAAGAAAGGCACTCTGTCCCAACTAATGATGGTGCAGCTTAAAGTAAGGCAATCTGTCCCCACTAATGGCGCAGCTTAAAGAAAGGCAACCAGTCCCCACTAATGATGACGCAGCTTAAAGAAAGGCAATCTGTCCCAACTAATGATGGCGCAGCTTAAAGTAAGGCAACCTGTCCCCACTAATGACGGCGCAGCTTAAAGAAAGGCAACCTGTCCTCACTAATGATGGCGCAGCTTAAAGTAAGGCAATCTGTCCCCACTAATGATGGCGCAGCTTAAAGTAAGGCAATCTGTCCCCACTAATGACGGCGCAGCTTAAAGTAAGGCAATCTGTCCCCACTAATGGCGCAGCTTAAAGAAAGACAACCAGTCACCACTAATGATGGCGCAGCTTAAAGGAAGGCAATCTGTCCCCACTAATGATGGCGCAGCTTAAAGTAAGGCAACCTGTCCCCACCAATGATGGCGCAGCTTAAAGAAAGGCAACCTGTCCCCACTAATGATGGCGCAGCTTAAAGTAAGGCAATCTGTCCCCACTAATGGCGCAGCTTAAAGAAAGGCAACCAGTCACCACTAATGATGGCGCAGCTTAAAGAAAGGCAATCTGTCCCCACTAATGATGGCGCAGCTTAAAGAAAGGCAACCAGTCCCCACTAATGATGGCGCAGCTTAAAGGAAGGCAATCTGTCCCCACTAATGATGGCGCAGCTTAAAGAAAGGCAATCTGTCCCCACTAATGATGGCGCAGCTTAAAGTAAGGCAATCTGTCCCCACTAATGATGGCGCAGCTTAAAGTAAGGCAATCTGTCCCAACTAATGATGGCGCAGCTAAAAGGAAGGCAACCTGTCCTCACTAATGATGGCGCAGCTTAAAGAAAGGCAACCTGTCCCCACTAATGATGGCGCAGCTTAAAGAAAGGCAACCAGTCCCCACTAATGATGGCGCAGCTTAAAGGAAGGCAATCTGTCCTCACTAATGATGGCACAGCTTAAAGGAAGGCAATCTGTTCCCACTAATGATGGCGCAGCTTAAAGAAAGGCAATCTGTCCTCACTAATGATGGCGCAGCTTAAAGGAAGGCAACCTGTCCTCACTAATGATGGCGCAGCTTAAAGTAAGACAATCTGTCCTCATTAATGATGGCGCAGCTTAAAGTAAGACAATCTGTCCTCACTAATGATGGCGCAGCTTAAAGTAAGACAATCTGTCCTCATTAATGATGGCGCAGCTTAAAGGAAGCAAGACCTTCATTTTAATATGCAGTTGGCGAAACAAATACAATAATTTCCATATAAGGAATACTATATTTATAAAATACCATCACGATTGCATTAAGGGTAAGACATGTTTCCCCATCAAGTGGCTCGGTACCTGAATCAGCAGAGGTGATTGCATCGCAGTGTCCACCGCCAATCGCACAGTCAGCACCAGGTCAGCCATGCAAGGCCCTTTCTCTTCTTCTGGCTAAGACCAGTAACAAAACAATGTGTCAGAGCCACAGCTACGGTTACAGCCTACGGTTACAGCCTACGGTTACAGCCTACGGTTACAGCTTACGGTTACAGCCTACGGTTACAGCCTACGGTTACAGCCTACGGTTACAGCCTACGGTTACAGCCTACGGTTCCAGCCTACGGTTACAGCCTACGGTTACAGCCTACGGGTACAGCCTACGGTTACAGCCTACGGGTACAGCCTACGGTTACAGCCTACGGGTACAGCCTACGGTTACAGCCTACGGTTACAACTGATCGCAAAGTCTGTTACGACCGACCAGTCAGGTTATTTTTTACTGAACTATATGAATTTCATATAAGATACACGCTTTACGATTAACTGTATCGCAAATGTTCACTGTTCGTCCACTTCTCGACTTTTTCCATTGAAAAGTGACTAACAAATATTCATTAATATTAGCCATTGAACGAGACTTCCCAGTTTACTTCCCACCATGCAGCAGGATATTTGCTGCGGGGGAATCCTTAACAAAGTAACCATAATATGCAAAAGTTGTACGATCCAAGCAGTCCGAAATATGGAACAGAAGTTGGTCGATATTGTGCAGAAGACTCGACGTCCCAATGTCAGTACAATGATGCGGGATTCGGTAATTAGAACAATCGTTTCGCTTCCCAAGTTCTGTCGGTGACCAGTGAGCCAGGTTCACGTCGTGCGGTATCCCCTGTTTCATGTGACTGTTTACATACATATATATATATGGTTGCACAAGGCTGGTTCCAGTTTTTTGTTTAAATCAATAGTATCAAAACAACATAACGTCAAAAGATAATCACATTGTCATGTTGTTGACACTCACACGAGGACACACAATAACCTGTATCGCACTGTTGACAATCACACGAGGACACACAACTGCCTGTATCGCACAGTTGACAATCACGCGAGGCCACACAATTACCTGCATCGCACTGTTGAGAATCTTGGCATGGAGCTGCTGCAATTGGACTTCGAGATGAGCACTATAAATAGGACGCAAATACAGGCGTGTTAACCATATTTACCCAGTTTTTATATATTTATTTCGAGAGGTTATCACATGTGAATGACTACCTCAACATCCACAATGTCGACATTTTCGTACAAGAGCTTAACAAATACCAATAATAATTGATACAAAATGTTCAACAATAAACAAGAAACAGGCAGATATATATGGTATTAAACAGCACGGAATAGAACTCGTATGGGTAAGGGTAGGACTTGTATATGAGAGGGTGTAGGGGAAGGACTTGTGTATGAGAGGGTGTAGGGAAAGGACTTGTGTATGAGAGGGTGCAGGAGTAGGACTTGTGTATGAGAGGGTGCAGGGGTAGGGTTATTGTATATGAGAGAGTGCAGGGGTAGGGCTTGTCGTATATGAGGGTGCAGGGTTCGGACTTGTTGTATATGAGGGTGCAGGGGTCGGACTTGTTGTATATGAGGGTGCAGGGGTCGGACGTGTTGTGTATGAGAGGGTGTAGGAGTAGGACTTGTGTATGAGAGGGTGCAGGAGTAGGACTTGTGTATGAGAGGGTGCAGGGGTAGGGTTGTTGTATATGAGAGAGTGCAGGGGTAGGGCTTGTCGTATATGAGGGTGCAGGGTTCGGACTCGTTGTATATGAGGGTGTAGGAGTCGAACTTGTTGTATATGAGGGTGCAGGGGTCGGACTTGTTGTATATGAGGGTGCAGGGGTCGGATGTGTTGTGTATGAGAGGGTGCAGGAGTAGGACTTGTGTATGAGAGGGTGCAGGAGTAGGACTTGTGTATGAGAGGGTGCAGGGATAGGGTTGTTGTATATGAGAGAGTGCAGGGGTAGGGCTTGTCGTATATGAGGGTGCAGGGTTCGGACTCGTTGTATATGAGGGTGTAGGAGTCGAACTTGTTGTATATGAGGGTGCAGGGGTCGGAATTGTTGTATATGAGGGTGCAGGGGTCGGACGTGTTGTATATGACAGGGTGTAGGGGTAGGACTGACCTGGTGTATATGAGAGGGTGCAAGGGTAGGACTGACCTGTTGTATATGAGAGGGTGCAAGGGTAGGACTGACCTGTTGTATATAAGGGTGCAAGGGTAGGACTGACCTGTTGTATATGAGAGGGTGCAGGGGTAGGACTGACCTATTGTATATGAGGGTGCAGGGGTAGGACTGACCTGTTGTATATGAGAGGGTGCAGGGGTAGGACTGACCTGTTGTATATGATAGGGTGCAAGGGTAGGACTGACGAGTTGTATATGATAGGGTGCAGGGGTAGGACTGACCTGTTGTATATGATAGGGTGCAGGGGTAGGATTGGTCAGTTATGTATATGATAGGGTGCAGGGGTAGGACTGACCTGTTGTATATGATAGGGTGCAGGGGTAGGATTGGTCAGTTATGTATATGATAGGGTGAAGGGGTAGGACTGACCTGTTGTATATGATAGGGTGCAGGGGTAGGACTGATCTGTTGCATGTGAGAGGGTGCAGGGGTAGGACTGACCTGTTGTATATGATAGGGTGCAAGGGTAGGACTGACCTGTTGTATATGATAGGGTGCAGGGGTAGGATTGGTCAGTTATGTATATGATAGGGTGAAGGGGTAGGACTGACCTGTTGTATATGAGAGGGTGCAGGGGTAGGACTGACCTGTTGTATATGAGAGGGTGCAAGGGTAGGACTGACGAGTTGTATATGATAGGGTGCAGGGGTAGGACTGACCTGTTGTATATGAGAGGGTGCAGGGGTAGGACTGACCTGTTGTATATGAGAGGGTGCAGGGGTAGGACTGACCTGTTGTATATGATAGGGTGCAAGGGTAGGACTGACGAGTTGTATATGATAGGGTGCAGGGGTAGGACTGACCTGTTGTATATGATAGGGTGCAGGGGTAGGATTGGTCAGTTATGTATATGATAGGGTGCAGGGGTAGGACTGACCTGTTGTATATGATAGGGTGCAGGGGTAGGATTGGTCAGTTATGTATATGATAGGGTGCAGGGGTAGGACTGACCTGGTGTATATGAGAGGGTGCAGGGGTAGGACTGACCTGTTGTATATGATAGGGTGAAGGGGTAGGACTGACCTGTTGTATATGATAGGGTGCAGGGGTAGGACTGATCTGTTGCATGTGAGAGGGTGCAGGGGTAGGACTGACCTGTTGTATATGATAGGGTGCAGGGGTAGGACTGACCTGTTGTATATGAGAGGGTGCAGGGGTAGGATTGGTCAGTTATGTATATGATAGGGTGAAGGGGTAGGACTGACCTGTTGTATATGATAGGGTGCAGGGGTAGGACTGATCTGTTGCATGTGAGAGGGTGCAGGGGTAGGACTGACCTGTTGTATATGATAGGGTGCAAGGGTAGGACTGACCTGTTGTATATGATAGGGTGCAGGGGTCGGACGTGTTGTATATGAGAGGGTGCAGGGGTAGGACTGACCTGTTGTATATGATAGGGTGAAGGGGTAGGACTGACCTGTTGTATATGATAGGGTGCAGGGGTAGGACTGATCTGTTGCATGTGAGAGGGTGCAGGGGTAGGACTGACCTGTTGTATATGATAGGGTGCAGGGGTAGGACTGACCTGTTGTATATGAGAGGGTGCAAGGGTAGGACTGACCTGTTGTATATGATAGGGTGCAGGGGTAGGATTGGTCAGTTATGTATATGATAGGGTGAAGGGGTAGGACTGACCTGTTGTATATGATAGGGTGCAGGGGTAGGACTGATCTGTTGCATGTGAGAGGGTGCAGGGGTAGGACTGACCTGTTGTATATGATAGGGTGCAAGGGTAGGACTGACCTGTTGTATATGATAGGGTGCAGGGGTAGGACTGATCAGTTATGTATATGATAGGGTGAAGGGGTAGGACTGACCTGTTGTATATGAGAGGGTGCAGGGTTAGGACTGACCTGGTGTATATGAGAGGGTGCAGGGGTAGGACTGACCTGTTGTATATGATAGGGTGCAGGGGTAGGACTGACCTGTTGCATATGATAGGGGCAGGGGTAGGACTGATCAGTTATGTATATGATAGGGTGCAGGGGTAGGACTGACCTGTTGCATATGATAGGGGCAGGGGTAGGACTGATCAGTTATGTATATGATAGGGTGCAGGGGTAGGACTGACCTGTTGTATATGATAGGGTGCAGGGGTAGGACTGACCTGGTGTATATGAGAGGGTGCAGGGGTAGGACTGACCTGTTGTACACGAGGCGGTGCAGGGGTAGGACTGACCTGTTGTATATGAGAGGGTGCAGGGGTAGGACTGACCTGGTGTATATGAGAGGGTGCAGGGGTAGGACTGACCTGTCTTTGGTGAGCACAATGTCTGGGCCAGCCTCGTCCACTGTGACGTGCAGTATGGAGCTGTGCAGGCGCCCCCCTCGCGCTGTCAGACGGGCGTTGTCCATGGACAGACTCAACCACTACAAGAGAATCAGTTAACTCGTGTAACATACATCGATGGCTCGGACGTATTAGAGAGGCCCTGCGGATCTCAAGGGGTGAGAGGTCTGAGCGGGTGTTCGCTGCGTAAATACTACCGGAAGATAAATCGTGCAATATTTCGAATCTTTATTAAAATCAGTCAAAACTACATAAAACATTGAGGCCTCGTTAAATTTCGGTGAAATAAAAGGTGCATATGAAAATATTGTCCGGGATTGGGGTTTGTCCGACGGGGGAATCAAGGCTGTCTGGGAGGGTATTTCCGGGGGGTGGGAGGGGATTGTCCGTGTGTGGGTATGTGTTTCCAGGGGGTGGTTATCGTCCGGGGGCAATTGCTCAGAGGGGAATTGTTTGTGGAGGGGGGGAGGGTGTCCGGGGGGCAATTGCCTCGGAGGGGAATTGTTTGGGGTGCGGGTGGGGGGGATTCCGGGTGGCAATTGCCCGGAGGGAGTTGTCATGGGAGGGAATTGTCCCGGAATTTTCGGGGAATGATATTTCGAGGGGGGATTGTCCAGGGACATTGTCGAGGAACATTGTCGAGGGACATTGTCGAGGGACATTGTCGAGGGGGGTTGTCGAGGGACATTGTCGAGGGACATTGTCGAGGGACATTGTCGAGGGGGGTTGTCGAGGGACATTGTCGAGGGGGGTTGTCCTAGGGGAAATTGACCACGGGGGAATAGTCTGGGTGGGGGAGGGGCTTGTCCGGGGGGGGGGGGGGGTTGTCCGGGGGGAGTTGTCTCGGGGGAAGTTGTCCGGGGGGGGGGGGGACTTGTCCTAGGGGGAATCGCCCGGTGGGGGGGGGGGGGAGTTGTCCTGCTCCCCCGTGTTCATCCGGAATATTCTAGGAATAATGCTTTAAGTATATATGAATAAACACTGACACTTAATAATGGTATTTCGGGATGAAGCTAAATACTTTATCATAGTACTAGGAATGAACGCCGAGAGTTAACATACACCTGTATGCCTGATGACAGCAGTACCCATATTGGGCCAGCTTGGATACATACCGATAGTAACCGGACTACCCTGGCAATATTGCCCGGCTTGCTGTTGTTTCTTTTAGTCGGTGTCAGGTGCAAGCCGCCGCCATGTTGGACCGGCGGTAAATCCACCTGAATCCTCACATCACTGACACACAGGCCGAGGACCTTCCTGGAAACAAAGGTTTACTGCCAGAAAGATCACCACCCACGGTGTCGATGTACCACGTGAACTACAGACAGTAAGACCCATTGGTGTTACAATAGGAGAGCGTAAATGGTGTTCCATTCCCAGTTCACCTACACCCACCCCAGCCCTGTCCACCTACGTCCACCCCAGCCCTGTCCACCTACAGCCACCCCGGCCCTGTCCACCTACACCCACCCCAGCCCTGTCCACCTACACCCACCCCAGCCCTGTCCACCTACACCCACCCCAGCCCTGTCCACCTACATCCACCCCAGCCCTGTCCACCTACACCCACCCCAGCCCTGTCCACCTACATCCACCCCAGCCCTGTCCATCTACACCCAACCCAGCCCTGTCCACCTACATCCACCCCAGCCCTGTCCACCTACAGCCACCCCGGCCCTGTCCACCTACACCCACCCCAGCCCTGTCCACCTACATCCACCCCAGCCCTGTCCACCTACACCCACCCCAGCCCTGTCCACCTACATCCACCCCAGCCCTGTCCATCTACACCCAACCCAGCCCTGTCCACCTACATCCACCCCAGCCCTGTCCAGCTACACCCACCCCGGCCCTGTCCACCTACATCCACCCCAGCCCTGTCCAACTACATCCACCCCAGCCCTGTCCACCTACAGCCACCCCGGCCCTGTCCACCTACACCCAACCCAGCCCTGTCCACCTACATCCACCCCAGCCCTGTCCACCTACATCCACCACGGCCCTGTCCACCTACATCCACCCCAGCCCTGTTCACCTACACCCACCCCAGCCCTGTCCACCTACATCCACCCCAACCCTGTCCACCTACATCCACCCCAGCCCTGTCCACCTACATCCACCCCTGCCCTGTCCACCTACATCCACCCCAGCCCTGTCCACCTACATCCACCCCAGCCCTGTCCACCCCCCCCCGCCCTGTCCACCTACATCTACTCCAGCCCTGTCCACCTACATCCACCCCAGCCCTGTCCACCTACACCCACCCCAGCCCTGTCCACCTACATCCACCCCAGCCCTGTCCACCTACATCCACCCCGGACCTGTCCACCTACACCCACTCCAGCCCTGTCCACCTACATCCACCCCAGCCCTGTCCACCTACATCCACCCAGCCCTGTCCACCTACATCCACCACAGCCCTGTCCACCTACAGCCATCCCAGCCATGTCCACCTACATCCACACCAGCCCTGTCCACCTACATCCACCCCAGCCCTGTCCACCTACATCCACCCCAGCCCTGTCTACCTACATCCACCCCAGCCCTGTCCACCTACATCTACTCCAGCCCTGTTCACCTACACCCACCCCACCCCTGTCCACCTACACCCACCCCAGCCCTGTCCACCTACATCCACCCCAGCCCTGTCCACCTACATCCACCCCAGCCCTGTCCACCTACACCCACCCCAGCCCTGTCCACCTACATCCACCCCGGCCCTGTCCACCTACACCCACCCCAGCCCTGTCCACCTACATCCACCACAGCCCTGTCCACCTACATCCACCCCAGCCCTGTCCACCTACATCCACCCCGGCCCTGTCCACCTACATCCACCCCAGCCCTGTTCACCTACACCCACCCCAGCCCTGTCCACCTACATCCACCCCAGCCCTGTCCACCTACATCCACCCCAGCCCTGTCCACCCACCCCCCCCCCCGCCCTGTCCACCCACATCCACCCCGGCCCTGTCCACCTACACCCACCCCAGCCCTGTCCACCTACATCCACCACAGCCCTGTCCACCTACATCCACCCCAGCCCTGTCCACCTACATCCACCCCGGCCCTGTCCACCTACATCCACCCCAGCCCTGTTCACCTACACCCACCCCAGCCCTGTCCACCTACATCCACCCCAGCCCTGTCCACCTACATCCACCCCAGCCCTGTCCACCTACATCCACCCCAGCCCTGTCCACCTACATCCATCCCAGCCATGTCCACCTACATCCACACCAGCCCTGTCCACCTACATCCACCCCAGCCCTGTCCACCTACATCCACCCCAGCCCTGTCTACCTACATCCACCCCAGCCCTGTCCACCTACATCACCCTAGCCCTGTCCACCTACACCCACCCCAGCCCTATCCACCTACATCCACCCCAGCCCTGTCCACCTACATCCACCCCGGCCCTGTCCACCTACACCCACTCCAGCCCTGTCCACCTACATCCACCCCAGCCCTGTCCACCTACATCCACCCCAGCCTGTCCACCTACATCCACCCCAGCCCTGTCCACCTACATCCATCTCAGCCATGTCCACCTACATCCACACCAGCCCTGTCCACCTACATCCACCCCAGCCCTGTCCCCTACATCCACCCCAGCCCTGTCTACCTACATCCACCCCAGCCCTGTCCACCTACATCTACCCCAGCCCTGTTCACCTACACCCAACCCACCCTGTCCACCTACACCCACCCCAGCCCTGTCCACCTACATCCACCCCAGCCCTGTCCACCTACATCCACCCCAGCCCTGTCCACCTACATCCACCCCAGCCCTGTCCACCTACATCCACCCCGGCCCTGTCCACCTACACCCACCCCAGCCCTGTCCACCTACATCCACCACAGCCCTGTCCACCTACATCCACCCCAGCCCTGTCCACCTACATCCACCCCAGCCCTGTCCACCTACATCCACCCCAGCCCTGTCCACCTACATCCACCCCAGCCCTGTCCACCTACATCCACCCCAGCCCTGTCCACCTACATCCACCCCAGCCCTGTCTACCTACATCCACCCCAGCCCTGTCCACCTACATCTACTCCAGCCCTGTTCACCTACATCCACCCCAACCCTGTCCACCTACATCCACCCCAGCCATGTCCACCTACAGCCACCCCAGCCCTGTCACCCTACATCCACCCCAGCCCTGTCCACCTACATCCACCCCAACCCTGTCCACCTACATCCACCCCAGCCATGTCCACCTACAGCCACCCCAGCCCTGTCACCCTACATCCACCCCAGCCCTGTCCACCTACATCCACCCCAGCCCTGTCCACCTACATCCACCCCAGCCCTGTCCACCTACATCCACCCCAGCCCTGTCCACCTACATCCACCCCAGCCCTGTCCACCTACATCCACCCCAGCCCTGTCCACCTACATCCACCCCAGCCCTGTTTACCTACATCCACCCCAGCCCTGTCCACCTACATCTACTCCAGCCCTGTTCACCTACATCCACCCCAACCCTGTCCACCTACATCCACCCCAGCCATGTCCACCTACAGCCACCCCAGCCCTGTCACCCTACATCCACCCCAGCCCTGTCCACCTACATCCACCCCAGCCCTGTCCACCTACACCCACCCCGGTCCTGTCCACCTACATCCACCCCAGCCCTGTCCAACTACATCCACCCCAGCCCTGTCCACCTACAGCCACCCCGGCCCTGTCCACCTACACCCAACCCAGCCCTGTCCACCTACATCCACCCCAGCCCTGTCCACCTACATCCACCACGGCCCTGTCCACCTACATCCACCCCAGCCCTGTCCACCCCCCCCCCCCGCCCTGTCCACCTACATCTACTCCAGCCCTGTCCACCTACATCCACCCCAGCCCTGTCCACCTACACCCACCCCAGCCCTGTCCACCTACATCCACCCCAGCCCTGTCCACCTACATCCACCCCGGCCCTGTCCACCTACACCCACTCCAGCCCTGTCCACCTACATCCACCCCAGCCCTGTCCACCTACATCCACCCCAGCCCTGTCCACCTACATCCACCACAGCCATGTCCACCTACATCCATCCCAGCCATGTCCACCTACATCCACACCAGCCCTGTCCACCTACATCCACCCCAGCCCTGTCCACCTACATCCACCCCAGCCCTGTCTACCTACATCCACCCCAGCCCTGTCCACCTACATCTACTCCAGCCCTGTTCACCTACACCCACCCCACCCCTGTCCACCTACACCCACCCCAACCCTGTCCACCTACATCCACCCCAGCCCTGTCCACCTACATCCACCCCAGCCCTGTCCACCTACACCCACCCCAGCCCTGTCCACCTACATCCACCCCGGCCCTGTCCACCTACACCCACCCCAGCCCTGTCCACCTACATCCACCACAGCCCTGTCCACCTACATCCACCCCAGCCCTGTCCACCTACATCCACCCCGGCCCTGTCCACCTACATCCACCCCAGCCCTGTTCACCTACACCCACCCCAGCCCTGTCCACCTACATCCACCCCAGCCCTGTCCACCTACATCCACCCCAGCCCTGTCCACCCACCCCCCCCCCCCGCCCTATCCACCCACATCCACCCCGGCCCTGTCCACCTACACCCACCCCAGCCCTGTCCACCTACATCCACCACAGCCCTGTCCACCTACATCCACCCCAGCCCTGTCCACCTACATCCACCCCGGCCCTGTCCACCTACATCCACCCCAGCCCTGTTCACCTACACCCACCCCAGCCCTGTCCACCTACATCCACCCCAGCCCTGTCCACCTACATCCACCCCAGCCCTGTCCACCTACATCCACCACAGCCCTGTCCACCTACATCCATCCCAGCCATGTCCACCTACATCCACACCAGCCCTGTCCACCTACATCCACCCCAGCCCTGTCCACCTACATCCACCCCAGCCCTGTCTACCTACATCCACCCCAGCCCTGTCCACCTACATCCACCCTAGCCCTGTCCACCTACACCCACCCCAGCCCTATCCACCTACATCCACCCCAGCCCTGTCCACCTACATCCACCCCGGCCCTGTCCACCTACACCCACTCCAGCCCTGTCCACCTACATCCACCCCAGCCCTGTCCACCTACATCCACCCCAGCCCTGTCCACCTACATCCACCCCAGCCCTGTCCACCTACATCCATCTCAGCCATGTCCACCTACATCCACACCAGCCCTGTCCACCTACATCCACCCCAGCCCTGTCCACCTACATCCACCCCAGCCCTGTCTACCTACATCCACCCCAGCCCTGTCCACCTACATCTACTCCAGCCCTGTTCACCTACACCGAACCCACCCCTGTCCACCTACACCCACCCCAGCCCTGTCCACCTACATCCACCCCAGCCCTGTCCACCTACATCCACCCCAGCCCTGTCCACCTACATCCACCCCAGCCCTGTCCACCTACATCCACCCCGGCCCTGTCCACCTACACCCACCCCAGCCCTGTCCACCTACATCCACCACAGCCCTGTCCACCTACATCCACCCCAGCCCTGTCCACCTACATCCACCCCAGCCCTGTCCACCTACATCCACCCCAGCCCTGTCCACCTACATCCACCCCAGCCCTGTCCACCTACATCCACCCCAGCCCTGTCCACCTACATCCACCCCAGCCCTGTCTACCTACATCCACCCCAGCCCTGTCCACCTACATCTACTCCAGCCCTGTTCACCTACATCCACCCCAACCCTGTCCACCTACATCCACCCCAGCCATGTCCACCTACAGCCACCCCAGCCCTGTCACCCTACATCCACCCCAGCCCTGTCCACCTACATCCAGCCAGCCCTGTCCACCTACATCCACCCCAGCCCTGTCCACCTACATCCACCCCGGCCCTGTCCACCTACACCCACCCCAGCCCTGTCCACCTACATCCACCACAGCCCTGTCCACCTACATCCACCCCAGCCCTGTCCACCTACATCCACCCCAGCCCTGTCCACCTACATCCACCCCAGCCCTGTCCACCTACATCCACCCCAGCCCTGTCCACCTACATCCACCCCAGCCCTGTCCACCTACATCCACCCCAGCCCTGTCTACCTACATCCACCCCAGCCCTGTCCACCTACATCTACTCCAGCCCTGTTCACCTACATCCACCCCAACCCTGTCCACCTACATCCACCCCAGCCATGTCCACCTACAGCCACCCCAGCCCTGTCACCCTACATCCACCCCAGCCCTGTCCACCTACATCCACCCCAGCCCTGTCCACCCACACCCACCCCAGCCCTGTCCACCTACCCCCACCCCAGCCCTGTACACCCACACCCACCCCAGCCCTGTCCACCTACATCCACCCCAGCCCTGTCCACCAACATCTACTCCAGCCCTGTCCACCTACATCTACTCCAGCCCTGTCCACCTACATCCAGTCCAGCCCTGTTCACCTACATCCGCCCCAGCCCTGTCCACCTACATCCACCCCAGCCCTGTCCACCTACATCCACCCCAGCCCTGTCCACCTACATCCACCCCAACCCTGTCCACCTACATCCACCCCAGCCCTGTCCACCTACACCCACCCCAGCCCTGTCCACCTACATCCACTCCAGCCCTGTCCACCTACATCCACCCCAGCCCTGTCCACCTACATCCACCCCAGCCCTGTCCACCTACATCCACCCCAGCCCTGTGCACCTACATCTACTCCAGCCCTGTCCACCTACATCCACCCCAGCCCTGTCCACCTACACCCACCCCAGCCCTGTCCACCTACATCCACCCCAGCCCTGTCCACCTACACCCACCCCAACCCTGTCCACCTACATCCACCCCAGCCCTGTCCACCTACATCCACCCCAGCCCTGTCCACCTACATCCACCCCAGCCCTGTCCACCCACACCCACCCCAGCCCTGTCCACCTACACGCACCCCAACCCTGTCCACCTACATCTACTCCAGCCCTGTCCACCTACACCCACCCCGGCCCTGTTCACCTACACCCACCACGGCCCAGTCCACCTACACCCACCCCAGCCCTGTCCACCTACACCCACCCCAGCCCTGTCCACCTACATCCACCCCAGCCCTGTCCACCAACATCCACCCCAGCCCTGTCCACCTACATCCACCCCAGCCCTGTCCACCTACATCCACCCCAGCCCTGTCCACCTACATCCACCCCGGCCCTGTCCACCTACATACACCCCAGCTCTGTCCACCTACATCCACCCCAGCCCTGTCCACCTACAGCCACCCCGGCCCTGTCCACCTACATCCACCCCAACCCTGTCCACCTACATCCACCCCAGCCCTGTCCACCTACATCCACCCCAGCCCTGTCCACCTACATCCACCCTAGCCCTGTCCACCTACATCCACCCCAACCCTGTCCACCTACATCCACCCCAGCCCTGTCCACCTGCATCCACCACAGCCCTGTCCACCTACATCCACCCCAGCCATGTCCACCTACAGCCACCCCAGCCCTGTCCACCTACATCCACTCCGGCCCTGTCCACCTGCATCCACCCCAGCCCTGTCCACCTACATCCACCCCAGCCCTGTCCACCCACACCCACCCCAGCCCTGTCCACCTACCCCCACCCCAGCCCTGTCCACCCACACCCACCCCAGCCCTGTCCACCTACATCCACCCCAGCCCTGTCCACCTACATCTGCTCCAGCCCTGTCCACCTACATCTACTCCAGCCCTGTCCACCTACATCTACTCCAGCCCTGTCCACCTACATCCACCCCAGCCCTGTCCACCTACATCCACCCCAGCCCTGTCCACCTACATCCACCCCAGCCCTGTCCACCTACACCCACCCCAGCCCTGTCCACCCACACCCACCCCAGCCCTGTCCACCCACACCCCTCCCCCCCCCCCAGCCCTGTCCACCCACACCCACCCCAGCCCTGTCCACCTACACCCACCCCAGCCCTGTCCACCCACACACACCCCAGCCCTGTCCACCCACACCCCACCCCCGGCAGCCCTGTCCACCCACACCCACCCCAGCCCTGTCCACCCACCCCCCCCCCCAGCCCTGTCCACCTACACCCACCCCAGCCCTGTCCACCCACACCCACCCCAGCCCTGTCCACCCCCCCCCCCCCCAGCCCTGTCCACCCCCCCCCCCCAGCCCTGTCCACCCACGTCTACACACTTTGATGTCTACCCACTATGCACTCCAGTCCCATACTATTCATGAATGATATTCATAATGTACACAGTACGTTAGCTTTATTCCACAACCCGTTGATGTGCATAGCTATGATCATACGATGAACCTTTACCATTGCATGACCATGCATTCTCTCTCAAGTTACCCAGCACACCAGTACTTACTTTGTAGCCTTGTTGAAATAACAGCTGGTGATCCATATCTTGCCAATTTCCTGTTTTAAATGAATGATACATAAATATTGAATCGGTTTATTGCTCTCTTAAATCGGTTACAGTTGTTCGACAAGCTTATACAGCATTAAAAGAGAGTAACATTCAACAAATTAACAGCAGCAGAAGCAAGGCTTATTACCTGCATAGCTCATACAAAATGTTACATATCTTTCACATATCAGCTAGACTAGATAAAATTCCTAGCAAAAAAGAACAAAACGAATATATAGAACAGAAAAGACTTATTGCATGGTAAGTCAGTTGCACTTCATGGATTTTGGTGATGGGCAAATATTTTTGATCCGAGGTCTCGTTTATACACTTCCATGAAATCGACGTTGAAATTAATTCTATGGCACCATTTGTCGTACACTATACTACCTGTATACTTGACAGTCTTCTGTAGATAATTTGTTCTGGCCTTAGGTGTGTGGTATAACTTAGATCCTCGAGTACCGTGTATTTGATAATTATTAATAAATAAAGAGGCAATCACCTTTGGTAGATGACCTGTATTTAGTTTGAACATAAATATCAACATGCAATATTCAGCCATATTCAACAAAGGTACAATATTCAGCTTTCTAAAGAGCGAATCTGTATGAGCATTTTTTTCTACACCAGTAATAATTTTAACAGCTCTTTTTTGCAACACAACAAGTGGCCACAGATATGATAGGCACGCAGTTTCCCATAGTTCATGAGCATAACGAATGTATGGATGGATAAATGAAAAGTAGAGCGTACCGAGGGTTTCAGTTTTAAAGTAATTAGTAATTACGCCTAAGCCTCGGGCGATTTTTCCGTTTTATATATGCTATGTGTTCCTTCCATGTTAGATTACTATCGAAATAAACCCCTAGAAATTTCGTGTTCGTGACTTTGGTAATACTTTGACCCATTATCTCCACATTAGTGGAAGCTTTAATTTTCTTACCTTTTCTTACATTCCGTGTAAGTTTATTTAGACGTAACCAGCACAATAATATCTAATTCCCTACTTAAAATTATTGTCATATTATCTAATTTTGTCCTGGTAATGAGGAAGTTCGTATCATCTGCGAAATGAATGCAAAACAATGTTTTACTCACTGAGGCTAGGTCATTTATATATAAAGGAAACATGAGTGGTCCCAGTGTGGATCCTTGTGGTACTCCACAAGTAATTCTATGTCTAAGTGGGATATCCCCATTATACTCTACATATTGTACTCTTATCAGTAGAGGAACTTTTTATCCAGTTTTACACCACTCCTCGTACACCATATTTTTCTAACTTAGTAAAGAGTATTTCATGGTTTACTGTATCGAATACTTTCGAAAAGTCAAGAAACACACCTAAAGCATATTCACCTTTTTTCTATTGCTGTTGCGATTTTATCCATAAATACTATGAGAGCAGACGTTGTGGAGTGCTGAGTTCTAAATCCGAACTGGTTATCGTGCAACAAGCAGTGTCTGTTAATAAACGTCGTTAATCTATTATGCGCCAGTTTTTCAAACACTTTTGAAAACGTCGAAAGAATAGATATCGGTCTGTAGTTGTTGAATTTGTTTTTGTCTCCTTATTTATATATGGGTATCACTTTCGGTATTTTCAACAGGCATTGAATTGTTGCAATTTTTCACTATATATTGATCCACCTTACTTAAAAGTGTTTGGACTACAAATGTAAAAGGCTTAATTCACAATAATAGTTAATGACTGTAACACTGCCTCGTTCTGATTGTGGACACCGGACACTGGGGCAACCAGGCGCATTGTTCATCTCCTAACTGTACACATGTTAATGCGGTGATTCTATCAGTAACATGTGCCTAAGACCGTTCATCCGTGTGGGCCTACTGCTACCGGTCATCAGTGTTACCACACTCCATTCAGCCAATTGTCCCCCTCGGCTGGCCGTCAATCGACTAGTTGTCTTACATCCTTTGAGTTCAGTAGATTAAAAAGTTGCTGGTTACTTGAATACCGTAGTTTCCGGTGTATAAGTCGCCCCTTTTTTTTCGCGGCCGAAACAGTTATATGTATATTCTTACCACTTTGATGTAGATGCTTTTCTGTACAATGATTTGTACTTGGCTAAATGTCAACACACCAACACGGCCAATTTTGACTTCCACTCCGGTGTACTTCTTGCCAAGCCAAACAATAACAAATGCTGTTAATCTGCAAATATAGTACATAGATATACATTCAAATATAGCCAACATGAGGTTTCACATGATATAGAACATGTACAACTGAGGTTTTGTAGAGCTCTACTAGGAGTGAAAAAGAGCAGCAGTTCTCGGCGAGTGTGGGCGCTACCCATTAGCTGTACAGTATTACAGCCCACGTGTCATATACCGGTTAAGACTGATATAGCCATGTAGTCAGAAAGATATCCACGGGTGTGCTATAATAAGTCATTAGATGAGTGGGTTGGGGGGGGGGGGGGGGGAAATGTGGGCCAGTTGGGTAATAGAATAACATGTCTATTAAATATGGGTTCGGAATTTGTATGGATTAACCAAAGTCTAGGAAACAATAAGTTATTTATTAGGTAATTTCGACAAAGAATTAGTGATTGTGGTTACAGGAATGGCCCTCAGAGATACAGCATGTTGTCAGTTTAAGACAATGTTAGAACCTCAGTGGTATCTAATCTCAGTTACAATGAGACTCCATAAAGTCGCACTATCACGTTTCCGTTACTCTAGACATTTCCTACTGGTTGAGACAGGTCGGCACAACAACATACCATATGAGGCCAGGATCTGTAATCATTGTAATATAGAGGCTGTAGAAAATGATGGCCGTTTTCTGCAATAAACTCATTCCTATACATATGCCCAACTTGAAAGTTAATAGTAATATGCATCAGATGCACCAATATTTAGAGGTTCAAATAAGTCAGCACTCAACATGTTCAACAATATAGAGCTGCACCCTTTGCAAAGGAGGTTGCATGGTTTTCCCATTCTATGTGAATATTATTATCAGCCATATCTAGGTCTGTCTTCCCATTCTATGTGAATATTATTATCAGCCATATCTAGGTCTGTCTTCCCATTCTATGTGAATATTATTATCAGCCGGATCTAGGTCTGTCTTCGAAGTGAAAAAAGCAACATGTAGGAGCAACCAGAGACATAGCAGTGGGGGCGGGGGGGGGGGGGGGGGTTGAGGAGAGGGTGGAGACAGTAGTGGCAGGGGGTGAGGAGTGGGTAGGGTCATTGCAGTGGGGGGGGGGGGTAGTGAGGACAGGGTAAAGATATAGCGGGGGGGGGAGGGGGTGAGGAATGGGTGGAGACATAGTAGCAGTGGTGGGGGTATGAGGCAAGGTTGGGGACATAGCAGTGATGGGGAGGGGGGGGGTAGGGACATAGCAGTGGTGGGGTGTGAGGCAAGGTTAGGGACATAGTAGTGATGGGGGGGAGGTGAGGCGAGGTTAGGGACATAGCAGTGGCGGGGGGAGGGGGAGGAGTGAGTAGGGCCATTGCAGTCGGGGGGGGGGGGTAAGGAGAGGGTAAAGATATAGCAGTGGTGGGGGGGGGGGGTGAGGAATGGGTAGGGACAGCAGTGATGGGGGGTGAGGAGTTGGTAAAGACATGGCAGTGGTGGGGGGTGAGGAGTGGGTAGGGACATAGCAATGGTGGGGATGAGGCATGGTTAGAGACATAGCAGTGGTGGGGGGTGAGGCGTGGTTACAGACATGGCCGTGGTGGGGAGTGAGGAGTGGGTAGGGACATAGCAGTGGTGGGGGGTGAGGAGTGGGTAGGGACATAGCAGTGGTGTGGGGTGAGGAGTGGGTAGGGACATAGCAGTGATGGGGGGTGAGGAGTGGGTAAAGACATAGCAGGTGGTGGGGAGTGAGGAGTGGGTAGGGACATAGCAGTGGTGGGGGGTGAGGAGTGGGTAGGGACATAGCAGTGGTGGGGGGTGAGGAGTGGGTAAAGACATAGCAGTGATGGGGGGTGAGGAGTGGGTAAAGACATAGCAGTGGTGGGGGGTGAGGAGTGGGTAGGGACATAGCAGTGGTGGGGAGTGAGGAGTGCGTAGGGATATAGCAGTGGTGGGGGGTGAGGAGTGGGTAGGGACATAGCAGTGGTGGGGTGTGAGGAGTGGGTAGGGACATAGCAGTGATGGGGGGTGAGAAGTGGTTAAGGACATAGCAGTGGTGGGGGGTGAGGAGTGGGTACGGAGTGAGGAGTGGGTAGGGACATAGCAGTGGTGGGGTGTGAGGAGTGGGTACGGAGTGAGGAGTGGGTAGGGACATAGCAGTGGTGAGGGGTGAGGCGTGGGTAAAGACATAGCAGTGGTGAGGGGTGAGGAGTGGGTAGGGACATAGCAGTGGTGAAGGGTGAGGAGTGGGTAGGGACATAGCAGTGGTGTGGGGTGAGGAGTGGGTAAAGACATAGCAGTGGTGAGGGGTGAGGAGTGGGTAGGGACATAGCAGTGGTGAGGGGTGCGGAGTGGGTAGGGACATAGCAGTGGTGTGGGGTGAGCAGTGGGTAGGGACATAGCAGTGGTGGGGGGTGAGGAGTGGGTAGGGACATAGCAGTGGTGTGGGGTGAGGAATGGGTAGGGACATAGCAGTGGTGTGGGGTGAGGAGTGGGTAAAGACAGCAGTGGTGAGGGGTGAGGAGTGGGTACATAGCAGTGGTGTGGGGTGAGGAGTGGGTAAAGACATAGCAGTGGTGAGGGGTGAGGTGTAGGTAGGGACATAGCAGTGGTGAGGGGTGCAGAGTGGGTAGGGACATAGCAGTGGTGTGGGGTGAGGAGTGGGTAGGCCGGGACATAGCAGTGGTGGGGGGTGAGGTCTGGTTAGAGACATGCAGGACTACATGCAGAAAACCTGTGGTTAATTGATATCACCTGGAAGGCCAGGAGACTCCATTTGGCAGTCAGGCATGCATGAATATAGACAACAGAAATTGTGGATGATTCAAGAAGGACGGATTTTTATTCAAATTTTGACCTCTTTATTTTTGACGGGAAAGAGCTCAATATGCCAGTTTCATATTATGTATATTAATAATAGAAGATCTTACTCTTTCAGCTAATATTACAGGAAGGTATAAGATATCAGTCACTTTAGAGAAGCAAATAATATTACACAGTTTTATAATATTGTCTACTATAAAATTAGTTAAATGGCTTGTACCTTAGAAGAAAGTTAGCACCACTGGAATGTCATTGCGCAAATAGGGTTACAAAAATCGCTGAGTTTAGGTCAGGGGTGTGTCATTTGAACCACTGTATTTGAGAGTCTTTTTCTTGTCATAGACACTTGAAAAGTTTCAGTTTCCTTTGTGTGATAAATTTAAAGAGATTTTCTTTTTTGCGAAGGTCATAAAATTGTATCATATAAATTGTAAAACTGAGGCTTGGTAATATATCTTATTCATGTATTTCTTTCTATGCAAAGTTGAACTCTGTATGCCCCTATATATTGTTACTTTAATTGTTTATATAATTTTAAAGGTAAGAAATCATAGTTTTATAACATTACATTATAAAAATAGCTAATGTAAATATCTTCAAAATTATGGAATGCGCTAACTTAACTTTTAAAGCAGTAAGCTTAACTTTATGATTGTTTATAATATTAGCTATAATTCTCTGACTGTTATTAAAGTGGCTATATCTGGTTAGTCATTGGATATAATTTATATGTATTTGCATGCTAATAATGTAATTACATAATTTCCAGCAACTAAAAAATTTCAGTTTCTCAAAGAAAATATTGCTGTAACTTAGTAAAGGCATCAGCATATGAGTAATTTATGTAAGCTTACTTCACTGTTTAGGCTACTAACTTATGACATAACTTATACTACAGTACAAAATCTGTTCACTTGAATTGTCACTGATCATGGGTATGTCAAGGGGGGGAGGGGGGGTACAGAGGGCATGTGCCCCCTCTTTGAGACCAGGTATCTCTGTGCACCCCCTTTTAGACCAGGTACATCTGTGCCCCCTCCTCCCTTTCACAATTTTTGCCCCCCAGCCTCTCCTTATATTATATGTATAAGTAGAATCTATTTGTATTACAATGAATCTTGCCAGTAGTAATTTTTTCTTTATCTTACCACTGATTATAGAGTGTGCAAATAGTATGTAACACGAGCCATGATCACCTACGTCTCAGGCTTTTACACACATTTTTTTCATGTTTTTGTGGAACAATTGTATCCCCCCTTTGAAGAATTCCTGCACACACTCCTACTGATTATCATTATATTTGTAGCTTTCTTGTCACACACAAAGTCGATTGGTAGTTAGTAGACATTCAGTGACCTGTAAAGTATAGCTAGTAAATATTTCCTATTGACAAAAATTGGAACCTGACACCTGATACACAGTGTTAGTGGTCACACTGACAATGTCAATGAGACGGTCACTTGTCAGTGTGGCCGATACAGCGCCACAGTGCCAGACCCAGGCCCAGGGCCAAGCAGTGAGTGACGACAGGGACGACGCATTCTTACCTTCCGATGCCCCATAGCAGGAACAGGCAAACTACACCAATTAAAACAACGTTAGCCATTCTTTAACGCTGCAAAGTTAACATGAAATATTCCATTGTTTATCTTTACATAAAGACAAACTGACAATCTGGCTTTCACAAGTTAAGCTGATCGACTTTTAGCGACATTGCAGCCATGTTGCCATATCTGGGTCAATATAGACCATGTGATCAAATTATCCAATCATGGGTCGCAAATTTGACCGCCTTGTTTTTCCTATGGAGTCGCCATTGCAGTCGCCATTTTATGGACAGATTTGTGTATTTGCACGAATTTTTCTGGATTTATGGGTTAAAATTAATAATTAGGGTATCATTTTATAACGGCGAGGTTCATGAAACCATGGACTGATCATGAGCCACCCAACTTTCGCCGGGAATGGCTGTAGCCTTGAAGATTGTCACACAAATCTCTTCGCTTTGGTGAGTGCATCACTGCAGTGCATGTCTCAGATTTTTTTGAAAGCCAACCGATTGTTTGTCATGTTTAACTTTCCATTCAAGGGCAGATAGATTGTGTTGTTATTGTTTTCAAAGTGACGTTATTACCGTATTTCAACTGTTGAATTTTATCTGATTGAAGAGGCTTTGTAAGTGTAATGAGAGTGTCGGCGATGGTCCACTATGTCCATCACTCATCACTGTTCTTGTCGGTGTGTCTTGACAGTGTCAGCGGGACGCATGGGGACGCCTGATGGGGCTACCAGCGTTAAATATCGTTATATAGGCCCACAAGCGACTGTGATTTTAAATTCGTGTAACAATATATAATATATGATTGAAACACACATCTGATGTTGATGATTTATGTCATTCTGCTTAAAACCGGTCGTTCAAACAGTACCATTCAAACTATTGTTTTAAACATTGTCTCTGCTAGATCTTCTAGATATCTATCATCATAATCATGTCTATAGATCTAGTATAGGACTAGAACTTAGTAGCTCTGACATCAAAACTGCTACCAAGGTGAGGATTTTGAATAACTCAAAACTATTCGGTGTAGAAACATGCATGGTAGCGTATGCAAACTAAACTAGTAAATGGATTATATTTCACATGCTAGTATATATTTTACTGTCGTTCGACTTCAGTAAAGGTGCCGGGAGTAAGAATACAGTTTATAGATTGCAAAAATATTCATATTTTAAACATTAGTTATAGCATTTTGCACCAGGAGCTTTCACAAAGGGACATCGAAAAGTGTTGTGCTATTTAAAACCTTCATCTTGGTGGCGGTTTTGATGTCAGAGCTAGTCCTATAGATCTGCCAATACTTGGTAAAAGGCAATAAGCATGATAAGCTTACTCCTAATAAGGGGACATCAGTCAAATGTCAGAAACCTAATACATATTCTGGGGAGTCTGGTGAAATTGAATATATATAGAAATATCCATGAGCAGGATAATGCTTAACCCTGTTAGCATGGTTAGATGGCTTGTTATCATGGTTATGGATTTTATATTGTTATATTTCTATAACAGCCACATAGTAAGTCACCATGTTTGATCCCAAACGCTGACAGATCTACTTCACAAGTTGCTATAGGTTTCAATGCAAAACAATAATCCCTAATTCCTGGTCATTTAAGTTCGTAGAAAAATCTTTTCCAGGAGTGTCCCGGTGAAATAACTTTGAAGCAATTAAAGTTGCATGTGGAGTTGTTTCCTGCCAAAACTAAGCCCAGGCGAAATTTATATCAAAATTTGCAGAAAACTCGATTGTTTCATTCTATAAATTTAGAAACCTGATAAACATCGCCGTTTCGGCTGTGGTATGGCAAACGTGTCTATCCCGGGACACCACAGAACTCGGTCGCGGCACTGCTACTTATACCAAAGCATCGCGAAGCAAACAAACTGATGACGTTTACCACTAAAATGAAAACTTGTGGTAAATTGATATCACGGACAAGGCTAAGAGACACTATTTGGCAGTCTGGTATGGGTGGAGTATAGATAAAAGAAGTCTTGAATGATTCAAGGACTGATTCTTATATGTATTTTGACCTCATTAGTTTTTGGCGGGAAAGAGCTCGACATGCAACTTTAATACTAGCTCAATTTTTTCATGTTGTCCACAAACAAGTTGTACCTGCTTGTGATGCTGTCTTATGCTGAGAACGTCTCCCTGTGTTTGATACCAAAAATGGCAACCACGGCAGTGGCAGTATGGATGGTCTAGCAGTCTGCCATAACCATTAATAGCATCAAACAGGGCTAGGTATTGCCAGCCACAGAGTTTCGTGATGTCTGACACCTGTTAAAAAAAAAAGGTTTATGCTGTAGTACCATCATCAAGGTACGCGTCCTGCATCATTTGTTGCATAACGATTTCAAATGATGCATTTCATCAAGCTGTGAGGGGGACATGGTGATGCATTGTATATATATATATATATAGTGAGCAGATTACGCAATATTGCATTTTCATTAATGTCCCATTATTTTTTGGATGTCCCATAATTTTAAGGAGCTCTGGGACACTGGAACCCACCCACTGGCCTACCTATCAAAATCACTGGTACCATATGAACTATATGGATGATAATGTTATGACCGTAACTTGTCAGGATGGCCGCAAATAATATATTTTAAATGGAAAAGAAATAAGCTAATAACAAACTATTGACAAAGATAATCTCAGTCTCCCATGGCGGCATTTATTCAAATCTTCTTCTGAAGGCAGGTAGGATAATACAAGGGTAATATAAAAGTAAACATATCTGTATGATGTATACCAGACCCCTACTCTGGCACAGATAATAGTACACACTGGTACAATGAGATACCTAATGAATAACACCAAAACACCACTATACATCTGAGTCTTAAGACAACAGACTAATCATACAGATGCTAGTAGGGAAATGCAAGGGTTAGGCTAGTTAGGTCGGTGAAATTCTATCCAGTGGAGTGGGAGGCAAGGAAACATCATCGGCATCGTATCATTAGGTCATCGAGTTCACACCTCGACACATCATCTGGGTCATCATGTTCACGCATCATCAAATCACCTGGGTCATCGTGGTCATCGGCATCATTCCTGGTATGGTGGTTAATAAGGAAGAAAAGGGTGGGGTGAATGGGGCACGGTCCCAAGACTTCTACATCTGAACATCTGAATCTGAATGCCTCTGAATGCAAATGCGAATCCTCCCTGCCTCCTCTGAATGCGAATGCGAATCCCTCAATCTCAGCCAGCGTCTCCTCTTAAATACCCCTCTCGCCGGAAGACGCACACAGAAATAATCTACATTTCCCTTTTCCCATTTCTCCTTAATTTAAGAGTCTAAAGTATGCGATGCAGGTTGCTGGCTTACATTAAAATATTAACGAAACATAAGACAAAGTGAACAAGACCAGAAACCGGTGTCTTATACATAAATGAGGTCTTTGTTGGCAGTGAGGTTAGAAAACTTTGGTAATAAACATAATTGCTAAAACGAGGCTGCATGCTAGGAACAACAAACATGGCCGCCCTGGGAGGTAAACATCCCCAAAAACGTTACAAATTGGTTTGTATCATCCCAAATAAGAATAGACAAGTTAAACAGACAACAGAAAGGGACAATATGGCCTGATACAAGGTAAATAAACAGTTTAGTCAGGGTTGACAGCATAACACAAATGGATAATTTTACTAAAATACCTGATTTTCCCGGGTTAAGGGTTCAGGCATTTTGATTCGCATTGAATAGACATTGTATGTCCATTTTATCACTTTATAGCAAGTTATAATCAATACACATTGGGTACTTAGTTATGTATTCTGTACAAAATAGATTTTGTTCAGCAAACACATTCATAATGCACTCAGTGGTGATACTAGTATTACTATAGACAAGAACTCAGTGTCAGCCTAAGACTGAACATTCACAATTCAATGCTATTCTCTCCTTGAACCAGATATAAAAGTTAAATATAGTGTGATTTCTTTTTAATGAATGTTATTTATATAACAAGGTTAAAATAACCACTACACATATCAACGGCCACCTTGCAGTTGCATGCCTAGGCTGAGGGTAAAGGAAGAACCAACAACGGTTTTGTGCCTAGAGAATATTCTGCCTCAATCAAGTTTTAGCGCTTAAAATTAAGATTATTGTTCTTATGAAGAGCATTTGATTCAATTAACATCTAGATCAACGACAACATTGTACATGAAAACCTGTAACAGAAGTTTGCGTGTTTAATATAGTCATTGATAACAAGTTGTGTTGTACTTCAGACGGACTTGGCGGGCATCAAGTGGAAGCGTTGGACCGCTGACAGCACGTACTGTGTGGAGCCCCTTGAGGATCCCGTGCTGCTCTCCTTCACGCGCTGCATCCAGTCCGACATTCTCTGTGTCTGGAAGCGGGTGCCTCGCAACAGTCAGGATGCCTTGGCGCTCCTGCAACTCAACTGCAGCAAGGAACTGTTCATCTTCTGGTATGGAGAGGAGCCGGCCAACCTGCCAGGTCTCATCTCCCCAGATCTGCACGGTACGTGGCTATGAATAAATAATACGGACGGAACTGCTATGGTTTCGTTTAGACATTAATGAAAAAAGGATTTGAAGTCCACTCTTGTATAACTTTAAATACCAGTAGTGGTTTTTCCTGATATATGCAATATTCCTGTATTAGCCCTTCAACCCGGCATTGTAAGACGGGCTTTACGTAGCAATGGTTAAATCGCCATTTGGATAATTGACTTGGATGTTGTTGCATTTTGCAGTGTCCGCTGCTTTTGAAATGCAGCTTGATAGCCTAGTATAAAGTGTGTTACAGAGGAGCAGGTCTCTTTAATGTGGCCTCTGGTGCCCGTAAAGAACGGACGTGACTAACTGACTGTAAGACAGGAACACTATTGAAGTGACCGAAATCTTATCAGGGATGTATTCACGATTGACTACACGCTCAAAGAAAGAAAATGTTGTGCACTGTTACAGTGTTCGCCGCAGAGCGCGGCCTTGCGCCATTGTCCCCCTAATAAAGCAAATGTCCCGTAAAAATGCGACACATGCGTCCCCGTGTCCGGCTGCGGTCAAGCGGTCAATGGAATTTTCAACTGTAGGGGGCTTTGGTGGCAGCCTTATATTGTACAATGTATTATGAGGACGTAATATTTCCTCTGAGCGGAGGGAGTCTGCGCTAACTTCATAGCTTGCACGCAGTGCGTGATACTTGCAGTTCTTGGCCTAATATGTGCCGCTCTCTATCGCGCATTCTCGTCTGTGGCAAAACAGGGGCGAGAACGCCAGAATGCGCGTACGCGAGGGCGAAAACGCAAGGTGGGTTTTACCGTTGCATTCTCGTGTTCTCGCGTTCTCGGTTCCCGACACTCAAGGCGCCGACTATTGCTCCCTGCGCCGGGATATGGCTCCGATCACGGGCAATTAATGGGTCTGGTCACGGGCTATGGCTCCGTGCGCTGGACTATGGCTTCGTGCGCTAGACTATGGCTCCGGTCGCGGACTATGTCTCCGGTCGCGGACTATGGCTCCGTGCGCTGGACTATGGCTCCGGTCGCGGACTATGGCTCCGGTCGCGGACTATGGCTCCGGTCGCGGACTATGGCTCCGGTCGCGGACTATGGCTCCGTGCGCTGGTCTATGGCTCCGGTCGCGGACTATGGCTCCGTGCGCTGGTCTATGGCTCCGGTCGCGGGCTATGGCTCCGATCAGGGGCAATTAATGACTCCGTTTGCTGGACTATGGCTCTGGTCGCGGACTATGGCTCCGTGCGCATGACTGTGGCTCCGTGCGCTGGATTATGGCCCCGCGCTGGACCATGCCTCCGTGCGCTGGGCTATGGCTACGGTCGCGGATTATGGCTCCGGTCGCGGGATATGGCTCCGGTCGCGGACTATGGCTCTGGTCGTGGGCTATGGATCCGATCGTGAGCTATGGTTCAGTGCGCGGGCTATGGCTCAGTGCGCGGGCTATGGCTCAATGCACGGGCTATGGCTCAATGCACGGGCTATGGCTCCGTGCACTGGACTATGGCTTCGTGCGCTGGACTATGGCTCCGGTCGCGGACTATGGCTCCGGTCGCGGACTATGGCTCCGGTCGCGGACTATGGCTCCGTGCGCTGGACTACGGCTCCGGTCGCGGGCTATGGCTCCGATCAGGGGCAATTAATGACTCCGTTTGCTGGACTATGGCTCTGTGCGCTGGACTATGGCTCTGGCTCCGGTCGCGGACTATGAGTCCGGCTCTGGTCGCGGACTATGAGTCCGGCTCTGGTCGCAGACTATGAGTCCGGCTCTGGTCGCGGACTATGGCTCCGTGCGCTGGACTATGGCTCCGGTCGCGGGCTATGGCTCCGATCAGGGGCAATTAATGACTCCGTTTGCTGGACTATGGCTCTGTGCGCTGGACTATGGCTCTGGCTCCGGTCGCGGACTATGAGTCCGGCTCCGGTCGCGGACTATGAGTCCGGCTCTGGTCGCGGACTATGAGTCCGGCTCTGGTCGCGGACTATGAGTCCGGCTCTGGTCGCGGACTATGAGTCCGGCTCTGGTCGCGGACTATGGCTCCGTGCGCATGACTATGGCTCCGTGCGCATGACTGTGGCTCCGTGCGCATGACTGTGGCTCCGTGCACTGGACTATGGCTCCGTGCGCTGGACTATTGCTCCGGTCGTGGGCTATGGCTGCGGTCGTAGGCGATGGCTCCGGTCGTGGGCTATGGCTCCAGTCACGGACTATGGCTCCAGTCACGGACTATGGCGCCAGTCGCGGACTATGGCGCCAGTCGCGGACTATGGCTCCGTCTGCTGAACTACGGTTGCATGAGCCTGTTGTAAACAGCACTTTAACTGCCATATGACCGCTATACGAACGGCCGACGGCCATCCGAACTGACAGGTCCCCCTATTTTCCAAAATGTCCCCCAAAATTTTATAGTTTGGGTCACGATGCCCCCTATTTAAAGATTTCCAGGGCAATCACTGACTGTACCAATGAGGAACAAAATCGATCACAAACTATTCATTAAATTAATTAACAATGAATTTGTGAACACGCCCAAACTGCTTCAGCTCATATTGTTCCTCTGTGTTTACCAGCTTACATTCTGTTGCAGTGCACAAATAGTACGGTGGGGGGGGGGGGTAATCTTCTCACTTAATTTTATAGTATTTTAGATGAAGATTAACTGAGAGGAATATCACATAATAGAGAAGCACAAGCCCACGTGATTTCCTACAGAGATCCTGATTGCCCCTTGTCATTGGACAAAGGCTCTACAACATGACTACAGTACACCCACCACCTCGACAACAGATGTCTATGTACAGCATCAAAGCACACTGTCAATCTTGTTACAGACTAATTTACAATTATGCAACGCTCCCAGAAATAGCCTGTGCTCTTATATTTCCTATAGAATCTATGAACCTACATTTTAGCCACATTCCTATATTTTCTATATTTGAGTTACATTCCTGATTTTGTTATATTTTGGGTATCACTGGCCATTTTATATGTGTGCTGTAGGCTCAATTAGATGGCCTCACCAAGGACTGTATGTTCAGTGCTGGATGGCTGTAAGTTGTTAAGCTTTAGTAACCTTAAATGTGACCTTGTTGAAGTTCAGTGAAATTATGTTTTTAGCTTCTTTGACCTTCTGTCGTTAAGCTTCAGTGAAATTATGTCATAAAGCCTCAACGACCTTATGTAGGTCCTATTTCATCTTCAATGACCTTATGTAGGTCCTGTTTCATCTTCAATGACCTTATGTAGGTCCTGTTTCATCTTCAATGACCTTATGTCGGTCCTATTTCATCTTCAATGACCTTATGTAGGTCCTATTTCATCTTCAACGACCTTATGTAGGTCCTGTTTCATCTTCAATGACCTTATGTAGGTTCTGTTTCATCTTCAATGACCTTATGTAGGTCCTATTTAATCTTCAATGACCTTATGTAGGTCCTGTTACATCTTCAACGACCTTATGTAGGTCTTATTTCATCTTCAATGACCTTATGTAAGTCCTGTTTCATCTTTAATGACTTTATGTAGGTCCTATTTCATCTTCAATGACCTTATGTAGGTCCTATTTCATCTTCAACGACTGCATGTGGGTCCTGTTTCATCTTCAATGACCTTATGTAGGTCCTGTTTCATCTTCAATGACCTTATGTAGGTCCTGTTTCATCTTCAATGACCTTACTTATGTAGGTCTTATTTCATCTTCAATGACCTTATGTAGGTCCTGTTTCATCCTCAATGACCTTATGTAGGTCCTATTTCATCTTCAATGACCTTATGTAGTTAAACTTTAATCCATCCCATATTATCACTGAGATCAGTCTTGAGGCAGTAGTCTTACACGCGTTTACAGCAGCTAAATCTGTCAAATAGAGCTATCTGCAGCATGGATGGATGGATAAAGCCATGTTTGGTTGCATGACGGCACCGTTACCAAAACTGGTTTATAGAAGAGCCACCAATCCAGATGGACCTAGAATACGGCCTGCATTCTGGATGAGGTTCTCCTGAAGTCAGGGGGATTTAACACATTCATCCATCGGTTAGAGAAAGTCAGGATATCTAGTTAATATGTACATCATGGGAGGCAATATTACGTACGCTTTTCTTTATTTGTCAGGTGCAAGAGTTGACATGTGGTTATACTGTCAAATCACAGAACAAATTCCGATAAGTTTCACAAAATTCCTGCTATAGTTCCTATATTTTGAGGTCCAAACATGGCTGCGAGGTGACCGAAACAGGATAACTTTTAACAGAAACGAGAGAGTTCTCTTTAAAGTTACTGGACCAAGTTGAAATTGGTTCGGGGCGGGATATAGTTGTTACATCGGTCGCGTTGTCGTCGTGTCCTTAGGCCGCTCTTTTGGAGATTACAAGTATTATGGAACCATACAGAAGGACTTAATTACATCGAGTGTCTTTCTCTGCTTGAGATAGCGTCTCACAGTGGTGTCGGTCGGCATGGTCTCGGCAGATAGCGTCTCACAGTGGTGTCGGTCGGCATGGTCTCGGCATTCATTTCCCGCAAATTTTAGTAACAGATTTATGAAATCCGGTTATATTAAATCCTCATGCGGTTATATTAGGTTCAAGAAAATGTCAAAACAATTTTATCGCCGGTAGATCTAATTCACATGTTTATTGGGGATGTTGAAATCTGAACATCGGAGAATGTTCGTCAGAGAAAAAAAACAAGTTCCGGTATAAAATTCAATGTGAAAAGTATTTGATGATAGTCTTCGTTAAATAAATTTCTGCAGTTGCTACATTGTAAATATTCATTTAAGATACCGCTGCACGTTGCTCCACCACGGGGTCGCACGTTGCTCCACCACGGAGTCGCACGTTGCTCCACCACGGGGTCGCACGTTGCTCCACCACGCTTACTGGTCGCTCAAAACGAATTCGTAGAGAGTGAATCTGAAAAATTTGACCCTACAATTCTCGGGTAGAGAGAATGTAGGACTATTTCTGCTATCAGAAATGTTTTTGCGGATAAAATCCTCATGCTTTATATTTCCAATAAAAAATCCTTCATCACGGGTCAGTGCTTGCCCTCATGCTTTATATTTCCAATAAAAAATCCTTCAACCCCGTCCAGTGCTTGCCCTTTAATGACATTGTCTGTGTAGTAAGGAGGCTGACTAGACATAAAAAGGTGCAGTACCTTATATCTCTGGTGAAGGGACTCCTGATAGACTTAATGTACCTTGTCCGTGGTAGAAAGGAGGCTGACCTAGACCTGAAAAGTTGCAGTACCTTATCTCTGGGGTCTAGGGGCTCATGATAGACTTACTGTACCTTGTCTGTGGTAGAAAGGAGGCTGACCGAGACATGGTAACCTTCCTGTACCTTGTCGGTAGGGTAACGCTGCTGACTAAGATGTGAAAGTTATATTGAACCTTGTCTGTGGGATAAAGAGGCTGACCTAGACATGATCGAGTCACTGCCCTTCGCCTTTAAGTTACAGCCGGCACCGGTTTGGTCTGACCGTCTCTACCAGTTAGCTTGGACAGGCACGATATGCAGCCAACGGCAGTCCAAAACCCCTGCCCGACCCGGCCAGCGCCCCTCACCAGACCCCTTCAACCCATGTGCTCGGCAATTTAGGCAGCGTAGTTGTCTGTGGCAGAGGCAGGTGTCATTAATCACTGGTCTGAACTGGCCGCCGACAGCACAGGGCACAGAGCCCGGCTCGCTTCATGCCATTGTTAGATATCGCTCAGTGGAGGACGGGCTGCTTGGCTGGCGGCGTGTCGGCAGCACGCAGGGGAGGCTTGGCAGGCAGGGGAGAGGCAGTGGAGGCCTGGGGCAGGCAGGGGCAGAGGCCTGGGGCAGGCAGGGCAGGCCTGGGGCAGGCAGGGGAGGCCTGGGGCAGGCAGGGGCAGAGGCCTGGGGCAGGCAGGGGCAGAGGCCTGGGGCAGGCAGGGGCAGAGGCCTGGGGCAGGCAAGGGAGGCCTGGGGCAGGCAGGGGCAGAGGCCTGGGGCAGGCAGGGGCAGAGGCCTGGGGCAGGCAGGGGAGGCCTGGGGCAGGCAGGGGCAGAGGCCTGGGGCAGGCAGGGGCAGAGGCCTGGGGCAGGTAGGGGAGGCCTGGGGCAGGCAGGGGCAGAGGCCTGGGGCAGGCAGGGGCAGAGGCCTGGGGCAGGCAGGGCAGGCCTGGGGCAGGCAGGGGAGGCCTGGGGCGGGCAGGGGCAGAGGCCTGGGGCAGGCAGGGGCAGAGGCCTGGGGCAGGCAGGGGAGGCCTGGGGCAGGCAGGGGCAGAGGCCTGGGGCAGGCAGGGGCAGAGGCCTGGGGCAGGCTGTGGAGGCCTGGGGCAGGCAGGGGCAGAGGCTGGGGCAGGCAGGGGAGACCAGGGGAGGCCTGGGGCAGGCAGGGGAGGCCTGGGGCAGGCAGGGAAGGCCAGGGGAATGCAGGGGAGGCCTGGGACAGGCAGGGGCAGAGGCCTGGGGCAGGCAGGGGAGACCAGGGGGAGGCCTGGGGCAGGCAGGGGAGACCAGGGGATGGCGGAGGAGGCCTGGGGCAGGCAGGGGAGGCCTGGGGAAGGCAGGCGAGGCCTGGGGCAGGCAGGGGAGGCCTGGGACAGTCAGGGGAGGCCTGGGACAGGCAGGGGAGGCCTGGGACAGGCAGGGGAGGCCTGGGACAGGCAGGGGATGGCGGGGCAGGCAGGGGAGGCCTTGGACAGGCAGGGGAGGCCTGGGACAGGCAGGGGAGGCCTGGGACAGGCAGGGTATGGTGGGGCAGGCACTGACGGTCAGCGACCGGTCGTGGGATGTGTGGCCGGGGACGCCCTGCGTGCGTCGTGGCCCATCAAGCCCCACCGATCCCTCACAGATCGCTGAAATCAATGTTGCTCGCCACGGCGGGTTGGCCCTTGTTGACTGCCGCCAAGATCGGGGTAACGCCAAGGTTACCAGAGCAGGATACCTCGCGACTCCTGTCGGATTGTCGGAGTGCGCCGTTCGCGGCTTCCGCACTGATTCCTGTAGACCGCAATGAAAGCAGTTCACACGTAGTGTCGGCCAGCGCAACGGTCATGTCCAGTGGGGGTGCGCGGGGTGCGGCGGCCCCTCGGCCGTGGGTATCGGCGGGGGTGGGGCGGCCCTGGCCCGTGGGTCTGGGCTGGGGTGGGGCGGCCCCGGCCCGTGGGTTTGGGCGGGGGTTGCCGTGTTGTCAGTGTCATATAAGACCCGCTTGCTGTCTGACTCGGGGTGCACAGCAGCCATCGTCTGGCAGCGGGGAGTCAGCTGGCTCGACCTCATCGCCACATGTAGTTTGTGTTTGCGCCGAGTGCAGTGTCTGGTGAATAGCCAGATGGCGTGTTTATTAAAATACGCCTGCTTTCTAAACTGATCCTTTCTCAGACCGAAAGCTCTAACTTAGTCTCCGTCGCGGAGGAACCTTGTTCTTACACTCAGGACGTCTCGTCTGGCACGGACACCACTGGGAGGATTGTAGACAAGGAGATAGGACGTGGTCATACAGGTGGTGGGCGGGCGGCGTCAGCACTGTACACAAGGAGATAGGACGTGGTCGTACAGGTGGTGGGCGGGCGGCGTCAGCACTGTACACAAGGAGATAGGACGTGGTCGTACAGGTGGTGAGCGGGCGGCGTCAGCACTGTACACAAGGAGATAGGACGTGGTCGTACAGGTGGTGGGCTGGCGGCGTCAGCACTGTACACAAGGAGATAGGACGTGGTCGTACAGGTGGTGGGCGGGCGGCGTCAGCACTGTACACAAGGAGATAGGACGTGGTCGTACAGGTGGTGAGCGGGCGGCTTCAGCACTGTACACAAGGAGATAGGACGTGGTCGTACAGGTGTTGGGCGGGCGGCGTCAGCACTGTACACAAGGAGATAGGACGTGGTCGTACAGGTGGTGGGCGGGCGGCTTCAGCACTGTACACAAGGAGATAGGACGTGGTCGTACAGGTGGTGGGCGGGCGGCGTCAGCACTGTACACAAGGAGATAGGACGTGGTCGTACAGGTGGTGGGCGGGCGGCGTCAGCACTGTAGACAAGGAGATAGGACGTGGTCGTACAGGTGGTGAGCGGGCGGCGTCAGCACTGTACACAAGGAGATAGGACGTGGTCGTACAGGTGTTGGGCGGGCGGCGTCAGCACTGTACACAAGGAGATAGGACGTGGTCTTACAGGTGGTGGGCGGGCGGCATCAGCACTGTACACAAGGAGATAGGACGTGGTCGTACAGGTGGTGGGCGGGCGGCGTCAGCACTGTACACAAGGAGATAGGACGTGGTCGTACAGGTGGTGGGCGGGCGGCGTCAGCACTGTACACAAGGAGATAGGACGTGGTCGTACAGGTGGTGGGCGGGCGGCGTCAGCACTGTACACAAGGAGATAGGACGTGGTCGTACAGGTGGTGGGCGGGCGGCGTCAGCACTTTACACAAGGAGATAGGACGTGGTCGTACAGGTGGTGGGCGGGCGGCGTCAGCACTGTACACAAGGAGATAGGACGTGGTCGTACAGGTGGTGGGCTGGCGGCGTCAGCACTGTACACAAGGAGATAGGACGTGGTCGTACAGGTGGTGGGCGGGCGGCGTCAGCACTGTACACAAGGAGATAGGACGTGGTCGTACAGGTGGTGGGCGGGCGGCGTCAGCACTGTACACAAGGAGATAGGACGTGGTCGTACAGGTGGTGGGCGGGCGGCTTCAGCACTGTACACAAGGAGATAGGACGTGGTCGTACAGGTGGTGGGCGGGCGGCGTCAGCACTGTAGACAAGGAGATAGGACGTGGTCGTACAGGTGGTGGGCGGGCGGCGTCAGCACTGTACACAAGGAGATAGGACGTGGTCGTACAGGTGTTGGGCGGGCGGCGTCAGCACTGTACACAAGGAGATAGGACGTGGTCGTACAGGTGGTGGGCGGGCGGCGTCAGCACTGTACACAAGGAGATAGGACGTGGTCGTACAGGTGGTGGGCGGGCGGCGTCAGCACTGTACACAAGGAGATAGAGATCGCCTGGAGAATGGAACAGCCTTGCAGCTCTTGCTGTTGGTTGTCATTCTTTCTTTCTCTTTGCAGAAGTGGAACATGGCTCCTGGGATAACGGCCTGTCTTACGAGTGTCGTACTCTTCTCTTCAAAGCTCTCCACAACTTGATAGAAAGGTGAGTGTCCGTCATTCCGTTACTGTGATGTGTGGTGATGGTGTCACTGAGTTAGCTCTGTGGTAAAGCAGTTGGTGAGGCATTACACCACCCAGTGGTCTCACTGAGTTAGCCCTGTGGTAAAGCAGTTGGTGAGGCATTGCACCTCCCAGTGGGCTCACTGAGTTAGCCCTGTGGTAAAGCAGTTGGTGAGGCATTACACCACCCAGTGGTCTCACTGAGTTAGCCCTGTGGTAAAGCAGTTGGTGAGGCATTGCACCACCCAGTGGGCTCACTGAGTTAGCCCTGTGGTAAAGCAGTTGGTGAGGCATTACACCACCCAGTGGTCTCACTGAGTTAGCCCTGTGGTAAAGCAGTTGGTGAGGCATTACACCACCCAGTGGTCTCACTGAGTTAGCCCTGTGGTAAAGCAGTTGGTGAGGCATTGCACCACCCAGTGGGCTCACTGAGTTAGCCCTGTGGTAAAGCAGTTGGTGAGGCATTACACCACCCAGTGGTCTCACTGAGTTAGCCCTGTGGTAAAGCAGTTGGTGAGGCATTACACCACCCAGTGGTCTCACTGAGTTAGCCCTGTGATAAAGCAGTTGGTGAGGCATTACACCACCCATTGGTCTCACTGAGTTAGCCCTGTGGTAAAGCAGTTGGTGAGGCATTGCACCACCCAGTGGTCTCACTGAGTTAGCCCTGTGGTAAAGCAGTTGGTGAGGCATTACACCACCCAGTGGTCTCACTGAGTTAGCCCTGTGATAAAGTTGGTTGGTGAGACAACAGATGGAAGAGACTGGGAAGGCGGGGAGACTGGGAAGATGGGAGAGACTGGGAAGACGGGGAGACTAGGAAGATGGGAGAGACTAGGAAGATGGGAGAGACTGGGAAGGCGGGGAGACTAGGAAGATGGGAGAGACTGGGAAGGCGGTGAGACTAGGAAGATGGGAGAGACTGGGAAGGCGGGGAGACTAGGATGATGGGAGAGACTGGGAAGGCGATGAGACTAGGGAGATGGAAGAGACTGGGAAGGCGGTGAGACTAGGAAGATGGGAGAGACTGGGAAGGCGGTGAGACTAGGAAGATGGGAGAGACTGGGAAGGCGGTGAGACTAGGAAGATGGGAGAGACTGGGAAGGCGGGGAGACTAGGATGATGGGAGAGACTGGGAAGGCGGGGAGACTAGGGAGATGGGAGAGACTGGGAAGGCGATGAGACTAGGAAGGCAGGGAGACTAGGAAGATGGGAGAGACTGGGAAGGCGGGGAGACTAGGGAGATGGGAGAGACTGGGAAGGCAGGGAGACTAGGATGATGGGAGAGACTGGGAAGGCGGTGAGACTAGGAAGATGGGAGAGACTGGGAAGGCGGGGAGACTAGGATGATGGGAGAGACTGGGAAGGCGATGAGACTAGGGAGATGGGAGAGACTGGGAAGGCGGTGAGACTAGGAAGATGGGAGAGACTGGGAAGGCGGGGAGACTAGGATGATGGGAGAGACTGGGAAGGCGGGGAGACTAGGATGATGGGAGAGACTGGGAAGGCCGTGAGACTAGGAAGATGGGAGAGACTGGGAAGGCGGGGAGACTAGGATGATGGGAGAGACTGGGAAGGCGATGAGACTAGGGAGATGGGAGAGACTGGGAAGGCGGTGAGACTAGGAAGATGGGAGAGACTGGGAAGGCGGTGAGACTAGGAAGATGGGAGAGACTGGGAAGGCGGGGAGACTAGGATGATGGGAGAGACTGGGAAGGCGATGAGACTAGGGAGATGGGAGAGACTGGGAAGGCGGGGAGACTAGGAAGATGGGAGAGACTGGGAAGGCGATGAGACTAGGAAGATGGGAGAGACTGGGAAGGCGGGGAGACTAGGAAGATGGGAGAGACTGGGAAGGCGGGGAGACTAGGAAGATGGGAGAGACTGGGAAGGCGGGGAGACTAGGGAGATGGGAGAGACTGGGAAGGCGGTGAGACTAGGAAGATGGGAGAGACTGGGAACGCGAGGAGACTAGAAAGATGGAAGAGACTGGAAAGGCGGGGAGACTAGGAAGATGGGAGAGACTGGGAAGGCGGTGAGACTAGGAAGATGGGAGAGACTGGGAAGGTGGTGAGACGAGGAAGATGGGAGAGACTGGGAAGGCAGGGAGACTAGGAAGATGGGAGAGACTGGGAAGGCGGTGAGACTAGGAAGATGGGAGAGACTGGGAAGGTGGTGAGACGAGGAAGATGGGAGAGACTGGGAAGGCGGGGAGACTAGGAAGATGGGAGAGACTGGGAAGGCGGGGAGACTAGGAAGATGGGAGAGACTGGGAACGCGAGGAGACTAGAAAGATGGAAGAGACTGGAAAGGCGGGGAGACTAGGAAGATGGGAGAGACTGGGAAGGCGGGGAGACTAGGAAGATGGGAGAGACTGGGAAGGTGGTGAGACGAGGAAGATGGGAGAGACTGGGAAGGCAGGGAGACTAGGAAGATGGGAGAGACTGGGAAGGCGGGGAGACTAGGAAGATGGGAGAGACTGGGAAGGCGATGAGACTAGGAAGATGGGAGGGACTAGAAAGGGGGGGAGACTAGGAAGATGGGAGAGACTGGGAAGGCGGTGAGACTAGGAAGATGGGAGAGACTGGGAAGGCGGTGAGACTAGGAAGATGGGAGAGACTGGGAAGGCGATGAGACTAGGAAGATGAGAGAGACTGGGAAGGCGGGGAGACTAGGGAGATGGGAGAGACTGGGAAGGCGATGAGACTAGGAAGATGGGAGAGACTGGGAAGGCGATGAGACTAGGAAGATGGGAGAGACTAGGAAGATGGGAGAGACTGGGAAGGCGGGGAGACTAGGAAGATGGGAGAGACTGGGAAGGCGGGGTGACTGGGAAGATGGGAGAGACTGGGAAGGCGGTGAGACTAGGAAGATGGAAAGGCGGGGAGACTAGGAAGATGGGAGAGACTGGGAGGGCGATGAGACTAGGAAGATTGGAGAGACTGGGAAGGCGATGAGACTAGGAAGATGGGAGAGACTGGGAATGCGGGGAGACTAGGAAGATGGGAGAGACTGGGAAGGCGATGAGACTAGGAAGATGGGAAAGACTGGGAAGGCGGGGAGACTAGGAAGATGGGAGAGACTGGGAAGGCGGGGAGACTAGGAAGATGGGAGAGACTGGGAAGGCGGGGAGACTAGGAATATGGGAGAGACTGGGAAGGCGGTGAGACTAGGAAGATGGGAGAGACTGGGAAGGCGGTGAGACTAGGAAGATGGGAGAGACTGGGAAGGCGGTGAGACTAGGAAGATGAGAGAGACTGGGAAGATGGGGAGACTAGGGAGATGGGAGAGACTGGGAAGGCGATGAGACTAGGAAGATGGGAGAGACTGGGAAGGCGGTGAGACTAGGAAGATGGGAAAGACTGGGAAGGCGGGGAGACTAGGATGATGGGAGAGACTGGGAAGGCGATGAGACTAGGGAGATGGGAGAGACTGGGAAGGCGGGGAGACTAGGAAGATGGGAGAGACTGGGAAGGCGGGGTGACTAGGAAGATGGGAGAGACTGGGAAGGCGGTGAGACTAGGAAGATGAGAGAGACTGGGAAGGCGGGGAGACTAGGAAGATGGGAGAGACTGGGAAGGCGGGGAGACTAGGAAGATGGGGAAGGCGGGGAGACTAGGAAGATGGGAGAAACTGGGAAGGCGATGAGACTAGGAAGATGGGAGAGACTGGGAAGGCGGGGAGACTAGGAAGATGGGAGAGACTAGGAAGATGGGACAGACTGGGAAGGCGGTGAGACTAGGAAGATGAGAGAGACTGGGAAGGCGGGGAGACTAGGAAGTTGGGAGAGACTGGGAAGGCGGGGAGACTAGGAAGATGGGACAAACTGGGAAGGCGATGAGACTAGGAAGATGGGAGAGACTGGGAAGGCGGGGAGACTAGGAAGATGGGAGAGACTGGGAAGGCGGTGAGACTAGGAAGATGGGAGAGACTGGGAAGGCGGGGAGACTAGGAAGATGGGAGAGACTGGGAAGGCGGTGAGACTAGGAAGATGGGAGAGACTGGGAAGGCGGGGAGACTAGGATGATGGGAGAGACTGGGAAGGCGATGAGACTAGGGAGATGGGAGAGACTGGGAAGGCGGTGAGACTAGGAAGATGGGAGAGACTGGGAAGGCGGTGAGACTAGGAAGATGGGGAAGGCGGGGAGACTAGGAAGATGGGAGAAACTGGGAAGGCGATGAGACTAGGAAGATGGGAGAGACTGGGAAGGCGGGGAGACTAGGAAGATGGGACAGACTGGGAAGGCGGTGAGACTAGGAAGATGAGAGAGACTGGGAAGGCGGGGAGACTAGGAAGTTGGGAGAGACTGGGAAGGCGGGGAGACTAGGAAGATGGGACAAACTGGGAAGGCGATGAGACTAGGAAGATGGGAGAGACTGGGAAGGCGGGGAGACTAGGAAGATGGGAGAGACTGGGAAGGCGGTGAGACTAGGAAGATGGGAGAGACTGGGAAGGCGGGGAGACTAGGAAGATGGGAGAGACTGGGAAGGCGGGGAGACTAGGAAGATGGGAGAGACTGGGACGGCGGTGAGACTAGGAAGATGGGAGAGACTGGGAAGGCGGGGAGACTAGGGAGATGGGAGAGACTGGGAAGGCGGGGAGACTAGGAAGGCGGTGAGACTGGGAAGGCGAGGAGACTAGGAAGATGGGAGAGACTGGGAAGGCGGGGAGACTAGGAAGATGGGAGAGACTGGGAAGGCGGGGAGACTAGGAAGATGGGAGAGACTGGGAAGGCGATGAGACTAGGAAGGTGGGAGAGACTGGGAAGGCGGGGAGACTAGGAAGATGGGAGAGACTGGGAACGCGAGGAGACTAGGAAGATGGGAGAGACTGGGAAGGCGGGGAGACTAGGAAGATGGGAGAGACTGGGAAGGCGGGGAGACTAGGAAGATGGGAGAGACTGGGAAGGCGGGGAGACTAGGGAGATGGGAGAGACTGGGAAGGCGGGGAGACTAGGAAGGCGGTGAGACTAGGAAGATGAGAGAGACTGGGAAGATGGGGAGACTAGGGAGATGGGAGAGACTGGGAAGGCGATGAGACTAGGAAGATGGGAGAGACTGGGAAGGCGGTGAGACTAGGAAGATGGGAAAGACTGGGAAGGCGGTGAGACTAGGAAGATGGGAGAGACTGGGAAGGCGGGGAGACTAGGAAGATGGGAGAGACTGGGAAGGCGGGGTGACTAGGAAGATGGGAGAGACTGGGAAGGCGGTGAGACTAGGAAGATGAGAGAGACTGGGAAGGCGGGGAGACTAGGAAGATGGGAGAGACTGGGAAGGCGGGGAGACTAGGAAGATGGGGAAGGCGGGGAGACTAGGAAGATGGGAGAAACTGGGAAGGCGATGAGACTAGGAAGATGGGAGAGACTGGGAAGGCGGGGAGACTAGGAAGATGGGAGAGACTAGGAAGATGGGACAGACTGGGAAGGCGGTGAGACTAGGAAGATGAGAGAGACTGGGAAGGCGGGGAGACTAGGAAGTTGGGAGAGACTGGGAAGGCGGGGAGACTAGGAAGATGGGACAAACTGGGAAGGCGATGAGACTAGGAAGATGGGAGAGACTGGGAAGGCGGGGAGACTAGGAAGATGGGAGAGACTGGGAAGGCGGTGAGACTAGGAAGATGGGAGAGACTGGGAAGGCGGGGAGACTAGGAAGATGGGAGAGACTGGGAAGGCGGTGAGACTAGGAAGATGGGAGAGACTGGGAAGGCGGGGAGACTAGGATGATGGGAGAGACTGGGAAGGCGATGAGACTAGGGAGATGGGAGAGACTGGGAAGGCGGTGAGACTAGGAAGATGGGAGAGACTGGGAAGGCGGTGAGACTAGGAAGATGGGGAAGGCGGGGAGACTAGGAAGATGGGAGAAACTGGGAAGGCGATGAGACTAGGAAGATGGGAGAGACTGGGAAGGCGGGGAGACTAGGAAGATGGGACAGACTGGGAAGGCGGTGAGACTAGGAAGATGAGAGAGACTGGGAAGGCGGGGAGACTAGGAAGTTGGGAGAGACTGGGAAGGCGGGGAGACTAGGAAGATGGGACAAACTGGGAAGGCGATGAGACTAGGAAGATGGGAGAGACTGGGAAGGCGGGGAGACTAGGAAGATGGGAGAGACTGGGAAGGCGGTGAGACTAGGAAGATGGGAGAGACTGGGAAGGCGGGGAGACTAGGAAGATGGGAGAGACTGGGAAGGCGGGGAGACTAGGAAGATGGGAGAGACTGGGACGGCGGTGAGACTAGGAAGATGGGAGAGACTGGGAAGGCGGGGAGACTAGGGAGATGGGAGAGACTGGGAAGGCGGGGAGACTAGGAAGGCGGTGAGACTGGGAAGGCGAGGAGACTAGGAAGATGGGAGAGACTGGGAAGGCGGGGAGACTAGGAAGATGGGAGAGACTGGGAAGGCGGGGAGACTAGGAAGATGGGAGAGACTGGGAAGGCGATGAGACTAGGAAGGTGGGAGAGACTGGGAAGGCGGGGAGACTAGGAAGATGGGAGAGACTGGGAACGCGAGGAGACTAGGAAGATGGGAGAGACTGGGAAGGCGGGGAGACTAGGAAGATGGGAGAGACTGGGAAGGCGGGGAGACTAGGAAGATGGGAGAGACTGGGAAGGCGGGGAGACTAGGGAGATGGGAGAGACTGGGAAGGCGGGGAGACTAGGAAGGCGGTGAGACTGGGAAGGCGAGGAGACTAGGAAGAAGGGAGAGACTGGGAAGGCGGGGAGACTAGGAAGATGGGAGAGACTGGGAAGGCGGGGAGACTAGGAAGATGGGAGAGACTGGGAAGGCGATGAGACTAGGAAGATGGGAGAGACTGGGAAGGCGGGGAGACTAGGAAGATGGGAGAGACTGGGAAGGCGGGGAGACTAGGAAGGCGGTGAGACTGGGAAGGCGATGAGACTAGGAAGATGGGAGAGACTGGGAAGGCGGGGAGACTAGGAAGATGGGAGAGACTGGAAGGCGGGGAGACTAGGAAGGCGGTGAGACTGGGAAGGCGAGGAGACTAGGATGATGGGAGAGACTGGGAAGGCGGGGAGACTAGGAAGATGGGAGAGACTGGGAAGGCGATGAGACTAGGAAGATGGGAGAGACTGGGAAGGCGGGGAGACTAGGAAGATGGGAGAGACTGGGAATGCGGGGAGACTAGGAAGATGGGAGAGACTGGGAAGGCGATGAGACTAGGAAGATGGGAGAGACTGGGAAGGCGGGGAGACTAGGAAGATGGGAGAGACTGGGAAGGCGGGGAGACTAGGGAGATGGGAGAGACTGGGAAGGCGATGAGACTAGGAAGATGGGAGAGACTGGGAAGGCGGGGAGACTAGTGAGATGGGAGAGACTGGGAAGGCGGGGAGACCAGGGAGATGGGAGAGACTGGGAAGGCGGTGAGACTGGGAAGGCAGGGAGACTAGGAAGATGGGAGAAACTGGGAAGGCGGGGAGACTAGGAAGATGGGAGAGACTGGGAAGGCGGGGAGACTAGGATGATGGGAGAGACTGGGAAGGCGGTGAGACTAGGAAGATGGGAGAGACTGGGAAGGCGGGGAGACTAGGAAGATGGGAGAGACTGGGAAGGCGGGGAGACTAGGGAGATGGGAGAGACTGGGAAGGCAGGGAGACTAGGAAGATGGGAGAGACTGGGAAGGCAGGGAGACTAGGAAGATGGGAGAGACTGGGAAGGCGATGAGACTAGGAAGGCGGTGAGACTGGGAAGGCAGGGAGACTAGGAAGATGGGAGAGACTGGGAAGGCGGGGAGACTAGGAAGATGGGGAAGGCGATGAGACTAGGAAGATGGGAGAGACTGGGAAGGCGAGGAGACTAGAAAGATGGGAGAGACTGGGAAGGCGATGAGACTAGGGAGATGGGAGAGACTGGGAAGGCGGGGAGACTAGGGAGATGGGAGAGACTGGGAAGGCGGGGAGACTGGGAAGGCGGTGAGACTGGGAAGGCGGTGAGACTAGGGAGATGGGAGAGACTGGGAAGGCGGAGAGACTAGGAAGATGGGAGAGACTGGGAAGGCGATGAGACTAGGAAGATGAGAGAGACTGGGAAGGCGGAGAGACTAGGGAGATGGGAGAGACTGGGAAGGCGGGGAGACTAGGAAGATGGGAGAGACTGGGAAGGCGGGGAGACTAGGGAGATGGGAGAGACTGGGAAGGCAGGGAGACTAGGAAGATGGGAGAGACTGGGAAGGCAGGGAGACTAGGAAGATGGGAGAGACTGGGAAGGCGATGAGACTAGGAAGATGGGAGAGACTGGGAAGGCGGGGAGACTAGGGAGATGGGAGAGACTGGGAAGGCGATGAGACTAGGGAGATGGCTGTTAGTTGAGACATCATTACGTTAGAAAGACTATGGTATTGTGTAGCCATATTGTGTAACTGGCCGTTACTTGCATTGATGTTACCTGTATGTCTCCAGATGTCTCCTGTCACAAAACTTCGTCCGTTTGGGCAAGTGGTTCGTACAGCCGTACAGCCACTTCGGTACCTCTTCCACCGGAGGCCTGACCGACAAAAGGTAAGACCCTGGGCGGTCGGTGCAGTCTGCCGCGCCACCCTCGACTCTTCCCAGAACACACCATGACCGCGTCCTTAAAGCAACACACCTACCTACTACCCGACACAAGGACAGTGACCGTGAATGAACAACAGCAATGTCTGAGGGATCCTATCACCTTCATAATGTGCTCAAGCACCCGTATGGGTCTCCAAACAAAACCTCACAGTTAACCTTATCGATATGACCTGTCCAGGCACGGATCCAATAGGGGGGGGGGGGTCACAGGGGTTCCCCCCTCCTTCCCGGTCGTAAGAATTCAAAAATCCAAAGTGGATCGCCCCCCCCCCCCCCCCCTCTCAAATCTCAAATCCCTGGATCTCGACGCCAGCTTGTGACTGCCACTGGATTTGTCTGCTGGATCTGCCCCTGCCTGTCAGTGACAAGATCGACGCCTCGCCAGTGATAAGACCTTGATGTTGCGGCTTTCCTGTACACGTGACACACGTCGCATCCATTGTTGTATGTAAGGTTCCAAGTGTTACTATTACCATTGCAATGTTGGTGGCTTACATATAAGATGTTTCTTTTTGTCGTTGGGTTTTAGTTCCAGTTCGCACTTGTCGATCCGGTTTTCGTTCTTCCTCCATGGCGAGAGCACGGTGTGCGCCAGTATCGACGTTCGCCAGCACCCGCCCCTGCGTACCCTCCACCCCCAGCACCTCTCCATCGCCACACAGGTTGGCCAGCAGGGCGTTCCAGGTAGGGTACCCCCCCCCCCTCCCTCCCTCCCCCAAACCCTTCCCCGACCTCGCCACCCCCGGTTTTGTACAAACTCGCCCGCCCAGCTGCTGGCAAAATGCGTTGATCAGTTTCAAATCGACGAAAGTTACTTTAACCGAGGAATCGCCTTATAGTTGTGAGTAAGTGTTGTTTGCCTGTTTAATTACTCTGTTTGCCTGTTTAATTACTGTGTTAGCCTGTGTAATTACTGTGTTGACCTGTTTAATTACTGTGTTGGCCTGTTGCCTTGATGGTCGGGCGCCTGGTGTGACGGGGGTGTAGAGCGTGTGTGGATGTTGCAGTGTTGCTGGCCCCCTACGGTTTGGCGGGCACCCTGACGGGTCAGAGTTACCGGGAGACGGACCCCGCCACCCTGCAGGCCATGGACGAGTGGCGCCAGTTCTACGTTCTCCCCAACTGGGAGAGTCGGGACGGTGTCTATGGCGACCCGGCTCACCTGCCGCCAGCCGTCGAGGTGGTCGTCGGTACGTCATCAGCCCTCTCTCGACAACTACAGTATGACAACAACGGTTGTCAAGTGTTCCTGGCCATTTAAATTATTGTAATCGGCCTTAGGCTTTGAATATACAAACTTCTCTCAAGCTTCTTTCAAGTGTCTGGTTCCAAAAGTAATTGACTTTTACTTGTGGTGCTGTTTCAATCCGCTCCTGTGTTGTGTTGGCAGCGGGTGTCCGGATGAAGTACCCGACCAGCTTCGTCCTCATGTCTGGGGACGTCGAGGCTGAGCTGCTGCGTCAGCATGGCACGGCCGTGGCCTCGGGGGCGCTGGGCATGGGGGCCCCCAGCCCGGGCAGCGCCGGCCTGCCCCCGGTCATCCCCGTCACGTCCCCGCCCCTGGCCTCCGCCGCCATGGGTCGCCCCGGGGAGGTGGTGGCGGCTCGCAAGGGGGTCCCGGCGCCGGGCGGGGCGGGGGCGGCCGCCGCCTCGCTGCGGTACGGGGGCGCGACCACCCTGGAGCCTGGTATGGACGGCGAGGCCTGTAGCTGGGTGGGCAGTCGGCTGCTGGAGAAAGCCTGGCAGGACGGCACAGTGGCCAGCGGTCTCTATCTACAAAGGTAAACATACACCCCCCATCACCCGGGCTTTCTCCGTTCTTATGTGGCTAACAGCTTTTGTACCTCACGTTTTACAGAATTTCTCCTTTTAAGTATAAAATGAACTGTATACTGTTGAGCTCATAACGCCAGAGATTGGCTTACCACGTGACCTGTTGGCCAAAGAGACTGTTGTAGTCTACTAGATGAAGCCTCACGGCGGTGACGCGCTGGTAGACCCTGGGTGTATGAGACACAACCAACACAACTCAACTGTATGATGATACGATAACGCCTTATCCTCTAATTAACTATATGTGTGTTTGACATGTGTTTTGTATGTATGCTACAGTCGACAGTCCAGCTCGGCGAGTCAGCAGGCGAGCGAGGGGGGCGGCCCGCCCAAGGACCCCGCCACGGCCGCCTCCTGGGACTACGGTGATCCGATGCACAAGAACCCGTGTTCCTGCTCCAAGTAAGCCCATCACCGCGCTGTCCGCAGTGAGCCTCCGTCATAAGCCTTTGCCTAGCGTGCCTTGTAGGTGCCTTCGCCTAGGGTACCTTGTAGGTGCCTTCGCCTAGCGTGCCTTGTAGGTGCCTTCGCCTAGCGTGCCTTGTAGGTGCCTTCGCCTAGCGTGCCTTGTAGGTGCCTTCGCCTAGCGTGCCTTGTAGGTGCCTGCGCCTAGCGTGCCTTGTAGGTGCCTTCACCTAGCGTGCCTTGTAGGTGCCTTCGCCTAGCGTGCCTTGTAGGTGTCTTCACCTAGCGTGCCTTGTAGGTGCCTTTGCCTAGGGTACCTGGTAGGGGCCTTTTAGGTGCCTTTGCCTAGGGTACCTGGTAGGTGCCTTTGCCTAGGGAACCTGGTAGGCGCCTTCGCCTAGTGTACCTTGTAGGTGCCTTCGCCTAGGCAACTGAATGTTGCCAGCATTTGGTAGAGGGGATTAAGGGCGGGATTTCTTACGATAGTGTATTGGATAAAATGAGAAGTGTATATGTGGCGCGTACGAGCTTTCCCTATGTTAGCCCAGGGCTGTGTTCTGTAACGCCAACACTCACGGCGAACGGCGACCACGCTATGGAACGACTCTATACACCAACTATGTGCAAATCTGAATACTTATTACGAACTTAAGAAGTATTGGGCATAGGTATTTAGGGGTTATCGCCCCTCTCTTCAGGGTCACGTCGTACCGAATCGCGATCGTTGACGAGCGCGTTCTGTCGATGGCGCTGCGGTACGCTGCGGTACGCTGCGGTACGCTGCGGTACGCTGCGGCACGCCCACCTGTGCTACTGCTGAGTACGGAGAGGTCCGGGCACACTGACTCCACTGAGCCTCCTGTCTGGGGCGCAATAAGCTTTGTGACGATGTGAGCGTTCTGTTAAATGGGGGCGGGTACTGTTGGTGTTTCAGGTCACGGTCCGGCAAGGGTCGGTCGGGGGGCGGCCAGAACAAGGCCGGCCTGGGGCCCTCGTCCGCCAAGCACCCTAAGGGCGAGAAGGCGGAGAAGGAGTCCAAATGGAGGCACCCCCGCGGCCCCGCGCCCTTCCACCGCCGCTCCACGCTCAGCAACGAGATTCTGCAGGAGGATGTGGACTACATGATGCAACGTATCACGCTGGCCACCCTCATCAACAACCGGGCGTCCTCAGCCCACCAGGCAGGAGGCCCGGGCGGCGGCGGCGGCGGAGGGCCGGGGTGCGCCGCCGGCCTGGGTGGCGCTGGCGGCTCCGGGGTGGGCAGCAGTGGCAGTGCCACCGGCACGTCCAGCAACAGCAGCGGTAACACCAGCAGTGGTGGCAGCGGGGCGCCGTGCGACCAGGGACCCGACTCGCCCCACTCGGCGGCCCCGTCCCCGCTTGTGGTGCCTCAAATCCAACCGTCGCTCAGTCAGAACGGGGACCCCACCATGCCGACGTTGAGTCCGCACCCGCCGCCCGCCAAGGCGAGCGAGAAGGACCTGGGGGCCAGCGGGACCCTGCACCCAGAGGGGCAGGAGGCCGCGGCCCCCGTCGCTGGCGCGGGGCTGGGTGGCAGCACTGAACTGAGTTCCAATGGCGGCCCCGCGTGCGCGTCCGGATCAGCCGGCGGGGGCGCCACGCCCACAAACGCCACCCCTAACGGCTCTACCCCCGGATGCGGCGGGCCGGCTAAGACTGGCGGCGGCGGTGCGCCCAGCGCGTCGGCCGGCGGCACGGGGCCGGACGCTGCCCCCGGGACCACGTCAGGGACCGTTGCCGGCGCGCATGTCAACTCTGCGGATGCCTGCGTCAAACCCCCGCCGCTGGGTGGCGCCACAAAAGTGGAATCGTTTCCGGTGGCGGGGAGCGGGGGCCCCACAGCCGAGATTGGGCGGCTCGAAGTGGGGCGGCCCGAGGGCGGGCGGCCCGAGGGCGGGCGGCCCGAAGGGGGGCGGATGGAAGGGGTGCGTCCCGAAGGGGGCCGGACGGAAGGGCGGCCCGAGCCCTTGAGATCGGAAGTCGTAAGATCCGAGGAACCGGGACGGTTGGAAAACGTGCGACCTGAGGCTGGCCGACCTGAGGTTGGCCGGTTGGAGGCTGGCCGGTTGGAGGCTGGCCGGTTAGAAGCTGGCCGGTTAGAGGCTGGCCGGTTAGAGGCTGGCCGGTCGGAGGGTGGCCGGTCGGAGGGGGCCAACGCGTGGCTGGAGAGCCAGCAGTTGAAGCAGGCCGAGCTGCAGGCGCTGAAGCGGCCAGCCCTGCCCAGACAAAACTACGAGGACGGGGACGAGCAAGACTGTCGGAATCTGTACGACTTCGAGGCCGTCAACTCCTGGTCAGTCTCGCTCCCTCGCAATGCTGGTCTCAGTTAAAGCAATGTCTTGGTACTTTTGTCAGGCTGAATCCAGGTAGTGTCCTTGGGAGGCTCGCCTACGTCCTTCCTTAGTCCCCTATCGCCTACGTCCTTCCTTAGTCCCCTATCGCCTACGTCCTTCCTTAGTCTCCTATCGCCTACGTCCTTCCTTAGTCCCCTATCGCCTACGTCCTGCCTTAGTCCCCTATCGCCTACGTCCTTCCTTAGTCCCCTATCGCCTACGTCCTTCCTTAGTCCCCTATCGCCTACGTCCTGCCTTAGTCCCCTATCGCCAGCGTCCTGCCTTAGTCCCCTATCGCCTACGTCCTTCCTTAGTCCCCTATCGCCTACGTCCTGCCTTAGTCCCCTATCGCCAGCGTCCTGCCTTAGTCCCCTATCGCCTACGTCCTTCCTGAGTCCCCTATCGCCTACGTCCTGCCTTAGTCTCCTATCGCCTACGTCCTGCCTTAGTCCCCTATCGCCTACGTCCTGCCTTAGTCTCCTATCGCCTACGTCCTGCCTTAGTCTCCTATCGCCTACGTCCTTCCTTAGTCCCCTATCGCCTACGTCCTTCCTTAGTCTCCTATCGCCTACGTCCTGCCTTAGTCCCCTATCGCCTACGTCCTTCCTTAGTCCCCTATCGCCTACGTCCTGCTATAGTCCCCTATCGCCTACGTCCTGCCTTAGTCTCCTATCGCCTACGTCCTGCCTTAGTCTCCTATCGCCTACGTCCTGCCTTAGTCCCCTATCGCCTACGTCCTTTCTTAGTCCCCTATCGCCTACGTCCTGCCTTAGTCCGCTATCGCCTACGTCCTTCCTTAGTCCCCTATCGCCTACGTCCTGCCTTAGTCCCCTATCGCCTACGTCCTTCCTTAGTCTCCTATCGCCTACGTCCTTCCTTAGTCCTCTATCGCCTACGTCCTTCCTTAGTCCCCTATCGCCTACGTCCTGCCTTAGTCCCCTATCGCCTACGTCCTGCCTTAGTCCCCTATCGCCTACGTCCTGCCTTAGTCCCCTATCGCCTACGTCCTGCCTTAGTCCCCTATCGCCTACGTCCTTCCTTAGTCCCCTATCGCCTACGTCCTGCCTTAGTCCCCTATCGCCTACGTCCTTCCTTAGTCTCCTATCGCCTACGTCCTGCCTTAGTCCCCTATCGCCTACGTCCTTCCTTAGTCCCCTATCGCCTACGTCCTGCCTTAGTCTCCTATCGCCTACGTCCTTCCTTAGTCCCCTATCGCCTACGTCCTGCCTTAGTCCCCTATCGCCTACGTCCTGCCTTAGTCCCCTATCGCCTACGTCCTTCCTTAGTCCCCTATCGCCTACGTCCTTCCTTAGTCCCCTATCGCCTACGTCCTGCCTTAGTCCCCTATCGCCTACGTCCTGCCTTAGTCTCCTATCGCCTACGTCCTTCCTTAGTCCCCTATCGCCTACGTCCTGCCTTAGTCTCCTATCGCCTACGTCCTGCCTTAGTCTCCTTTCGCCTACGTCATTCCTTAGTCCCCTATCGCCTACGTCCTTCCTTAGTCCCCTATCGCCTACGTCCTTCCTTAGTCTCCTATCGCCTACGTCCTTCCTTAGTCCCCTATCGCCTACGTCCTTCCTTAGTCCCCTATCGCCTACGTCCTGCCTTAGTCCCCTATCGCCAGCGTCCTGCCTTAGTCCCCTATCGCCTACGTCCTTCCTTAGTCCCCTATCGCCTACGTCCTGCCTTAGTCCCCTATCGCCAGCGTCCTGCCTTAGTCCCCTATCGCCTACGTCCTTCCTGAGTCCCCTATCGCCTACGTCCTGCCTTAGTCTCCTATCGCCTACGTCCTGCCTTAGTCCCCTATCGCCTACGTCCTGCCTTAGTCTCCTATCGCCTACGTCCTGCCTTAGTCTCCTATCGCCTACGTCCTTCCTTAGTCCCCTATCGCCTACGTCCTTCCTTAGTCTCCTATCGCCTACGTCCTGCCTTAGTCCCCTATCGCCTACGTCCTTCCTTAGTCCCCTATCGCCTACGTCCTGCTATAGTCCCCTATCGCCTACGTCCTGCCTTAGTCTCCTATCGCCTACGTCCTGCCTTAGTCTCCTATCGCCTACGTCCTGCCTTAGTCCCCTATCGCCTACGTCCTTTCTTAGTCCCCTATCGCCTACGTCCTGCCTTAGTCCGCTATCGCCTACGTCCTTCCTTAGTCCCCTATCGCCTACGTCCTGCCTTAGTCCCCTATCGCCTACGTCCTTCCTTAGTCTCCTATCGCCTACGTCCTTCCTTAGTCCTCTATCGCCTACGTCCTTCCTTAGTCCCCTATCGCCTACGTCCTGCCTTAGTCCCCTATCGCCTACGTCCTGCCTTAGTCCCCTATCGCCTACGTCCTGCCTTAGTCCCCTATCGCCTACGTCCTGCCTTAGTCCCCTATCGCCTACGTCCTTCCTTAGTCCCCTATCGCCTACGTCCTGCCTTAGTCCCCTATCGCCTACGTCCTTCCTTAGTCTCCTATCGCCTACGTCCTGCCTTAGTCCCCTATCGCCTACGTCCTTCCTTAGTCCCCTATCGCCTACGTCCTGCCTTAGTCTCCTATCGCCTACGTCCTTCCTTAGTCCCCTATCGCCTACGTCCTGCCTTAGTCCCCTATCGCCTACGTCCTGCCTTAGTCCCCTATCGCCTACGTCCTTCCTTAGTCCCCTATCGCCTACGTCCTTCCTTAGTCCCCTATCGCCTACGTCCTGCCTTAGTCCCCTATCGCCTACGTCCTGCCTTAGTCTCCTATCGCCTACGTCCTTCCTTAGTCCCCTATCGCCTACGTCCTGCCTTAGTCTCCTATCGCCTACGTCCTGCCTTAGTCTCCTTTCGCCTACGTCCTTCCTTAGTCCCCTATCGCCTACGTCCTTCCTTAGTCCCCTATCGCCTACGTCCTGCCTTAGTCCCCTATTGCCTACGTCCTGCCTTAGTCCCCTATCGCCTACGTCCTGCCTTAGTCCTCTATCGCCTACGTCCTTCCTTAGTCCCCTATCGCCAGCGTCCTTCCTTAGTCCCCTATCGCCTACGTCCTGCCTTAGTCCCCTATCGCCTACGTCCTTCCTTAGTCCCCTATCGCCAGCGTCCTTCCTTAGTCCCCTATCGCCAGCGTCCTTCCTTAGTCCCCTATCGCCAGCGTCCTTCCTTAGTCCCCTATCGCCTACGTCCTGCCTTAGTCTCCTATCGCCTACGTCCTGCCTTAGTCCCCTATCGCCTACGTCCTTCCTTAGTCCCCTATCGCCTACGTCCTGCCTTAGTCCCCTATCGCCTACGTCCTTCCTTAGTCTCCTATCGCCTACGTCCTGCCTTAGTCCCCTATCGCCTACGTCCTTCCTTAGTCCCCTATCGCCTACGTCCTGCCTTAGTCCCCTATCGCCTACGTCCTTCCTTAGTCCCCTATCGCCTACGTCCTGCCTTAGTCCCCTATCGCCTACGTCCTTCCTTAGTCCCCTATCGCCTACGTCCTTCCTTAGTCCCCTATCGCCTACGTCCTTCCTTAGTCCCCTATCGCCTACGTCCTGCCTTAGTCCCCTATCGCCTACGTCCTGCCTTAGTCTCCTATCGCCTACGTCCTTCCTTAGTCCCCTATCGCCTACGTCCTGCCTTAGTCTCCTATCGCCTACGTCCTGCCTTAGTCTCCTATCGCCTACGTCCTTCCTTAGTCCCCTATCGCCTACGTCCTTCCTTAGTCCCCTATCGCCTACGTCCTGCCTTAGTCCCCTATCGCCTACGTCCTGCCTTAGTCCCCTATCGCCTACGTCCTTCCTTAGTCCCCTATCGCCTACGTCCTGCCTTAGTCCCCTATCGCCTACGTCCTTCCTTAGTCCCCTATCGCCAGCGTCCTTCCTTAGTCCCCTATCGCCTACGTCCTGCCTTAGTCCCCTATCGCCTACGTCCTTCCTTAGTCCCCTATCGCCTACGTCCTGCCTTAGTCTCCTATCGCCTACGTCCTTCCTTAGTCCCCTATCGCCTACGTCCTGCCTTAGTCCCCTATCGCCTACGTCCTGCCTTAGTCCCCTATCGCCTACGTCCTTCCTTAGTCCCCTATCGCCTACGTCCTTCCTTAGTCCCCTATCGCCTACGTCCTGCCTTAGTCCCCTATCGCCTACGTCCTGCCTTAGTCTCCTATCGCCTACGTCCTTCCTTAGTCCCCTATCGCCTACGTCCTGCCTTAGTCTCCTATCGCCTACGTCCTGCCTTAGTCTCCTTTCGCCTACGTCATTCCTTAGTCCCCTATCGCCTACGTCCTTCCTTAGTCCCCTATCGCCTACGTCCTTCCTTAGTCTCCTATCGCCTACGTCCTTCCTTAGTCCCCTATCGCCTACGTCCTTCCTTAGTCCCCTATCGCCTACGTCCTGCCTTAGTCCCCTATCGCCAGCGTCCTGCCTTAGTCCCCTATCGCCTACGTCCTTCCTTAGTCCCCTATCGCCTACGTCCTGCCTTAGTCCCCTATCGCCAGCGTCCTGCCTTAGTCCCCTATCGCCTACGTCCTTCCTGAGTCCCCTATCGCCTACGTCCTGCCTTAGTCTCCTATCGCCTACGTCCTGCCTTAGTCCCCTATCGCCTACGTCCTGCCTTAGTCTCCTATCGCCTACGTCCTGCCTTAGTCTCCTATCGCCTACGTCCTTCCTTAGTCCCCTATCGCCTACGTCCTGCCTTAGTCTCCTATCGCCTACGTCCTGCCTTAGTCCCCTATCGCCTACGTCCTTCCTTAGTCCCCTATCGCCTACGTCCTGCTATAGTCCCCTATCGCCTACGTCCTGCCTTAGTCTCCTATCGCCTACGTCCTGCCTTAGTCTCCTATCGCCTACGTCCTGCCTTAGTCCCCTATCGCCTACGTCCTTTCTTAGTCCCCTATCGCCTACGTCCTGCCTTAGTCCGCTATCGCCTACGTCCTTCCTTAGTCCCCTATCGCCTACGTCCTGCCTTAGTCCCCTATCGCCTACGTCCTTCCTTAGTCTCCTATCGCCTACGTCCTTCCTTAGTCCTCTATCGCCTACGTCCTTCCTTAGTCCCCTATCGCCTACGTCCTGCCTTAGTCCCCTATCGCCTACGTCCTGCCTTAGTCCCCTATCGCCTACGTCCTGCCTTAGTCCCCTATCGCCTACGTCCTGCCTTAGTCCCCTATCGCCTACGTCCTTCCTTAGTCCCCTATCGCCTACGTCCTGCCTTAGTCCCCTATCGCCTACGTCCTTCCTTAGTCTCCTATCGCCTACGTCCTGCCTTAGTCCCCTATCGCCTACGTCCTTCCTTAGTCCCCTATCGCCTACGTCCTGCCTTAGTCTCCTATCGCCTACGTCCTTCCTTAGTCCCCTATCGCCTACGTCCTGCCTTAGTCCCCTATCGCCTACGTCCTGCCTTAGTCCCCTATCGCCTACGTCCTTCCTTAGTCCCCTATCGCCTACGTCCTTCCTTAGTCCCCTATCGCCTACGTCCTGCCTTAGTCCCCTATCGCCTACGTCCTGCCTTAGTCTCCTATCGCCTACGTCCTTCCTTAGTCCCCTATCGCCTACGTCCTGCCTTAGTCTCCTATCGCCTACGTCCTGCCTTAGTCTCCTTTCGCCTACGTCCTTCCTTAGTCCCCTATCGCCTACGTCCTTCCTTAGTCCCCTATCGCCTACGTCCTGCCTTAGTCCCCTATTGCCTACGTCCTGCCTTAGTCCCCTATCGCCTACGTCCTGCCTTAGTCCTCTATCGCCTACGTCCTTCCTTAGTCCCCTATCGCCAGCGTCCTTCCTTAGTCCCCTATCGCCTACGTCCTGCCTTAGTCCCCTATCGCCTACGTCCTTCCTTAGTCCCCTATCGCCAGCGTCCTTCCTTAGTCCCCTATCGCCAGCGTCCTTCCTTAGTCCCCTATCGCCAGCGTCCTTCCTTAGTCCCCTATCGCCTACGTCCTGCCTTAGTCTCCTATCGCCTACGTCCTGCCTTAGTCCCCTATCGCCTACGTCCTTCCTTAGTCCCCTATCGCCTACGTCCTGCCTTAGTCCCCTATCGCCTACGTCCTTCCTTAGTCTCCTATCGCCTACGTCCTGCCTTAGTCCCCTATCGCCTACGTCCTTCCTTAGTCCCCTATCGCCTACGTCCTGCCTTAGTCCCCTATCGCCTACGTCCTTCCTTAGTCCCCTATCGCCTACGTCCTGCCTTAGTCCCCTATCGCCTACGTCCTTCCTTAGTCCCCTATCGCCTACGTCCTTCCTTAGTCCCCTATCGCCTACGTCCTTCCTTAGTCCCCTATCGCCTACGTCCTGCCTTAGTCCCCTATCGCCTACGTCCTGCCTTAGTCTCCTATCGCCTACGTCCTTCCTTAGTCCCCTATCGCCTACGTCCTGCCTTAGTCTCCTATCGCCTACGTCCTGCCTTAGTCTCCTATCGCCTACGTCCTTCCTTAGTCCCCTATCGCCTACGTCCTTCCTTAGTCCCCTATCGCCTACGTCCTGCCTTAGTCCCCTATCGCCTACGTCCTGCCTTAGTCCCCTATCGCCTACGTCCTTCCTTAGTCCCCTATCGCCTACGTCCTGCCTTAGTCCCCTATCGCCTACGTCCTTCCTTAGTCCCCTATCGCCAGCGTCCTTCCTTAGTCCCCTATCGCCTACGTCCTGCCTTAGTCTCCTATCGCCTACGTCCTTCCTTAGTCCCCTATCGCCTACGTCCTGCCTTAGTCCCCTATCGCCTACGTCCTGCCTTAGTCCCCTATCGCCTACGTCCTTCCTTAGTCCCCTATCGCCTACGTCCTTCCCTAGTCCCCTATCGCCTACGTCCTGCCTTAGTCCCCTATCGCCTACGTCCTTCCTTAGTCCCCTATCGCCTACGTCCTGCCTTAGTCCCCTATCGCCTACGTCCTGCCTTAGTCCCCTATCGCCAGCGTCCTGCCTTAGTCCCCTGTCGCCTACCTCCTGCCTTAGTCCCCTATCGCCTACGTCCTTCCTTAGTCCCCTATCGCCTACGTCCTTCCTTAGTCTCCTATCGCCTACGTCCTTCCTTAGTCCCCTATCGCCTACGTCCTTCCTTAGTCTCCTATCGCCTACGTTCTGCCTTAGTCCCCTATCGCCTACGTCCTGCCTTAGTCCCCTATCGCCTACGTTCTGCCTTAGTCTCCTATCGCCTACGTCCTTCCTTAGTCTCCTATCGCCTACGTCCTGCCTTAGTCCCCTATCGCCTACGTCCTGCCTTAGTCCCCTATCGCCAGCGTCCTTCCTTAGTCTCCTATCGCCTACGTCCTGCCTTAGTCCCCTATCGCCTACGTCCTGCCTTAGTCCCCTATCGCCTACGTCCTTCCTTAGTCCCCTATCGCCTACGTCCTGCCTTAGTCCCCTATCGCCTACGTTCTGCCTTAGTCCCCTATCGCCTACGTTCTGCCTTAGTCTCCTATCGCCTACGTCCTTCCTTAGTCCCCTATCGCCTACGTCCTGCCTTAGTCCCCTATCGCCTACGTCCTGCCTTAGTCCCCTATCGCCTACGTTCTGCCTTAGTCTCCTATCGCCTACGTCCTTCCTTAGTCCCCTATCGCCTACGTCCTTCCTTAGTCCCCTATCGCCTACGTCCTGCCTTAGTCCCCTATCGCCTACGTCCTTCCTTAGTCCCCTATCGCCTACGTCCTGCCTTAGTCCCCTATCGCCTACGTCCTGCCTTAGTCCCCTATCGCCTACGTTCTGCCTTAGTCTCCTATCGCCTACGTCCTTCCTTAGTCCCCTATCGCCTACGTCCTTCCTTAGTCCCCTATCGCCTACGTCCTGCCTTAGTCCCCTATCGCCTACGTCCTTCCTTAGTCCCCTATCGCCTACGTCCTGCCTTAGTCCCCTATCGCCTACGTCCTTCCTTAGTCCCCTGTCGCCTACGTCCTTCCTTAGTCCCCTATCGCCTACGTCCTGCCTTAGTCCCCTATCGCCTACGTCCTGCCTTAGTCCCCTATCGCCAGCGTCCTGCCTTAGTCCCCTATCGCCTACGTCATGCCTTAGTCCCCTATCGCCTACGTCCTTCCTTAGTCCCCTATCGCCTACGTCCTTCCTTAGTCTCCTATCGCCTACGTCCTTCCTTAGTCCCCTATCGCCTACGTCCTTCCTTAGTCTCCTATCGCCTACGTTCTGCCTTAGTCCCCTATCGCCTACGTCCTGCCTTAGTCCCCTATCGCCTACGTTCTGCCTTAGTCTCCTATCGCCTACGTCCTTCCTTAGTCCTCTATCGCCAGCGTCCTTCCTTAGTCCCCTATCGCCTACGTCCTTCCTTAGTCCCCTATCGCCAGCGTCCTGCCTTAGTCCCCTATCGCCAGCGTTGTGACATCTTACAACAGGGACATCTACATTATGTTTTTTACCTCGTTATGAACTGTTTACTGTTGACTATTACAGGCTGGACTTGCCGGTCAAGAAACAGAAGCTTGGTTTGACGATGGAGTTGGAGATGGGGTTCGCCGCCCAGGGTGGGGGCAATAACTACCAGGGTTTACACGGGGGTCGTCTGAGGGAAAAGTCTCCCCCCGACCAGCCCCTCCTGGACCCCTACGAGTTCTCGGACGACTCTTCCTCCGACCCAGGCCGCTTCTCCAAGATAGCCTTCCGTATCAACAGCGACAGCAGCTTCTCCAGACCCTCTCCCTTCGGCAGCAAACAGGTGGCTCTCTCCCTTCAGCCGGCGCCTTTAGTTCTCTCAAAGCACGTGTGGCTATTGCAGATGATGTCTTAACGCTATCCCACCCAGAGCAAGCGCCACCGCTCATGCATGTACTCCCACTGTAAACCGAAACATTGAATGAAGCGCTGTACTGTTAAGGATACCCCTAGGTATCATCATGGAAAGTTTCTTGTTGAGGGACCCGGTATTTCGGCCTAAAATGGCATGGGTAGTTGGAATGCGTCCAGAGGCGTCCGTGCGTGGGAAAGGTAATTAGCGTTAATTAAGCTACGGCTCCGTGGCCGCAAAATTCGCTTGCTATGAGTGTAGTCTTAAATGTTGTTTTGTCCTCGTTTTCCACACCTCAGGACGACGAATATGGAAAAGGGGTAGACGGTTCATCGAACGGCAACAAGAGCGAAACTAAGTCATCACTTGGTAAGTGGTGCAGGCAGTGACGGTGGGAGTGATGGCGAGTGCGCCTGTACACATCCAACAGTAAGCGTGTCTGTGGGTCTGTGCTATTTGTATAGTAGATAGACTGGGCGATGTGGTCCGCGGCCCTGTTCTTGATGGCTCTGACCCCCGTTACATGTGTGCCCCCAGATCTGTCGCCCTCGACGCCCGGCACGGCAGCAGTCTCGGCCAGCCTGACCCGGGAGAGGGACCTCGTGCCTACCATCGGCGACCTCGACAAACTCTTCGAGTCGGACTCAGAAAGCTCGGAAGCTGACCCAGTAAGTGCGCTGACCCAGTAAGTGCGCTGATCCAGTAAATGCGCAGACCCACGAGGTGCACTGACCCAGGAAGTGCGCTGACCCAGTAAGTGCGCTGACCCAGTAAGTGCGCCGACCCAGGAAGTACGCTGACCCAGTAAGAGTGGTCAATCGGCATTGTATCCAGCATTGAGCGCCCCGTTATACGCAACTTTGTTTTTTGGTTGTCTTCATAAAACAAGAGTTTGCTTACCTGTATTGACGAGAATGTGGCAGCGTGTGTGTAGAGGGATAACGTGTGTTGTAGTTCCAGCCACCGACACCGACCAGTACCACCCGGGGTGTGCCTGAGGAAGTTAAAGGCCCCTGCTCCAAACCCACAGTTCTTGCCAATAGTGTGGGACCTCCTACCAACATGGCAGGTACGTACCTCTCTCCTCTGTGCAGGTTTACGAGATCGTTCTTGCTTCGCAGTTGCAATGTCCAGTACTATAGTGTTGTTTTATATATTGTACTATTGTGTGCGCCCCTGTTATAGCGCCGAGAGCCACGTGTTATCTAAGGCCCCTGTTATAGCGCCGAGAGCCACGTGTTATCTAACGCCCCTGTTATAGAGCCGAGAGCCACGTGTTATCTAACGCCCCTGTTATAGCGCCGAGAGCCACGTGTTATCTAACGCCCCTGTTATAGCGCCGAGAGCCACGTGTTATCTAAGGCCCCTGTTATAGCGCCGAGAGCCACGTGTTATCTAACGCCCCTGTTATAGCGCCGAGAGCCACGTGTTATCTAACGCCCCTGTTATAGCGCCGAGTCACGTGTTATATAAGGCCCCTGTTATAGCGCCGAGAGCCACGTGTTATCTAACGCTCCTGTTATAGCGCCGAGAGTCACGTGTTATCTAAGGCCCCTGTTATAGCGCCGAGAGCCACGTGTTATCTAACGCCCCTGTTATAGCGCCGAGAGTCACGTGTTATCTAACGCCCCTGTTATAGCGCCGAGAGCCACGTGTTATCTAACGCCCCTGTTATAGCGCCGAGTCACGTGTTATCTAACGCCCCTGTTATAGCGCCGAGAGCCACGTGTTATCTAACGCCCCTGTTATAGCGCCGAGAGCCACGTGTTATCTAACGCCCCTGTTATAGCGCCGAGAGCCACGTGTTATCTAACGCCCCTGTTATAGCGCCGAGAGCCACGTGTTATCTAACGCCCCTGTTATAGCACCGAGAGCCACGTGTTATCTAACGCCCCTGTTATAGCGCCGAGAGCCACGTGTTATCTAACGCCCCTATTATAGCGCCGAGAGCCACGTGTTATCTAACGCCCATGTTATAGCGCCGAGAGCCACGTGTTATCTAACGCCCCTGTTATAGCACCGAGTGCCACGTGTTATCTAACGCCCCTGTTATAGCGCCGAGAGCCACGTGTTATTGAACGCCCCTGTTATAGCGCCGAGAGCCACGTGTTATCTAACGCCCCTGTTATAGCGCCGAGGGCCCCGTGTTATCTAACGCCCCTGTTATAGCGTCGAGAGCCACGTGTTATTGAACGCCCCTGTTATAGCGCCGAGAGCCACGTGTTATCTAACGCCGCTGTTATAGCGCCGAGAGCCACGTGTTATCTAACGCCCCTGTTATAGCGCCGAGAGCCACGTGTTATCTAACGCCCCTGTTATAGCGCCGAGAGCCACGTGTTATCTAACGCCCCTGTTATAGCGCCGAGAGCCACGTGTTATCTAACGCCCCTGTTATAGCGCCGAGAGCCACGTGTTATCTAACGCCCCTGTTATAGCGCCGAGAGCCACGTGTTATTGAACGCCCCTGTTATAGCGCCGAGAGCCACGTGTTATCTAACGCCGCTGTTATAGCGCCGAGAGCCACGTGTTATCTAACGCCCCTGTTATAGCGCCGAGAGCCACGTGTTATCTAACGCCCCTGTTATAGCGCCGAGAGCCACGTGTTATCTAACGCCCCTGTTATAGCGCCGAGAGCCACATGTTATCTAACGCCGCGGTGTGCTGTGTTCGCAGAGCTGGCCCAGATGTTTCCTACGCCGCCATCCCACGAACCCCAGCAGACCATGTCTCCACCCGTGCACATCACGGAGCTACCTCAAGATATGGTTGCCATGGAGACAACGGGGGTCGTCTCCAAAGTGGACACCACCCATATCTCGGTGCTGGATGACCCCAACAAGGTCAGTAACCGAGCAGAAAGCGCTTCGTGCTGCGCTGACTACTCCGCCCCGTTGTAACCATGATAATAACATGGATCGTAATTTAAATATACCTAGATCTAGTACGGTACTAAGCCAGTGATTGAGTGGCAATGCGGTTATCAGATACAATAGCTGCTGTGTTCCTGGCTACGCGGCGCGGTGGCTTGACATGTATGTGTGTGGTGTCGACAGGACTGGTGGGCGTACGTGTACAAGCCGCAGGCAGTCTGCATGTTCGTCGGCTCCAACCGGTACGCCCCCATCCCGCTGCCCAGCGGCCGCCTGCCAGACCCGGCCCTCTCACTGCCACAGGAACTGCACTACAAGCCCAGCTGGCACCAGTACCACGCCATGCCTGCCATCATGGAGAAACCGGCCCTACCGCCCCCGCTTCCCACGTAAGCCACTCTCCCAGCCATGTATCAGTAATGGGTGGGTACAGCGGTGTAATGGGTGGGGTACAGCGGTGTAATGGGTGGGTACAGCGGTGTAATGGGTGGGTACAGCGGTGTAATGGGTGGGTACAGCAGTGTAATGGGTGGGTACAGCAGTGTAATGGGTGGGGTACAGCAGTAATGGGTGGGGTACAGCAGTGTAATGGGTGGGTACAGCAGTGTAATGGGTGGGGTACAGCGGTGTAATGTGTGGGGTACAGCGGTGTAATGGGTGGGTACAGCAGCGTAATGGGTGGGTACAGCAGTGTAATGGGTGGGTACAGCAGTGTAATGGGTGGGTACAGCAGTGTAATGGGTGGGTACAGCGGTGTAATGGGTGGGTACAGCAGTGTAATGGGTGGGTACAGCGGTGTAATGGGTGGGTACAGCGGTGTAATGGGTGGGGTACAGCAGTGTAATGGGTGGGTACAGCAGTGTAATGGGTGGGTACAGCAGTGTAATGGGTGGGTACAGCGGTGTAATGGGTGGGTACAGCGGTGTAATGGGTGGGTACAGCAGTGTAATGGGTGGGTACAGCAGTGTAATGTGTTGGTACAGCAGTGTAATGGGTGGGGTACAGCAGTGTAATGTGTTGGTACAGCGGTTTAATGGGTGGGTACAGCGGTGTAATGGGTGGGTACAGCGGTGTAATGGGTGGGTACAGCGGTGTAATGGGTGGGTACAGCGGTGTAATGGGTGGGTACAGCGGTGTAATGGGTGGGTACAGCGGTGTAATGGGTGGGTACAGCAGTGTAATGGGTGGGTACAGCGGTGTAATGGGTGGGTACAGCGGTGTAATGGGTGGGTACAGCGGTGTAATGGGTGGGTACAGCGGTGTAATGGGTGGGTACAGCGGTGTAATGGGTGGGTACAGCAGTGTAATGGGTGGGTACAGCGGTGTAATGGGTGGGTACAGCGGTGTAATGGGTGGGGTACAGCGGTGTAATGGGTGGGGTACAGCGGTGTAATGGGTGGGTACAGCGGTGTAATGGGTGGGTACAGCGGTGTAATGGGTGGGTACAGCGGTGTAATGGGTGGGTACAGCAGTGTAATGGGTGGGTACAGCAGTGTAATGGGTGGGTACAGCGGTGTAATGGGTGGGTACAGCGGTGTAATGGGTGGGTACAGCAGTGTAATGGGTGGGTACAGCGGTGTAATGGGTGGGGTACAGCAGTGTAATGGGTGGGTACAGCAGTGTAATGGGTGGGGTACAGCGGTGTAATGGGTGGGGTACAGCGGTGTAATGGGTGGGTACAGCGGTGTAATGGGTGGGTACAGCGGTGTAATGGGTGGGTACAGCGGTGTAATGGGTGGGTACAGCAGTGTAATGGGTGGGTACAGCAGTGTAATGGGTGGGTACAGCAGTGTAATGGGTGGGTACAGCAGTGTAATGGGTGGGTACAGCGGTGTAATGGGTGGGTACAGCGGTGTGTTGTTATTGCAGGCCGTACCCTAACGTGCCCTCTGTGGAGAATGTGGGCAGCGTGCCGCGCCCCCAGACCGAGCGCATGTTGTCGGTGGAGGCCTCCCCGGCCACCTTCAGCGCGCCCAACAGCGCCCAACAGCGGACCCCGCGCACCCCGGTCAGCTACGACCTGCAGTCGCCGGCCTCCAACGCCTCCTCGTACATGACGAAGAACGTGAGCTCCGTGGACAACCACCCGACCAACAGCCAGCTGCCCGAGGTGCACGGCCTCATCGTCAACGTCATGCTCGCCGACTCCATCCTCAACCTGTTCAAGGATCACAACTTCGACAGCTGCCCGATGTGCGTGTGTAACATGAACATCAAGGGGTCTGACGCGACGCTGTACCTGCCCGTGAAGCACCAGGAGGCCCAGTACCCGTGCACCTGCGGCTTCAGCGCCGTCGTCAACCGCAAGTACGGCGCCAACTCGGGGCTCTTCTACGAGGACGAGGTCGACGTGACGGGCATGCGCAGTGAGCGCCTGGAGCGCCGCAAGCCCAGCCTGTTGGGGCTCCTCAACCCGGACAATCGGGAGCTGGCGAGCAAGGAGCGCATGGAGGCGGGCGAGCTCATCCCGCAGGACGTGCTGGAGCTGCTCCAGGGACAGTTCTCCACCCTCTTCCCTTCGGTGGCCGTGCAGCGGTGTTGCGCCCAGAAGCACCCGTCACTCGCTCACCCGATGCACGACCCCATCAACCTGCTGGAACACGAAGGTTAGCGGCCACGTGACGACTCACTAGCTTTGCCCAAGTCGACCCCTACGGGCGCGCAGCAAGGGGAAACCGTTATCAGTAAAAAAAAAAAATGGAATTTTGAATTTTTTATTGGCTTGATTGTTAAAAAAAAAAAACAATTGTTACTAGCTAATGTTGAGAAATTTGAAGGCGAGTAATATGTGCCTAAATGTTACCGAGATGTTATTGATCCTGTGAGGCGCTGGTCAGTGAATGGCGTTGTGTGTTGCAGACGGCTGTCGGGCGTGTATTATGGCCCTGGACGTGGGCAGCCAGGCCTCCGACAACAGCTCCAGTCAACGCATCGACGAGTCTATGTTGGGCACTGTGCCCCTCTTACACAGATGGCCTTACCTGCAGAGTGAGTGGGTCACCGTCTCCTAGCCGCGCTGCTCTCCCCAAATATCATGATATACAAGGCCAACTTGGTTTATACATAGTCTGATGTCGGTCATTACGACAGCGGGAGTCTGTACTGCAACTTCCATACTAACAACAAAAAGCGCAGACCTTCATCATGGTATACCTTTTTCCCCCGATGTTGTAGTCTTGTCAACTTTCTTCTCCTCTAAGCTTTGACTGATCATGTTGGTATGCTTGTGACAGCGTCTGCAAAAGTTCCCACCAACTCCCAAGACGTTGTGCGGTTGCTCAAGTCTCTACAGCCTCTACTCCAAGACGCCATCCAGAAGAAACGCACGACGCGATTATGGGAGTCAGTGTACACGATCACTGGTCCGCTGAGCTGGAAGGACTTCCACCTGCTGGCTGGCCGAGGTTAGTGCCTGCACCACCCGCGCCACCCCCCTGCGCGCCGCCACCAGGGGGCAGCACCCGCTGTCACGGGGTGTGGTCACATGGTCTTTATGGATGGGCTCAGTCTCCAAGGGTACCGCGGTCACATGCAAATGATGAGCTATGCCACAAGGCTAACAGCACTGCAACGTGGGTGCAGCATTCTAAGAGTTCTAAAAGTGCAATCTTATGGAGTCTTAGGCGTAGCGGTAATTCCTGCATAATTACATTTCATGCATGTGGTTGGTGTTGTAGGATCCAAGGAGACGAGTGAACCGCAGCCAATCCCGCCATTCCTGGTAGGCTTCGACAAGGATTGGCTGGCTCTGTCTCCTTACTCCCTGGGACACTGGGTAAGCATTGCCCCCCCCCCCCCGTATTACATCCTCCTGGCTGAATTTTCCACAAACGGGATAAGTATGTTCCCCTTCTGTATGGTTACCCTATGTATACTATCATTATGATACAAATAAGACATTTTCAACGTGCGTTATCGTGTAGTATTAAGATGGATTTAGGCACTAAATGAAGTGTTTGAGTGAAGCCCTGTATGCTGTTTGACCAGGACAAGCTGATGCTGGAGCCGTTTGGCCGGTCTCGGGACATGGCCTACGTGGTCATCTCCCCGGACAACAAGTACGTCATACCCCACGTCAAAGCCTTCTTCCGGGAGTTGAGTTGCACGTACGAGATGTGCCGCTTGGGGCGCCACCGGCCGATCAGCGACAAGCTGCGGGACGGCATCTTCCGCGTGGGTCCGTCCACGGCCTCCAAGGTGGCTGACGAGCCGGTGGAGGAATGGTTCACGCTGCTCGGTGAGTGAGACTGCCCTGCTACTGCATTGTGGCTTCCGTATGGGTTCTGGCGGAGAGCTATTCCGAGTTATTGTACGCTGCGGGATGTTCGTAGCATGTAACGGAAATGCAAGAAGGCTCGGTCGAAAAAGCCTGGCATGCCAAGTATCAGTGGTAGAAACGGATCGGTCCAGGGTATCGATACAGTGCGCCTAGGTCATGCTGACCTTGGAGCAGGTGAATACCATGCTGTACGGCACCGTTATCAATTGTCTTTTTTGTTTCCTTGCAGGCAACAGTTCCGTTGCAGCCAAGTTGCGACAGTACGCCAAAGTTTGCAAAGGATTACTCGGTGAATATACAGTGCCATCAATAAGCACGAGGCCGCCTGTAATGGAATTTATCAAAACGATTATTGAACCTATCCCTAACGTGCAAACGTTTCCGAAGTAGCCTTGTGTTAAGGTAATATTCCTCGGTGACATAAGTAGGGTACTAGGATGCTAGATGTGTCGTCGCCCCAACTAACTTGTCCCTTGTTTCCTCAGCGCCCTTCCTGTCCCGCGAGCAGCTCGACAAGAGTATCTTCGACCCGCCAGGCGGCAGCAGTGGTGGCAGCAGTCGGTTGGGCCCACCCCGACCACAGCCGGGCGACCCGCCGCCCGTCGTCACCCCCTCGGGCTTCTCCACCTCCACCTCCACCTCCATCTCGTCCCACCCCACCTCCTCCATGACGTCACACTCACAGCCCGCGGGCCCTCACCCCCCCTCGGTGCCCGCCACCTCCAGCTTCCCCACCCCCGGGGCCGCGGGCGGCGCCACTGCCGACGGCACCGCAAACACCAACAGCGAGGAGAAAGGTGAGTACTTGTGGAAAAGACCAGTGCTGTGATTGCTAACACCTCAGGGGAATTAGTCGAGCCCACCCGCATAGCCGACCGTAGATATGTCTTCATAGAGTTTGTCATTCTCAAATTTCTGATTTGTTGAACAATTTATTCTTCAATATCCATATTGTAAGTAGTAGATTATTGTAGAACATTGATATTATATATAAGGTATGAATTTTGAATATGAAGGCATCTCAATCATATGGCGCACAACTAAGTTGCACCTCCGTCTTCCACAGGAGCTGTATTCTCATACAAATGTATCATTCAGACCCCAGATATACAAAAGCAATGCATAGGAACTCATAACCAAGACACAAGAAATAGGCTGGAAACAGGAAAATTTTCTCTCCATTTGTTTTTAATCGGTAATGTTGGGTTTTTCTCAGGTCCAATTCCTCTTAAAGTTGCTACTACAAAATTTCCCGGTGTTTATGTATCTAGCGACTGGTCAGTCCCTGCCAGAGCCTGCGGTAATATGTGTTTTGTGCAGACGCGGAGGGTCAGCCGAAGGATTGTGGGATTGAGGTGGAGCCGGAGCCCTCTGACACGGACATGCCGGCCCTCGTCATCTACATGGTGGAGCCCTTCACCTACGGCGAGGACTCGGCCAACATGCACCGCCTGGCCATGCTCGGCCTCCTCCGGGTCTACCACCAGATCGTCAGCTACCTGCCCGAGGCTCTGCAGAACAGCACCCAGCTGCAGGTACAGACTCTCTCCCTGCTCGCAAGCTACCTAAACTGACGTCCCCGGATGTCAGCTGGAACCTGTTATTTCAACAAAACAAAACTCGTTTGCTCTTCTTTCATTAAGTCATTAATTCTTCAACTGAAAACTCACATGCATCAGTAGCTACCCCTGGCCGCTCTACCCTATATACCCATTCAGCTACCCCTGGCCGCTCTACCCTATATACCCATTCAGCTACCCCTAGCGGCTCTACCCTATATACCCATTCAGCTACCCCTGGCCGCTCTACCCTATATACCCATTCAGCTACCCCTGGCCGCTCTACCCTATATACCCATTCAGTTACCCCTGGCCGCTCTACCCTATATACCCGTTCAGCTTCCCCTGGCCGCTCTACCCTATATACCCATTCAGCTACCCCAGGCTGCTCTACCCTATGTACCCATTCAGCTACCTCTGACCGCTCTACCCTATATACCCATTCACTTACCCCTGGCCGCTCTACCTTATATACCCATTCAGCTACCCCTGGCCGCTCTACCCTATATACCCATTCAGCTACCCCTAGCGGCTCTACCCTATATACCCATTCAGCTTCCCCTGGCCACTCTACCCTATATACCCATTCAGCTACCCCTGGCCGCTCTACCCTATATACCCATTCAGCTACCCCTGGCCGCTCTACCCTATATACCCATTCAGCTACCCCTAGCGGCTCTACCCTATATACCCATTCAGCTACCCCTGGCCGCTCTACCCTATATACCCATTCAGCTTCCCCTGGCCACTCTACCCTATATACCCATTCAGTTACCCCTGGCCGCTCTACCCTATATACCCATTCAGTTACCCCTGGCCGCTCTACCCTATATACCCATTCAGCTACCCCAGGCTGCTCTACCCTATATACCCATTCAGTTACCCCTGGCCGCTCTACCCTATATACCCATTCAGCTACCCCTGGCCGCTCTACCCTATATACCCATTCAGCTACCCCTGGCCGCTCTACCCTATATACCCATTCAGCTACCCCTGGTCGCTCTACCCTATATACCCATTCAGTTACCCCTGGCCGCTCTACCCTATATACCCATTCAGCTACCCCTGGCCGCTCTACCCTATATACCCATTCAGCTACCCCTGGCCGCTCTACCCTATATACCCATTCAGTTACCCCTGGCCGCTCTACCCTATATACCCATTCAGTTACCCCTGGCCGCTCTACCCTATATACCCATTCAGCTACCCCAGGCTGCTCTACCCTATATACCCATTCAGTTACCCCTGGCCGCTCTACCCTATATACCCATTCAGCTACCCCTGGCCGCTCTACCCTATATACCCATTCAGCTACCCCTGGCCACTCTACCCTATATACCCATTCAGTTACCCCTGGCCGCTCTACCCTATATACCCATTCAGTTACCCCTGGCCACTCTACCCTATATACCCATTCAGTTACCCCTGGCCACTCTACCCTATATACCCATTCAGCTACCCCTGGCCACTCTACCCTATATACCCATTCAGCTACCCCTGGCCGCTCTACCCTATATACCCATTCAGCTTCCCCTGGCCGCTCTACCCTATATACCCATTCAGCTACCCCTGGCCACTCTACCCTATATACCCATTCAGCTACCCCTGGCCGCTCTACCCTATATACCCATTCAGCTTCCCCTGGCCGCTCTACCCTATATACCCATTCAGCTACCCCTGGCCGCTCTACCCTATATACCCATTCAGCTTCCCCTGGCCACTCTACCCGATATACCCATTCAGCTACCCCTGGCCGCTCTACCCTATATACCCATTCAGTTACCCCTGGCCACTCTACCCTATATACCCATTCAGCTTCCCCTGGCCACTCTACCCTATATACCCATTCAGCTACCCCTGGCCGCTCTACCCTATATACCCATTCAGTTACCCCTGGCCACTCTACCCTATATACCCATTCAGCTACCCCTGGCCACTCTACCCTATATACCCATTCAGCTACCCCTGGCCGCTCTACCCTATATACCCATTCAGCTACCCCTGGCCACTCTACCCTATATACCCATTCAGTTACCCCTGGCCGCTCTACCCTATATACCCATTCAGTTACCCCTGGCCACTCTACCCTATATACCCATTCAGCTACCCCTGGCCACTCTACCCTATATACCCATTCAGCTACCCCTGGCCGCTCTACCCTATATACCCATTCAGCTACCCCTGGCCACTCTACCCTATATACCCATTCAGCTACCCCTGGCCGCTCTACCCTATATACCCATTCAGTTACCCCTGGCCACTCTACCCTATATACCCATTCAGCTACCCCTGGCCACTCTACCCTATATACCCATTCAGCTACCCCTGGCCGCTCTACCCTATATACCCATTCAGCTTCCCCTGGCCGCTCTACCCTATATACCCATTCAGCTACCCCTGGCCGCTCTACCCTATATACCCATTCAGCTACCCCTGGCCACTCTACCCTATATACCCATTCAGCTACCCCTGGCCGCTCTACCCTATATACCCATTCAGTTACCCCTGGCCACTCTACCCTATATACCCATTCAGCTACCCCTGGCCACTCTACCCTATATACCCATTCAGCTACCCCTGGCAGCTCTACCCTATATACCCATTCAGCTACCCCTGGCCACTCTACCCTATATACCCATTCAGCTACCCCTGGCCGCTCTACCCTATATACCCATTCAGTTACCCCTGGCCACTCTACCCTATATACCCATTCAGCTACCCCTGGCCACTCTACCCAAAATACCCATTCAGCTACCCCTGGCCGCTCTACCCTATATACCCATTCAGCTTCCCCTGGCCGCTCTACCCTATATACCCATTCAGCTACCCCTGGCCGCTCTACCCTATATACCCATTCAGTTACCCCTGGCCACTCTACCCTATATACCCATTCAGCTACCCCTGGCCACTCTACCCTATATACCCATTCAGCTACCCCTGGCCACTCTACCCTATATACCCATTCAGCTACCCCTGGCCACTCTACCCTATATACCCATTCAGCTACCCCTGGCCACTCTACCCTATATACCCATTCAGCTACCCCTGGCCACTCTACCCTATATACCCATTCAGCTACCCCTGGCCACTCTACCCTATATACCCATTCAGTTACCCCTGGCCGCTCTACCCTATATACCCATTCAGTTACCCCTGGCCACTCTACCCTATATACCCATTCAGCTACCCCTGGCCACTCTACCCTATATACCCATTCAGCTACCCTTGGCCGCTCTACCCTATATACCCATTCAGCTACCCCTGGCCACTCTACCCTATATACCCATTCAGCTACCCCTGGCCGCTCTACCCTATATACCCATTCAGTTACCCCTGGCCACTCTACCCTATATACCCATTCAGCTACCCCTGGCCACTCTACCCTATATACCCATTCAGCTACCCCTGGCCGCTCTACCCTATATACCCATTCAGCTTCCCCTGGCCGCTCTACCCTATATACCCATTCAGCTACCCCTGGCCGCTCTACCCTATATACCCATTCAGTTACCCCTGGCCACTCTACCCTATATACCCATTCAGCTACCCCTGGCCACTCTACCCTATATACCCATTCAGCTACCCCTGGCCACTCTACCCTATATACCCATTCAGCTACCCCTGGCCACTCTACCCTATATACCCATTCAGTTACCCCTGGCCGCTCTACCCTATATACCCATTCAGCTACCCCTGGCCACTCTACCCTATATACCCATTCAGCTACCCCTGGCCGCTCTACCCTATATACCCATTCAGCTACCCCTGGCCACTCTACCCTATATACCCATTCAGCTTCCCCTGGCCGCTCTACCCTATATACCCATTCAGCTACCCCTGGCCACTCTACCCTATATACCCATTCAGTTACCCCTGGCCGCTCTACCCTATATACCCATTCAGCTACCCCAGGCTGCTCTACCCTATATACCCATTCAGCTACCCCTGGCCGCTCTACCCTATATACCCATTCAGCTACCCCTGGCCGCTCTACCCTATATACCCATTCAGCTTCCCCTGGCCGCTCTACCCTATATACCCATTCAGCTACCCCTGGCCACTCTACCCTATATACCCATTCAGTTACCCCTGGCCACTCTACCCTATATACCCATTCAGCTACCCCTGGCCACTCTACCCTATATACCCATTCAGCTACCCCTGGCCACTCTACCCTATATACCCATTCAGCTACCCCTGGCCGCTCTACCCTATATACCCATTCAGCTACCCCTGGCCGCTCTACCCTATATACCCATTCAGTTACCCCTGGCCGCTCTACCCTATATACCCATTCAGCTTCCCCTGGCCACTCTACCCTATATACCCATTCAGTTACCCCTGGCCGCTCTACCCTATATACCCATTCAGCTACCCCTGGCCGCTCTACCCTATATACCCATTCAGCTACCCCTGGCCACTCTACCCTATATACCCATTCAGTTACCCCTGGCCGCTCTACCCTATATACCCATTCAGCTTCCCCTGGCCGCTCTACCCTATATACCCATTCAGCTACCCCTGGCCGCTCTACCCTATATACCCATTCAGCTACCCCTGGCCGCTCTACCCTATATACCCATTCAGCTTCCCCTGGCCGCTCTACCCTATATACCCATTCAGCTTCCCCTGGCCACTCTACCCTATATACCCATTCAGCTTCCCCTGGCCACTCTACCCTATATACCCATTCAGCTTCCCCTGGCCACTCTACCCTATATACCCATTCAGCTTCCCCTGGCCACTCTACCCTATATACCCATTCAGCTTCCCCTGGCCACTCTACCCTATATACCCATTCAGCTTCCCCTGGCCACTCTACCCTATATACCCATTCAGCTTCCCCTGGCCGCTCTACCCTATATACCCATTCAGCTTCCCCTGGCCACTCTACCCTATATACCCATTCAGCTTCCCCTGGCCACTCTACCCTATATACCCATTCAGCTTCCCCTGGCCACTCTACCTTATATACCCATTCAGCTTCCCCTGGCCACTCTACCCTATATACCCATTCAGCTACCCCTGGCCGCTCTACCCTATATACCCATTCAGCTTCCCCTGGCCGCTCTACCCTATATACCCATTCAGCTTCCCCTGGCCACTCTACCCTATATACCCATTCAGCTTCCCCTGGCCGCTCTACCCTATATACCCATTCAGCTTCCCCTGGCCACTCTACCCTATATACCCATTCAGCTTCCCCTGGCCACTCTACCCTATATACCCATTCAGCTTCCCCTGGCCACTCTACCCTATATACCCATTCAGCTTCCCCTGGCCACTCTACTCTATATACCCATTCAGCTTCCCCTGGCCACTCTACCCTATATACCCATTCAGCTACCCCTGGCCGCTCTACCCTATATACCCATTCAGCTTCCCCTGGCCGCTCTACCCTATATACCCATTCAGCTTCCCCTGGCCACTCTACCCTATATACCCATTCAGCTTCCCCTGGCCGCTCTACCCTATATACCCATTCAGCTACCCCTGGCCGCTCTACCCTATATACCCATTCAGCTTCCCCTGGCCGCTCTACCCTATATACCCATTCAGCTTCCCCTGGCCACTCTACCCTATATACCCATTCAGCTTCCCCTGGCCGCTCTACCCTATATACCCATTCAGCTTCCCCTGGCCACTCTACCCTATATACCCATTCAGCTTCCCCTGGCCACTCTACCCTATATACCCATTCAGCTTCCCCTGGCCACTCTACCCTATATACCCATTCAGCTTCCCCTGGCCACTCTACTCTATATACCCATTCAGCTTCCCCTGGCCACTCTACCCTATATACCCATTCAGCTACCCCTGGCCGCTCTACCCTATATACCCATTCAGCTTCCCCTGGCCGCTCTACCCTATATACCCATTCAGCTTCCCCTGGCCACTCTACCCTATATACCCATTCAGCTTCCCCTGGCCGCTCTACCCTATATACCCATTCAGCTTCCCCTGGCCGCTCTACCCTATATACCCATTCAGCTTCCCCTGGCCGCTCTACCCTATATACCCATTCAGCTTCCCCTGGCCGCTCTACCCTATATACCCATTCAGTTACCCCTGGCCACTCTACCCTATATACCCATTCAGCTTCCCCTGGCCACTCTACCCTATATACCCATTCAGCTACCCCTGGCCGCTCTACCCTATATACCCATTCAGCTACCCCTGGCCTCTCTACCCTATATACCCATTCAGCTTCCCCTGGCCGCTCTACCCTATATACCCATTCAGCTTCCCCTGGCCACTCTACCCTATATACCCATTCAGCTACCCCTGGCCACTCTACCCTATATACCCATTCAGCTTCGCCTGGCCACTCTACCCTATATACCCCTGTAGCTACCACACTTCTCTTCATACCGCACTGTCCCAAGCTGCCTGGCCCGCTGCCGCTATCTCAGAGGTGTGTGTCTTGCAGATCATTCCCCAGCATGCGCTGACGGACACTCGGGAGGGGCCGGCCTCGCAGTACCTCAAGAACCTCTGTCTGTCGGTGTACACTCAGAGCCGCCGCCTGCTCAGCCAGGCCGTCAGCGGCCGCTCGCTCACCGGCTTCGGCCCGGCGGCCACCGCCGAGAGGACCCTCAAGACCAAGGACGTGAGTGTTACAATGTGTTCCGCATTTTAGTTGAGCGCGGTCACCATGCCTACACTACAACGTAAACTCCGTTATTCGCTCTGATGAGCATGGAAGTGATAGTTATTATGGACCTGTGTTTACCTGTCTTGGGGGCGATCTGTTGAGGTACCTGTGCCTGTGTTCCAGCCGAGTCGAGTGGGCAGCCTGAGGCTGTACACGCCGCCCTTCGTGCTGGGCACGGCCCGCGGGGCGTCCAAGAGCCAGTTGGCCGAGCCGGGCGGCCTGGAGGCCCGCGGGGCCGGCGTGCTGCTCTGTGGCTACTGCCTGTCGGAGGACCAGCGCTGGCTGCTGGCGGTCTGCACGGACAGCAGTGGCGAGATGATGGAGACCTGCACCATCAACATCGACATCCCCAACCGCAACCGGCGCAGCAAGGCGTCGGCGCGCAAGATCGGTCTTCACAAGTTGTGGGAGTTCATCGTCGGCGTCCTCGGGATGAGCACGCGGTCCTGGAGACTGATCGTGGGTCGCTTCGGACGGCTGGGGCACGGCGAGCTCAAGGGTAGGTGTGGGGTAATGGGGTCAGGCTGGGGCACGGCGAGCTCAAGGGTTGGTGTGGGGTAATGGGGTCAGGCTGGGGCACGGCGAGCTCAAGGGTTGGTGTGGGGTAATGGGGTCAGGCTGGGGCACGGCGAGCTCAAGGGTAGGTGTGGGGTAATGGGGTCAGGCTGGGACACGGTGAGCTCAAGGGTAGGTGTGGGGTAATGGAGTCAGGCTGGGGCACGGCGAGCTCAAGGGTAGGTGTGGGGTAATGGGGTCAGACTGGGGTACGGTGAGCTCAAGGGTTGGTGTGGGGTAATGGGGTCAGACTGGGGCACGGCGAGCTCAAGGGTAGGTGTGGGGTAATGGGGTCAGGCTGGGGCACGGCGAGCTCAAGGGTTGGTGTGGGGTAATGGGGTCAGGCTGGGGCACGGCGAGCTCAAGGGTAGGTGTGGGGTAATGGGGTCAGGCTGGGACACGGTGAGCTCAAGGGTAGGTGTGGGGTAATGGAGTCAGGCTGGGGCACGGCGAGCTCAAGGGTAGGTGTGGGGTAATGGGGTCAGACTGGGGTACGGTGAGCTCAAGGGTTGGTGTGGGGTAATGGGGTCAGACTGGGGCACGGCGAGCTCAAGGGTAGGTGTGGGGTAATGGGGTCAGACTGGGGCACGGCGAGCTCAAGGGTAGGTGTGGGGTAATGGGGTCAGACTGGGGTACGGTGAGCTCAAGGGTAGGTGTGGGGTAATGGGGTCAGACTGGGGTACGGTGAGCTCAAGGGTAGGTGTGGGGTAATGGGGTCAGACTGGGGCACGGTGAGCTCAAGGTTAGGTGTGGGTTAATGGGGTCAGTCTGGGGCACGGCGAGCTCAAGGGTAGGTGTGGGGTAATGGGGTCAGGCTGGGGCACGGCGAGCTCAAGGGTAGGTGTGGGGTAATGGGGTCAGACTGGGGTACGGTGAGCTCAAGGGTTGGTGTGGGGTAATGGGGTCAGACTGGGGCACGGCGAGCTCAAGGGTAGGTGTGGGGTAATGGGGTCAGACTGGGGCACGGTGAGCTCAAGGTTAGGTGTGGGGTAATGGGGTCAGTCTGGGGCACGGCGAGCTCTAGGGTAGGTGTGGGGTAATGGGGTCAGGCTGGGGCACGGCGAGCTCAAGGGTAGGTGTGGGGTAATGGGGTCAGACTGGGGCACGGTGAGCTCAAGGGTAGGTGTGGTGTAATGGGGTCAGACTGGGGCACGGTGAGCTCAAGGGTAGGTGTGGGGTAATGGGGTCAGTCTGGGGCACGGCGAGCTCAAGGGTAGGTGTGGGGTAATGGGGTCAGGCTGGGGCACGGCGAGCTCAAGGGTAGGTGTGGGGTAATGGGGTCAGACTGGGGCACGGTGAGCTCAAGGGTAGCTGTGGGGTAATGGGGTCAGTCTGGGGCACGGCGAGCTCAAGGGTAGGTGTGGGGTAATGGGGTCAGGCTGGGGCACGGTGAGCTCAAGGGTAGCTGTGGGGTAATGGGGGTAATTGGCAATACCTCCCATGCTGACTGACGTGTATATGGCGGTGCGTGTGGTTTGCAGGATGGGCGGGCCTGCTGAGCAAGAAGCACCTGCAGCAAGCCAGTCAACAGCTCCGGGACGTTTGTGGCCTGTGCGGTCTGATGGCCGGCCACGACACCCCCAGCATCGTGAGCGCCTGCCTGGTCTCCATGGAGATGCACCAGTCCATTCATATCATGACGGACTCCGTGAAGATCGAGGAAAAGCAGAGCAGTCGCTGCCAGCTGACCACGCCACGCGACGCCTCGTGCACACATATCCTCGTCTTCCCGACCTCTGCGCGTGCGCAGCCGGCCGAGGACATGAATGCGCGGGAGCAGAACCACATGGACCTGACGTCTAACGACCCGCTGGACGGCCTGGCGGACGACGACATTCTCAAGGACGACATCCTCACCTCGCTGACCGACATCGACGGCCTGGACGGCATCGACGACTTCCTGTACAACCTGCCCGATCCGGAAGAGAAGATGTCGGCGCCCGGGTCGCCGCGCGGGGAGCTCGGGGGGCGGCAGTCTCCGGGGTCCATGGTCAACGGCTGTCCGAAGGGGGCGCACCCCGCCTCCATCATCTCGGACGTGCAGGAGGAGACGCACACTCTGCTGCAGCAGCCGCTAGCCATGGGCTTCTACGTGTCCACCGCCAAGCCGGGTCCGCTGCCCAAGTGGTTCTGGTCGGCCTGCCCCCATCGGGAGCAGCTGTGCCCAGCCTGCTTCAAGGTACGTCCTGCTCTTCAGGCCACACCCGCTCACGATGTGCCTCACTCACGATAGTACGTCAAACCGTACTGCGTGCAGCCCTGTCGTACATCCTGTCGACGGTCCCTTTAGCAAGGCCTACCTCAGTCTGCCCTGTCGTACATCCTGTCGACGGTCCCTTTAGAAAGGCCTACCTCAGTCTGCCCTGTCGTACATCCTGTCGACGGTCCCGTTAGAAAGGCCTACCTCAGTCTGCCCTGTCGTACATCCTGTCGACGGTCCCGTTAGAAAGGCCTACCTCAGTCTGCCCTGTCGTACATCCTGTCGACGGTCCCTTTAGAAAGGCCTACCTCAGTCTGCCCTGTCGTACATCCTGTCGACGGTCCCTTTAGAAAGGCCTACCTCAGTCTGCCCTGTCGTACATCCTGTCGACGGTCCCTTTAGAAAGGCCTACCTCAGTCTGCCATAGCCTACATCCTGTCGACGGTCCCTTTAGAAAGGCCTACCTCAGTCTGCCCTGTCGTACATCCTGTCGACGGTCCCTTTAGAAAGGCCTACCTCAGTCTGCCCTGTCGTACATCCTGTCGACGGTCCCGTTAGAAAGGCCTACCTCAGTCTGCCCTGTCGTACATCCTGTCGACGGTCCCGTTAGAAAGGCCTACCTCAGTCTGCCCTGTCGTACATCCTGTCGACGGTCCCTTTAACAAGGCCTACCTCAGTCTGCCCTGTCGTACATCCTGTCGACGGTCCCTTTAGAAAGGCCTACCTCAGTCTGCCCTGTCGTACATCCTGTCGACGGTCCCTTTAGAAAGGCCTACCTCAGTCTGCCCTGTCGTACATCCTGTCGACGGTCCCTTTAGAAAGGCCTACCTCAGTCTGCCCTGTCGTACATCCTGTCGACGGTCCCTTTAGAAAGGCCTACCTCAGTCTGCCCTGTCGTACATCCTGTCGACGGTCCCTTTAGAAAGGCCTACCTCAGTCTGCCCTGTCGTACATCCTGTGCGACGGTCCCTTTAGAAAGGCCTACCTCAGTCTGCCCTGTCGTACATCCTGTCGACGGTCCCTTTAGCAAGGCCTACCTCAGTCTGCCCTGTCGTACATCCTGTCGACGGTCCCTTTAGAAAGGCCTACCTCAGTCTGCCCTGTCGTACATCCTGTCGACGGTCCCGTTAGAAAGGCCTACCTCAGTCTGCCCTGTCGTACATCCTGTCGACGGTCCCGTTAGAAAGGCCTACCTCAGTCTGCCCTGTCGTACATCCTGTCGACAGTCCCTTTAGAAAGGCCTACCTCAGTCTGCCCTGTCGTACATCCTGTCGACGGTCCCTTTAGCAAGGCCTACCTCAGTCTGCCCTGTCGTACATCCTGTCGACGGTCCCTTTAGAAAGGCCTACCTCAGTCTGCCCTGTCGTACATCCTGTCGACGGTCCCGTTAGAAAGGCCTACCTCAGTCTGCCCTGTCGTACATCCTGTCGACGGTCCCTTTAGAAAGGCCTACCTCAGTCTGCCCTGTCGTACATCCTGTCGACGGTCCCTTTAGAAAGGCCTACCTCAGTCTGCCCTGTCGTACATCCTGTCGACGGTCCCTTTAGAAAGGCCTACCTCAGTCTGCCCTGTCGTACATCCTGTCGACGGTCCCTTTAGAAAGGCCTACCTCAGTCTGCCCTGTCGTACATCCTGTCGACGGTCCCTTTAGAAAGGCCTACCTCAGTCTGCCCTGTCGTACATCCTGTCGACGGTCCCTTTAACAAGGCCTACCTCAGTCTGCCCTGTCGTACATCCTGTCGACGGTCCCTTTAACAAGGCCTACCTCAGTCTGCCCTGTCGTACATCCTGTCGACGGTCCCTTTAGAAAGGCCTACCTCAGTCTGCCCTGTCGTACATCCTGTCGACGGTCCCTTTAGAAAGGCCTACCTCAGTCTGCCCTGTCGTACATCCTGTCGACGGTCCCTTTAGAAAGGCCTACCTCAGTCTGCCCTGTCGTACATCCTGTCGACGGTCCCTTTAGAAAGGCCTACCTCAGTCTGCCCTGTCGTACATCCTGTCGACGGTCCCTTTAGAAAGGCCTACCTCAGTCTGCCATAGCCTACATCCTGTCGACGGTCCCTTTAGAAAGGCCTACCTCAGTCTGCCCTGTCGTACATCCTGTCGACGGTCCCTTTAGAAAGGCCTACCTCAGTCTGCCCTGTCGTACATCCTGTCGACGGTCCCGTTAGAAAGGCCTACCTCAGTCTGCCCTGTCGTACATCCTGTCGACGGTCCCGTTAGAAAGGCCTACCTCAGTCTGCCCTGTCGTACATCCTGTCGACGGTTCCTTTAACAAGGCCTACCTCAGTCTGCCCTGTCGTACATCCTGTCGACGGTCCCTTTAGAAAGGCCTACCTCAGTCTGCCCTGTCGTACATCCTGTCGACGGTCCCTTTAGAAAGGCCTACCTCAGTCTGCCGTGTCGTACATCCTGTCGACGGTCCCTTTAGAAAGGCCTACCTCAGTCTGCCCTGTCGTACATCCTGTCGACGGTCCCTTTAGAAAGGCCTACCTCAGTCTGCCCTGTCGTACATCCTGTCGACGGTCCCTTTAGAAAGGCCTACCTCAGTCTGCCATAGCCTACATCCTGTCGACGGTCCCTTTAGAAAGGCCTACCTCAGTCTGCCCTGTCGTACATCCTGTCGACGGTCCCTTTAGAAAGGCCTACCTCAGTCTGCCCTGTCGTACATCCTGTCGACGGTCCCTTTAGAAAGGCCTACCTCAGTCTGCCCTGTCGTACATCCTGTGCGACGGTCCCTTTAGAAAGGCCTACCTCAGCCTGCCCTATCGTACATCCTGTCGACGGTCCCTTTAGAAAGGCCTACCTCAGTCTGCCCTGTCGTACATCATGTCGACGGTCCCTTTAGAAAGGCCTACCTCAGTCTGCCCTGTCGTACATCCTGTCGACGGTCCCTTTAGAAAGGCCTACCTCAGTCTGCCCTGTCGTACATCCTGTCGACGGTCCCTTTAGAAAAGCCTACCTCAGTCTGCCCTGTCGTACATCCTGTCGCCGGTCCCTTTAGCAAGGCCTACCTCAGTCTGCCCTGTCGTACATCATGTCGACGGTCCCTTTAGAAAGGCCTACCTCAGTCTGCAATACCGTACATCCTGTCGACGGTCCCTTTAGAAAGGCCTACCTCAGTCTGCCCTGTCGTACATCCTGTCGACGGTCCCTTTAGCAAGGCCTACCTCAGTCTGCCATAGCGTACATCCTGTGCGACGTCCCTTTAGAAAGGCCTACCTCAGTCGTACATTAGGGCTCTGTCGACCCTGTGTCACGTGGCTCACTGCCATACCGTACATTAGGGCTCTGTCGACCCTGTGTCACGTGGCTCACTGCCATACCGTACATTAGGGCTCTGTCGACCCTGTGTCACGTGGCTCACTGCCATACCGTACATTAGGGCTCTGTCGACCCTGTGTCACGTGGCTCACTGCCATGAGTTGTCCGTCCGTACATTGCGTGTGTTTTTCCTCCAGGCGGCGCTCCATATTCATTGCCCCAACGTGCTCCAAAACCACGACGAGTTCGGCCACCAGTCTACACAGAAAGGCGCCCACCCACTCCTGTGCGACGTCCCTTTAGAAAGGCCTACCTCAGTCGTACATTAGGGCTCTGTCGACCCTCTGTCACGTGGCTCACTGCCATACCGTACATTAGGGCTCTGTCGACCCTGTGTCACGTGGCTCACTGCCATACCGTACATTAGGGCTCTGTCGACCCTGTGTCACGTGGCTCACTGCCATGAGTTGTCCGTCCGTACATTGCGTGTGTTTTTCCTCCAGGCGGCGCTCCATATTCATTGCCCCAACGTGCTCCAAAACCACGACGAGTTCGGCCACCAGTCTACACAGAAAGGCGCCCACCCACTCCTGTGCGACGTCCCTTTAGAAAGGCCTACCTCAGTCGTACATTAGGGCTCTGTCGACCCTCTGTCACGTGGCTCACTGCCATACCGTACATTAGGGCTCTGTCGACCCTGTGTCACGTGGCTCACTGCCATACCGTACATTAGGGCTCTGTCGACCCTGTGTCACGTGGCTCACTGCCATACCGTACATTAGGGCTCTGTCGACCCTGTGTCACGTGGCTCACTGCCATGAGTTGTCCGTACGTACATTGCGTGTGTTTTTCCTCCAGGCGGCGCTCCATATTCATTGCCCCAACGTGCTCCAAAACCACGACGAGTTCGGCCACCAGTCTACACAGAAAGGCGCCCACCCACTCGACTCCCAGTTCACGTGCGATGTCCTAAGGTCAGTGTCGCCAATTACTGCCGCGTCTTCTGTGTATGGCGGTGAGTTTGTTGGAGATTCCAGCCCCGCGACATAGTACAATTGTAATGTTGACTCATTCACTAGTTACACATCGGGCCACCCAGATGTAACTTACATATAGTAGTTGATGTATAATAGTTACTTGATAATTAATATGTCTTATGTGATGTATTCTTAAACCTGTCAAGTGCGAAATAAAAATAATAACATTTTAACAACAATATGTAACTTACATAATTTAATTGACGTCCCGCTGAAAGGCCCTTCTGTGTGTGACGCCGGCCAGTGCCCGTACCCCGGCCAGTGCCCGTACCCCGGGCCCGTACCCCGGCCAGGGCAGGACCCCACCTGTGCCTCGTACAGTTGTCACTCCTTAATGACGGGTTTCAGGTACGTGTTGGAGACGTATAACGCGCTGTCGTGGCTGACCATCGACCCGGTGACCAGCGACCGCCGCTCCTGTCTGCCGGCCCACTTCGTCGTCCTCCTGCAGCTCTACCACGCCATGAACGCCTTCGTCTAGTCTCCAAGCGGCGCCACGAGCAGTGGCGCCTCTACCGGTCACCGAGGGACATTAACAGTAGCGTCTGGGTTGGCCATAGATGTCACAAGCAGTGGCGCCTCTACCGGGCACCGAGGGATATTAACAGTAGCGTCTGGGTTGGCCATAGATGTTACAAGCAGTGGCGCCTCTATCGGACACCCACCTGTCAGTCTCCTGTTGACAGGCTGCAGACACCGACCTGCCAGTCTCCTGTTGACAGGCTGCGGACACCGACCTGTCAGTCACCTGTTGACGGGCTGCGGACACCGACCTGTCAGTCACCTGTTGACAGGCTGCGGACACAGACCTGTCAGTCACCTGTTGACAGGCTGCAGACACCAACCTGTCAGTCACCTATTGACAGGCTGCGGACACCGACCTGTCAGTCACCTGTTGACAGGCTGTGGACACCGACCTGTCAGCCTCCTGTTGACAGGCTGCGGACACAGACGTGTCAGTCACCTGTGGACAGGCTGCGGACACCGACCTGTCAGTCACCTGTTGACAGGCTGCCGACACCGACCTGTCAGTCACCTGTTGACAGGCTGCCGACACCGACCTGTCAGTCACCTGTTGACAGGCTGCCGACACCGACCTGTCAGTCACCTGTTGACAGGCTGCGGACACCGCCCTGTCAATCACATGTTGACAGGCTGCGGACCCCGATCTCTGGCCAGACAGGCCCGCCTGGAGGGCACTGGCCTGCGGAGGCAGACCTGTCAGTCACCTGTTGACAGGCTGCAGACACCAACCTGTCAGTCACCTGTTGACAGGCTGCGGACACCGACCTGTCAGTCACCTGTTGACAGGCTGTGGACACCGACCTGTCAGCCTCCTGTTGACAGGCTGCGGACACAGACCTGTCAGTCACCTGTGGACAGGCTGCGGACACCGACCTGTCAGTCACCTGTTGACGGGCTGCGGACACCGACCTGTCAGTCACCTGTTGACAGGCTGCGGACACAGACCTGTCAGTCACCTGTTGACAGGCTGCAGACACCAACCTGTCAGTCACCTGTTGACAGGCTGCGGACACCGACCTGTCAGCCTCCTGTTGACAGGCTGCGGACACAGACCTGTCAGTCACCTGTGGACAGGCTGCGGACACAGACCTGTCAGTCACCTGTTGACAGGCTGCCGACACCGACCTGTCAGTCACCTGTTGACAGGCTGCCGACACCGACCTGCCAGTCACCTGTTGACAGGCTGCGGACACCGCCCTGTCAATCACATGTTGACAGGCTGCGGACCCCGATCTCGTGGGCACTGGCCTCAACACTGGTACGACAGGCCCGCCTGGTGGTCACTGGCCTCAATACTGGCCGGGCCGGCCCGCCTGGTGGTCCCTGGCCTCAATACTGGCCGGGCAGGCCCGCCTGGTGGTCACTGGCCTCAATACTGGCTAGGCAGGCCCGCCTGGTTGGCACTGGCCTCAATACTGGCCAGACAGGCCCGCCTGGTGGTCACTGGCCTCAATACTGGCCAGACAGGCCCGCCTGGTGGTCACTGGCCTCAATACTGGCTGGGCAGGCCCGCCTGGTTGGCACTGGCCTCAATACTGGCCAGACAGGCCCGCCTGGTGGGCACTGGCCTCAATACTGGCCAGACAGGCCCGCCTGGTGGGCACTGGCCTCAATACTGGCTAGGCAGGCCCGCCTGGTTGGCACTGGCCTCAATACTGGCCAGACAGGCCCGCCTGGTGGTCACTGGCCTCAATACTGGCCAGACAGGCCCGCTTGGTGGGCACTGGCCTCAATACTGGCCGGGCAGGCCCGCCTGGTGGTCACTGGCCTCAATACTGGCCAGACAGGCCCGCCTGGTGGTCACTGGCCTCAATACTGGCCAGACAGGCCCGCCTGGTGGTCACTGGCCTCAATACTGGCCAGACAGGCCCGCCTGGTGGGCACTGGCCTCAATACTGGCCAGACAGGCCCGCCTGGTGGTCACTGGCTTCAATACTGGCCAGACAGGCCCGCCTGGTGGTCACTGGCCTCAATACTGGCCGGGCAGGCCCGCCTGGTGGTCACTGGCCTCAATACTGGCCAGACAGGCCCGCCTGGTGGTCACTGGCCTCAATACTGGCCAGACAGGCCCGCCTGGTGGTCACTGGCCTCAATACTGGCCAGACAGGCCCGCCTGGTGGTCACTGGCCTCAATACTGGCCAGACAGGCCCGCCTGGTGGTCACTGGCCTCAATACTGGCCAGACAGGCCCGCCTGGTGGTCACTGGCCTCAATACTGGCCAGACAGGCCCGCCTGGTGGTCACTGGCCTCAATACTGGCCAGACAGGCCCGCCTGGTGGTCACTGGCTTCAATACTGGCCGGGCAGGCCCGCCTGGTGGTCACTGGCCTCAATACTGGCCGGGCAGGCCCGCCTGGTGGTCACTGGCCTCAATACTGGCCGGGCAGGCCCGCCTGGTGGGCACTGGCCTCAATACTGGCCAGACAGGCCCGCCTGGAGGGCACTGGCCTCAATACTGGCCAGACAGGCCCGCCTGGTAGGCACTGGCCTCAATACTGGCCAGACAGGCCCGCCTGGTAGGCACTGGCCTCAATACTGGCCAGACTGGCCCGCCTGGTGGTCACTGGCCTCAATACTGGCCAGACAGGCCCGCCTGGTGGGCACTGGCCTCAATACTGGGCAGACAGGCCCGCCTGGTGGGCACTGGCCTCAATACTGGCCGGGCAGGCCCGCCTGGTAGGCACTGGCCTCAATACTGGCCAGACTGGCCCGCCTGGTGGTCACTGGCCTCAATACTGGCCAGACAGGCCCGCCTGGTAGGCACTGGCCTCAATACTGGCCAGACAGGCCCGCCTGGTTGGCACTGGCCTCAATACTGGCCAGACAGGCCCGCCTGGTTGGCACTGGCCTCAATACTGGCCAGACAGGCCCGCCTGGTTGGCACTGGCCTCAATACTGGCCAGACAGGCCCGCCTGGTGGTCACTGGCCTCAATACTGGCCAGACAGGCCCGCCTGGTTGGCACTGGCCTCAATACTGGCCAGACAGGCCCGCCTGGTTGGCACTGGCCTCAATACTGGCCAGACAGGCCCGCCTGGTGGTCACTGGCCTCAATACTGGCCAGACAGGCCCGCCTGGTGGTCACTGGCCTCAATACTCAACACTTTTAAACACTGAATTTCTTAGTGTCAAGTGTGTCGACAATTTTACCTGTTTGACGTTCATTCCGCGTGTGATTATGAATGGTAATGAAAGTGGGGAGTTTTGGCCTATCACAGTTGTCAGAGTGAATGCGATTTGCATAAGTTTGTGGCGTCCATTGTGCTTTGAACATTGCAAGCGTTTTTAAAGTATAAGAATGAATAATTGTTGACCTGTTAACTTGACCATTGACAGATATTTATGCACCGTTCTAAATTGTGTAATATTGTTACAAACGCACTTCGCTGTTTCCGGATCTGAGGTCTCAACATCTGGAATTTGCATACACCCTTTGATTTATCATTTAGTGAATCTAAAGTTAAGACATTGTGATAAGAGAGGAAGAATATGTCTGACTTAATGTCCTGCTTGTGTAGAGAATGTCTGACGTCACCCCGCTTGTGTAGAGAATGTCTGACGTCACCCCGCTTGTGTAGAGAATGTCTGAGGTCATATCTGGATGAGAGAACGCCCGACTTCATATTCGGTTTGTGAAGCATTGAGCAACATTAAAACTGTGATTGGTTTCCTGCTACTCGTCATATCGCTGATCTCCTGGTGACCAGAGTGGCGGTAAACACGTGCACACGTGACCCAGCTATCTACGGGGACCTGGTTGGCCGCGGGAGTGTCGTACAATGTGGATCTCAAGTGTTAGGTAGCGACTGGCTCTGTATGTCGCCATGTGGGGATGAATATCTGAGCAGTTATAGTGTTGATGTAGTCTAACAGAGGAATAGGTCTATCAAACGTGGTGCGTAGGTTGGACAAATGGTGTATTGTCGTGTTGAGGATGTGATGAGTTCATACTGGTGACTTGAATGCATTTATGGGAGGCCACTTTTATGTTATGTACCGTAGCTATTTGGCTTCTCGATTCCTTCTCTATGCACACGAAAAACATTCACACGTTCACACAGAGTGTAGAGCGCCTTGTTACATCGACAACGAGGCTCATCGACTTGGCGTCTTGGGCAGGGCAGAGAACAGCACGGCTGGGCAGACTCCTGACCGCCTGTTGCCGCTTTCCCTGACGGCGAATGTCTACGGCTTGGACTGTTGCTCGGAGGTTTTAAGCCTGAATGTGCATATTAAATGTTTTAACTGCCAGCTGAGAACATACAGCTTAGTTTGGAAGACGATATGCACATGGCGTAGGACCCAGCACGATAAGGGTGTGTCTCACTGTGATCCTTCAGGCCAAGGTCCAAAAGGAGCTTTGTGCCGAGCCCTTCCGACAAAATAATGCATTTTTTCGCCCTAACTATGGTAAACTTCACCCTGAGAGGGCAACTGGCGGCCCCAGGCCCCAGGCCCCCGCGATGTCTGTCTGGTGGGTGGGGGCCCCCATGATGTCCGTCTGGGGGGGGTGGTGGCCCCCGCGATGTCCGCCTGGGGGGGTGGCGGCCCCCGCGATGTCCCTCTGGGGGGTGGTGCCCCGGGGATGTGTGGTCGAGGGATGGGGAAGTGTTGCTGTGTGGAAAGTACAGCGCAGCTTTTCCCGCATTTTGTACGATAACGTTTTTTGTACAATGATGTACAATCTTTGAAATAATGGAAATGTTCATATTGCTACAGTCGTATTATTGTAATATTCCTATTATATTATTGGGAAAGTAGGAGATGACTGAATCTGAGACGTTCTCGACATTCAAACCTATTGGTGAGTCGAGAATGACAATGTAATTATTCTTGAGTGTACATTTTGTAAATATCACCTATTACTATTGACGAAATCTTGTACAATTTATAGAGGATTACTATGTGTTACGAATCCTAAGCGGTAATGCAGCACTCTCTCGAGCAGGACCCCGGCGGGTGAGGTGTGAGGTTGAGACCAGGGAGACGGGGCGTCATGTCGCGCCCTCGTCTTCATCAGGCAATTCCATGTAAGTTATTTTCATAGCAGATTTAGCTTCTGAGAGATGCTGTTCATACCAAACAAAGAGAAATAAACTTTATACCAAAGTATTTTTGTATATTTAAATCATTATTTGGAGGTAGTTGGCTGTTTCTTTACGAACTTCATACATTAGACAGGACATGGAAAATACAAAATCAAACAATATTCCCTCCAATGCCAAATCAGGAATTTTATAAAAACCAGGAAATATCAGGCAAAGACTAGGGAACTTTAAGCGAATAAGAATGAGACAATTGTAGTGTAAAGAAACTTGTCCTAAATTATCTATATATATATATATATATATATATATATATATATATATATATAATTACGAACTTGAAAAAAAGGCAATTCAATTGATAAAAGCCTATATTGTCGCCCATTAGTAGGCTGTCGGTGGGCGCTGAACTTCATTCCCCCCTGACCTACGAACCAATCGGAACCCTTGATACCACGTCAAGGCAGCTGGGCTTCGCTAGCATGTGAACACCGGTATATACACGGGCCAATAACAGATCTGCTGGGTCCTCGATTAAATGTGGTGTAAGCTGAAACCTTTATCTGGAGGGAAACTGGGCATCGATGGTAAACGAACTGCATTTTGCAGCTGTGAACTGTGTTTGAAGTCCTCACTGACCACCAGGTCGCGAGCCTCGGAGTTTGGGCCGACGGAACTTTGGTTCTGAACATTTCACCGATGACTGAGTTGGGAGGGGGGGGGGTCAGTCACCATATGGTCCTAGAGATTCCGCCGTCGAATCTGAAACATTATGTGTAAACAGAAGTAAATGTAGAAAAGTTACTTCTCAATTTGCTAAATGTAAAGCTGCTTGTCGAGCTTTCCCCGCCAAATCTAAGCCCAGGCGACATATATATCACATTTGGCAAAAAACTCGATTGTGTTATTCTATAAATTCAGAAACCTACCAAACATCGCCGTTTCGGTTGTGATATGGCAATCATGTCTATCCCAGGACACCGCGGCACTGCTACCTAATATAACAAGGCATCGCGAATTCACAGCAATTGATGACGTTTACCACTACGTTAAAAACATGTGGTTATTTGACATCTGAACAAAGAAGCTAAACAGTGTATTTCGCCGTGACGTCATTGCCAGCTGGAATACGCTACCTATATTCCTGGTGCAGGGAGAGGATTTTTCTCCGTTACCAGGTAGCGGAAAAATACATTCTTTTGGGGGCTTCTCGGCTTCGTCATTTCAATAAACATAATTCATCGCTGGTCTTGGTTTTACCTTTAACAAGAAATCCAATACAACTAGCTAAAGAGTAAGTCCTAAACCGAGATATATAACTTAGGATGAAGATTTTTCCTTGAACTTTAACGTAGGCTACTATAGCATATATGACCTATCAAGAGTGGCGAAATGACGCTTCTGATTACGTGCAATTTAATTACAACTCTGGTTACTACAAGCAATAAAATACACTTTCCAACTTCAATCCAGGATCTTTAGCGTATTCTACTGCAAACACATTGTTACGTATTGCCAAGGGGGAAATTCCAATACATCTCGTGTAACGGTGAGTTGGTTGGCATCTGTCCGCTTGTAAAGCGATACATTCACAACTCGAAATGTAATAATTTAAATATTTCGAGTTATCAGGGGCATTTTCGCTTAATTAGCATGGTTCGATGAATGGTTAAGAACGTTGTTGATTATCGCACATTATAAGATATGTGCCAACTTAGGTAGAATAAAAGAAAATAAGCTTATTCTATTTTGTTTAGAATTTGGGAAAAGCGAGAGTGAAATTTTAAGGAGGAACAAGATGCCAAATCTGTCATAATCTTATTGCACAAGAACCATGCTCACGCCATAGGGTCAGCTCAACGACTTCATCTTCCGGCAGAAGGCGTCTAATTTGAGGAACGAGCGCCCTCTTCCGAAAGAGTGATATTCTCGTTGTCTTTTGAATTTGCCATAACACCCGGTTGGCGCTTCCGGTTCCTCAATTTTGCATATTTTAATTAATCCTGAACACTGATGACTATATTCAGTACGTCGTCGCAGGCAGTCAACTTCTCTCCACCGGAAACTGTCAGTGACAGTGTGTAAACTGGCCACTTCGACGGAATCTTCACCCTGTCCGGTATTATCTGACCAGCAACAGGAGAACCGAAAGGGAAAGTGATACAGACACTGAAGCTGATGCCAGGAGCGAAGCGGAGACTGACAAAGCGAGACCGCCAGGCGGGCAGAGAAGTTGGTTGTGAATCACATCAACCAAGTAGCGAGAGCTGGGCCTGGACTCGAGCCAGGACTGGCTTCCAAGCGACACTTCATTGCCTCCATTCTTCAATTAACTTGTTTTTCGATTTTTCGAATCTCAGTCAAAATTGGCCAAAGCAGGTTACCCAGCTAACGTTGTTAGTAGTATGCACTGGCTTAGTCAACAATATATTCACGATGTGACATCGCTCTACAGTCACAGTAGGGGGAGGCGGACGGGGGGGCACCGTAGTAAATCAGTGTAGGGGTGTGGTGATGTGCCGTCATACTTTTGTTGATCAGCGACATATCAATATGTGCATTAATTAGGCCGGTCTTATTCAGGAAAGAAGGGGTGAATGCCAGTTTTTGAACACAATATAGGCCTAACAAGAATAAACCAATGTTTATTTAGCAACTTTATTCATCAACTGAAATGTTATCTTATCGTAATTCACCCTAATTATATGAATCAATTAATTTAATAATAATCTTGAGAACAATTTAAATTAAATCCGTAGGGGTGTGGAGGGGCGTCCAGTGTCCAGTCTCAATTTTTCAAAATTCGCAGTGTCAAATGTCGATTTTTCAAAATTCACAGTGAACAAATGTCGATTTTTCAAAATTCGCAGTGTCAAATGTCGATTTTTTTAAAAATTTGCAGTGTCAAATGTCAAAAGCGTCGCTTTTTTCAGTGTCTTTTTTTTTCTAAAATGCCACTATCCGTGTGGATGTTTTTTTTTTCAAATCCGCGGTGTCGGAATTTGAGGGTCAATGTCGAATTTCGATTTTTCAAATATGCCGGTGTCGCGTGTCGCCACTCCCCCCCTTCCAGACCCTTGGCTATATGTGCAGCAACGAGTGGATCTGGCGAATACCGGACAAAACGTATCTTAATTTCATCTTGTCAATCATTTTGTTTGTAACGTTTTTGTAACATCGATAAAAACGTTTTTTTGGCACCTGAATTTTCCAGATAAAAAAACGTTCTTTAAGCCACAGAAACACGTTTTGAAATACGAGTCTAAAAATATTACACCTCCGTTTACGTTTTAACTTATTTAAAAACGTCATGATTTATTATAACCAAATAAGAACCAAAAAAAGTTCTAAAAAGGTTCGAAAAACGTGTTAGCTGGGAAAGATCTGGTGATGCCGAAAACAACGCGCCGAAACGTTTACGTTTACTGTTTCCGCCCGCATGCAGCTATATGTTTGAATATTCATAAGAAACTGCGTAATCACGGAACCGGAAGCCCCAACCGGGTGTGAATTACAAAAAACGTTTGAGCTGAGTACAGTGTTATCGTAGACTTCTGAATTGAAATGATATTAGTCAACCGGGCATGAGCTGCATTAATTATAGACAAATAGCTGTGGATTAGGATGTTATTGTGCGGAAGAGATCCATACGGACTCCTGTTCATTTTGATGTAGGCATTCTAAAACTAGCATATTGCGACAGACCTGGAGCGCACGTATGTTAGGGCCCAAAACGTCATAGTGACGAGAACGTCAGCTCACATGGTCTGAGCCATCTAGAAGCAAATGTACAGTTTCACACTGTGCCTCGATCGCAGTGTCTGTTGACGGGGGCTATGATTATATGAGGCAGTAACTCTTCAGTTTCAGGTATATTTAAAGGCTTTCATAAACCGTTAACGATGGAATATAGGTATCGCCCCCCCCCCCCCCTCCGGGTCCATCCCTTGGAACCTTCTATTCCAAGAAACCTTAGATTTCCTTATTTTCATGTGCCTTAATTCGCAAATTTCGGCCTCCAAGAGGTCCCTAATTGTCAATCAATCAATCCTTTAGCCCCGAGTGACCCCGCCCTGTCTCCTTCAAAAACGCAACACAGGGTTGTGTGAGCGATAACCGTGATGGTGGAAATTAAACTTTAAACTGTATATTTCATTCTACCAAGGTATGACGTTTTGGTCACTATGACGTTTTGGGTTCTAACACACGTAGGCCGCCAAAGTGAGGGCCAACATGGCATGCCTGGTAACAGAAAGCGCCATGAATTTATAGCAGCAGATGACGACATACTCGCAATCCTTTGTACAAAGCTGTACGTATAGAATATGAATTTGATGAAACTAAATCCATTGCTCGTGCGTAAGTCCGGCAACATTCCAAATGGATGTCGATGATAGACGTACGCGTAGGAGATGTGATAGAAGTATAAGATCTACAAAACCGACCGACGGACTCTGTTCAGAGTCGGCATATACCAGAAAAAGCAGTAGTATGTCGAATCGTATGTCGGCGTACGTGTGTTAGAACCCAAAACGTCAGTGACCAAAACGTCGTACCTTAGTGGAATGAAATATACTGCAGTTTTAGGTTTAACTTCAACCATCTCGGTTATCGCTCACACGACCCTGCGTGGCGTTCCTGGAGACTGAGCGGGGCCACTCTGGGCTGAAGGAGTGATTGATTGATAATTAGAGACCTCTTAGAGGCCGAAATTCGCAAATTAAGGCGCATGAACATAAAGAAATCTAAAGTTACTTGGGATAGAAGGTTCCTAGGGATGGACACGGAAGCAACAGGGGTGGGGGCGAATAGATCTGAAACTAGTGAGTGTTGGCGCGCGCTGGAGTCTGCCAGTTATGAATTACCAGTTATGGTCTGCCATTTATGGAGAGAGCCGCGGCGTATGCCAGTTACTGTCTGTCTGCCACTTATGCTGGGGAGCGAGGGGGGTGGGGGGGGGGGGCGCTATATTATGCATGAGTAATAATGTTCCAAGGCACCGGCCGTCTTCCAATCTACCACTTACGCTAATTAGACTCTTTGGGGCCCAGGGCCAGGGACAAATTAGGCAATGTATATGGTGGAAAACCCCCTCCCTGCCTACCAGAGATACATTTTCGTTCAATACAGGGCATTCCTCTCCCATTCCAAAGGCAACCTCATTCCCAGCACTGGCCGACCCCAATCTGCCACTTACGCAAATTCCACTCTTTGGGTCCCAGAGGGAAGTTAAGCAAAGTATATGGTGGGAAACCCCCTCCCTGCCTACCAGAGATACATTTTCGTTCAATACAGGGCATTCCTCTCCCATTCCAAAGGCAACCTCATTCCCAGCACTGGCCGACCCCAATCTGCCACTTACGCAAATTCCACTCTTTGGGTCCCAGGGGGAAGTTAAGCAAAGTATATGGTGGGAAACCCCCTCCCTGCCCACCAAAGATACATTTCCTCCCAAAATAGGGTCTTTCTCTCCCATTGTAGTGGCAGATTTGGAGTTGGCCAGTGCTGAGTATTCCCAGCACTGGCCAACTCCAAATCTGCCACTTACGCTAATTGGACTCCTTGGGGCCCAGGGATAAATTAGGCAATGTATACGGTAGGAAACCATCTCTGGTCACCAGAGATGCATTTCCTCTCAATATGGGGCCTTTTTATCCACCGTGTTCTATCCCATTCCATAAGCAACCCTATTCCCCAGCACTGGCCGAATCCCAATCTCACACTTACCCAAATTGGACTCTTAGGGGCACAGGGCAAAATTGAGCAATGCATATGGTGGGAAGCTGCATTGCTACCCACCAGAGATGCATTTCCTCTCAATATGGGGCCTTTTTATCCAATATTATAAGCAACCCTATTCCCTAGCACTGGCCGACTCCCAATCTGCCACTTACGAAAATTGGACTCTTTGGGGCACAGGGCAAAAGTGGGCAATGTATATGGTGGGAAACTGCCTCCTTACCCACCAGAGATGCATTTACTCTCAATATGTGGCCTTTCTATCCAATTATATAAGCCACCCTACTCCCAAGCACTGGCCGACTCCCAATCTGCCACTTACGAAAATTGGACTCTTTGGGGCACAGGGCAAAATTGGGCAATGTATATGGTGGGAAACCGCCTCCTTACCCACCAGAGATGCATTTCCTCTCAGAATGGGGCCTTTTCTATCCAATTTTATAAGCAACCCTATTCCCCAGCACTGGCCGACTCCCAATCTGCCACTTACGAAAATTGGACCATTCGGGGCACAGGGCAAAAGTGGGCAATGTATATGGTGGGAAACCACCTCCTTACCCACCACAGATGCATTTCCTCTCAGAATGGGGCCTTTTCTATCCAATTTTATAAGCAACCCTATTCCCTAGCACTGGCCGACTCCCAATCTGCCACTTACGAAAATTGGACTCTTTGGAGCACAGGGCAAAAGTGGGCAATGTATATGGTGGGAAACTGCCTCCCTACCCACCAGAGATGCATTTCCTCTCAATATGGGGCTTTTTATCCAATTTTATAAGAAACCCTATTCCCTAGCACTGGCCGACTCGCAATCTGCCACTTACGCAAATGGGACTCTTTGGGGCACAGGGCAAAAGTGGGCAATGTATATGGTGGGAAACTGCCTCCTTACCCACCAGAGATGCATTTACTCTCAATATGGGGCCTTTCTATCCAATTATATAAGCCACCCTACTCCCAAGCAATGGCCGACTCCCAATCTGCCACTTACGGAAATTGGACTCTTTGGGGCACAGGGCAAAAGTGGGCAATGTATATGGTGGGAAACTGCCTTCCTACCCACCAGAGATGCATTTCCTCTCAATATGGGGCCTTTCTATCCAATTGTATAAGCCGCCCTATTCCCTAGCACTGGCCGACTCCCAATCTGCCACTTACGAAAATTGGACTCTTTGAGGCACAGCGCGAATTTCGGCAAGGTATATGGTAGGAAACCATCTCCCTGGTCACCAGAGATGCATTTCCTCTCAATATGGGGCCTTTCTATCCAATTTTATAAGCAACCCTATTCCCCAGCACTGGTAGACTCCTAATCTGCCACTTACGACTGCTACCTATTTTCGTTTGCTTCTTTCAAAAAGGCCAAACGGTTTCTGATGGCTTTTACCTTTTTTGCTTTTTCATGTTTCAAAACGGGAAAAGAAATTGCCGAAGCCCTTCTTCTGCTTTACCTTTTTGTGGAATAGGAAATTGAAAAGGGGAAAATTCAGCTTTTGTTATGTTCAGAAGCAAAAGGAAAAACGAACAAACGGTATATCCAAGGATTTATCACAACCGAAACGGCGATGATTATTAGGTTTCTGTATTTATAGATTGAAACAATCGAGTTTTCTGCAAATTGTGATATATATGTCGCCTGGGCTTAGATTTGGCGGGAAAAGCTCGACCAGCAGCTTTAAGTGATCGAATAACAATGTTGTATCGTAGAGAATTATACACTGCTGTATAACACGTGAATATGAAGAACAAGTTAAACATCTCTTAAGTGATTTCTGTGAAGCCTTTATTTCAGGTCGAAGACGGAGTTTAGGTCTAGGACCTACAATCATTTATGGTGAACCATAAACGTATTTATGCGGTAGACTAACGAAGCGGACCTAGGCCTACTAACAAGCTCTATGGGCACAAAACCATGCGTTTTACTTTCTCAACTATTTACTACGCTTTTACTCCACACCTGTTTAACATGGTCACAATACAACCTCTTATCAAAGGCGGAAAACAATCCCTCAATAATGGTGATAATTGTAGGGCTGACTGGATGTTACAAGAAAAAAGCAGCGAAAGTCAAAGCACAGACTACTTACATTTCGGCTTTGCGTCAAGGAGCTCTACTAATGAACTTTTGCATTCTTAGAAACTGTCATCTTGTAAAAACCGATTCCCCTCCATATGTGCTACTGCTTGATGCATCTAAGGGTTCCGATAAGGTAAACGTTATTCGACCTGTTGATAAAAAGAAACGTAAAAACATCTGGATACTGTAGCACCTTTGGTTATATGTACTGTGGTGCGTTCGGTTATGCAGATTTTGTCTTACGTTTAGTCCTTTGCTAATAACGCAGAATTATACTTCAACTGTGGGATTGTCAAAACGGTGACAGGCGATATACCTCTCGTTCATATTATTGGTCCGAACGTCTCCGGCGACGTCAACCGCACATCAGGCGTCTTATGCGAACTAACACGCCGCACGAATTATGTAATAGGCAATTACGTACTTGGTCCAAAGCCGCATGTTATACAAAAGCATAATCCCCATAACCACCGGCATGTTATAGGCAGAACAAGGGGTATTTGCCTTCCTTGGGAATAAGCTTTTCATTTCACCGTGAACTGGAAAATTAGGAAATTAATTCTTCGTGAACTGGGAATGAGGAAATTAATTCTTCGTGAACTGGGAATGAGGTATTAGCCGACCCTCGTGATCAAAGATTTCCTCTTAGTGTGAACTGGGAATTTTGATATTAAATAGCCCGGAATCGGGAAACCGCCAATTTCTATAATACATCGGCCCTCATTATTGTATGCAGGGAGTTCATATTTTAATTCACCGTGAAGTTTGAATAAAGAAATTTATTATTCGTGACCTGAGAACATCAGTCCCTCCCCCCCCCCCACTGTATACTGTCAGCTGGTCAACTGTCAATATAGTGGTACGATATTTCCCACCTACTGTGTTCGATTTGGCGAATTTATGAACAAGGAGCTGCGGACTCAAACCACGTGGCGTTTTCGTTGCGCACGCGTTACTTGGCAACGTGGCCACGACGCGTTTTTACTGGTAGCTGGAACGTGGCTACCACGTGGTGAAATCACGTTTAAAATACCACGTGGCCACGACGCGATTTTGTATGGTAACTGTAACGTGGCTACCACGTGGCCTCGAAGTGATTTTGTATGGTAGCTGGAACGTGCAGATATCACGTGGCCACGACGGGATTTTTTATGGTAGCTGGAACGGGAAAATATCACGTGGCCACGACGTGATTTTTTTATGGTAGCTGGCACGCGGTTACCACGTCGCGAAATACAACTTTCGGCTCCGATAACGTCATTCAATAAGACGTTACTCCATGTACTGTATAAATAGTTAATGATACTATTATATCCATGCATGTCATACTTATGTAAAAAATACGAAAAAACACAGATTGCTCAGATATAGCTCTAACAATTTATTCATTAATTAATACCAAAAAACACAGACTTCTCTGATATAGCTCTAGCATTTTTTTATTTTTATTAATTAATTAATACCATAATATAATATAAAACACAGATTGCACAATTTTATTCATTTGTTAATACCAAAACAAAAGATTGCTCAGATAGCTCTAACAATTAAATCACTTCGACTCTGCGGATACCTCGTAATTCCGGCAGATCCTCTTCACAGCTCCACCCTAAAAATTTATGGTTCGTTGACCGCCCTCTCATATGTCTCAGAAGGAGGTGTTTCCTGAGCATGGCATCCGTTCCAGGCTTTGACTTGGACCCTGTACGGGAATCACACAGATTACATTCGAAACCTTCGCTCGCCAGAACCACCTGGTCCAGCCAGGCTCCGCGGCCATTTCTTCCGAAATGCGATTGGCGTTTCGCCATCATCTGGAAATGAATACATAACAATTAATTACAGTTGAAAACAACCCAAACATTTCCCACTAATTATCTTGGTTTGTTCCACCCTTGGCCCCCAAAGAGTCAGATTTTCGTAAGTGGCAGATGGGAAATCAGCGATTGCTATGAAAGTTTTGCCAGGGAAGTCCCATCAAAGGAGAATACCAACGCATACATAGTTCAATGTTCGTAAGTGCCAGATTGGGAGTCGGCCAGTGCTGGGGAATAGGGTGGTTTATGGAATGGGATAGAAAGGCCCCACATTGAGAGGTAATGCATCTCCGGTGACTAGGGAGATGGTTTCCCATCATACACATTGCCTAATATTCACCTGGGGCCCAAAGAGTCCAATTTGCGTAAGTGGCAGATTGGGAGTCGGCCAGTGCTGGGGAATATGGTTGCCTATGGAATGGGATAGAAAGGCCCCATATTAAGAGGAAATATGTATCTGGTAACCAGCGAGATGGTTTCCGAAAATATACACTGCCTAATTTCCCCCTCGGCCCAAAAAATTCCAATTTGCGTAAGTGGCAGATTGGGAGTCGGCCAGTGCTGGGGAATAGGTTTGCTAATGGAATGGGTTAGAAAGGCCCCATACTGAGGGGAAATGCATCTCCGGTGATTAAGGAGGTGGTTTCCCATCAGATACATTTCCTATATTCCACCTGGGCCCCAAAGAGTCCAATTTGCGTAAGTGGCAGATTTGGAGTCGGCCAGTGCTGGGGAATAGGGTTGCTTATGGAATGGGATAGAAAGGCACCACATTGAGAGGAAATGCATCTCCGGTGACTAGGGAGATGGTTTCCCATCATAAACATTGCCTAATTTCCACCTGGACCCCAAAGAGTCCAATTTGCGCAAGTGGCAGATTGGGAGTCGGCCAGTGCTGGGGAATAGGGTTGCCTATGGAATGGGATAGAAAGGCACCACATTGAGAGGAAATGCATCTCCGGTGACTAGGGAGATGGTTTCCCATCATATACATTTCCTATTTTTCCCCTCGGCCCCAAAGAGTCCAATTTGCGTAAGTGGCAGATTGGGAGTCGGCCAGTGCTGGGGAATAGGTTTGTTTATGGAATGGGATAGAAAGGCACCACATTGAGAGGAAATGCATCTCCGGTGACTAGGGAGATGGTTTCCCATCATAAACATTGCCTAATTTCCAGCTGGGCCCCAAAGAGTCCAATTTGCGTAAGTGGCAGATTGGGAGTCGGCCAGTGCTGGGGAATAGGTTTGTTTATGGAATGGGATAGAAAGGCACCACATTGAGAGGAAATGCATCTCCGGTGACTAGGGAGATGGTTTCCCATCATAAACATTGCCTAATTTCCACCTGGGCCCCAAAGAGTCCAATTTGCGTAAGTGGCAGATTGGGAGACGGCCAGTGCTAGGGAATAGGGTTGCCTATGGAATGGGATAGAAAGGCACCACATTGAGAGGAAAGGCATCTCCGGTGACTAGGGAGATGGTTTCCCATCATGTACATTGCCTAATTTCCCTCTCGGCCCAAAAGAGTCCAATTTGCGTAAGTGGCAGATTGGGAGTCGGCCAGTGCTGGGGAATAGGGTTGCCTATGGAATGGGATAGAAAGGCTCCACATTGAGAGGAAATGCATCTCCGGTGACTAGGGAGATGGTTTCCCATCATAAACATTGCCTAATTTCCACCTGGGCCCCAAAGAGTCCAATTTGCGTAAGTGGCAGATTGGGAGTCGGCCAGTGCTGGGGAATATGGTTGCCTATGGAATGGGATAGAAAGGCCCCATATTAAGAGGAAATGTGTATCTGGTAACCAAGGAGATGGTTTCCGAAAATATACAATGCCTAATTTCCCTCTCGGCCCAAAAGAGTCCAATTTGCGTAAGTGGCAGACTGGGAGTCGGCCAGTGCTGGGGAATAGGGTTGCTTATGGAATGGGATAGAAAGGTTCCACATTGAGCGGAAAAACATCTCCGTTGACCAAGGAGATGGTTTCCCATCATATACATTGCCTAATTTCCACCTAGGCCCCAAAGAGTCCAATTTGCGTAAGTGGCAGATTGGGAGTCGGCCAGTGCTGGGGAATAGGGTTACTTATGGAATGGGATAGAAATGCACCACATCGAGAGGAAATGCATCTCCGGTGACTAGGGAGATGGTTTCCCATCATATAAATTGCCTTATTTCCACCTGGGCCCCAAAGAGTCCAATTTGCGTAAGTGGCAGATTGGGAGTCGGCCAGTGCTGGGGAATAGGTTTGCTAATGGAATGGGATAGAAAGGCCCCACATTGAGAGAAAATGCATCTCCGATGACTATGGAGATGGTTTCCCATCATAAAAATTGCCTTATTTCCACCTGTGCCCCAAAGAGTCCAATTTGCGTAAGTGGCAGATTGGGAGTCGGCCAGTGCTGGGGAATAGGGTTGTTTATGGAATGGGATAAAAAGGCACCACATTGAGAGGAAATGCATCTCCGGTGACTAGGGAGATGGTTTCCCATCATAAACATTGCCTAATTTCCACCTGGGCCCCAAAGAGTCCAATTTGCGTAAGTGGCAGATTGGGAGTCGGCCAGTGCTGGGGAATACGGTTGCTTATGGAATGGGATAGAAAGGCTCCACATTGAGCGGAAAAACATCTCCGGTGACTAGGGAGATGATTTCCCGTCATATTCATTGCTTAATTTCCACCTGGGCCCCAAAGAGTCCAATTTGCGTAAGTGGCAGATTGGGAGTCGGCCAGTGCTGAGGAATAGGGTTACTTATGGAATGGGATAGAAAGGCACCACATCGAGAGGAAATGCATCTCCGGTGACTAGGGAGATGGTTTCCCATCATAAAAATTGCCTTATTTCCACCTGGGCCCCAAAGAGTCCAATTTGCGTGAGAGGAAATGCATCTCCGGTGACTTGGGAGATGGTTTCCCATCATAAAAATTGCCTTATTTCCATCTGGGCCCCAAAGAGTCCAATTTGCGTAAGTGGCAGATTGGGAGTCGGCCAGTGCTGGGGAATAGGGTTGTTTATGGAATGGGATAGAAATGCCCCACATTGAGAGGAAATGCATCTCCGGTGACTAGGGAGATGGTTTCCCATCATGTACATTGCCTAATTTCCACCTGGGCCCCAAAGAGTCCAATTTGCGTAAGTGGCAGATTGGGAGTCGGCCAGTGCCGGGGAATAGGGTTGCCTATGAAATGGCATAGAAAGGCCCCATATTAAGAGGAAATGTGTATCTGGTGACCAGGGAGACGGTTTCCTACCATACGGCCGTTCTGGTAGTACAGCCGTCTATCCTGTCCATAGACTGTCGGTAAACAGGTTGTGTTGATTTCGAGCCTCTGATTTCCACCCTATGCACTTCCCTATAATCGCCCATCAAAAAATGAACTATAATAAACCCTCGCGGCGTTGAGCAAAATAGGGTTACGGTACCCGTGTGTGTCTATGACCAGTCCAGACGTGACCGTTGCTTTTTTCTTTTAACAAAGTTAACTAATGCAAATTCTCTACATATTTAAATGAATACTCACTTAAAATGTCCCACCATGTCCACCACGTAACTCTGTGCTGACAGTGAGAAGGAGAGTATCACTCCCGGAAGCACTTGCTGAAACCGTTTCAACGTTTTCAGTAAGTGGCAGATATTGTAACTGGAAGATCACAACTGGCAGACTCCGGCGCGAGAGATACACACTTGGAAGAGCTACTGCCTCATGTATCCACAGACCCCGTCAATGGACACGGCGATCGAGGCACAGTGTGAAACTGTACATGTGCTCCTATAGACGGCTCAGATCGTGTGATCTGACGTTTTCGTTACCATGACTTTTTTTGGCCCCAACATACGAGCAAGCCAAGATATCATTGAATAAACGTTACACTGGCTGCCTGAAACACACATTTTTGGACTGTCGGAGAAAGCGTTAGATCGCTTCCTGGTCGCACGGTGTTCCTCTTCCAAACCTGAATGAATGGAATTTGGGGGACTGTTTCAGACAATATAATACAGTAACCCAAAACAAGACCAAAAAAATCCATTAATTTGCGGCCGTCTGTGCACCAGCTCTCGACCGTAGAGAACGGGTGGCGATATAACACAAACACAATAGTAAGTAAATGGAATACATGTATAAAACAATTCATGATTTCCTCTTACAATTTTGGGAGTTTGCGTCGGCCCAAAGGTGGATCAAGTTCGAAATTGCTTATACTAGAGCTAGTCTAACAAGAATTGATTAGGGTCTATATTGACCTGTTTCCTAATGCTAATTTCATTGGATATTCAATCCTGGACAATAAAATAGTTGACAAGGTGATTTTTTTTAATGCATTTTTTTATAGCAATTATAAAAAGCACCACGTCAGGCCCGCAAAGTACATGCATGTAACCTTATATATATAAGTTGAATGCTATTTTTATACTGACCGATTTGTGACACACGAGGGTATTCATAGACCTATATATTGGTCAATCTTCTTGCATAGCTTAATGAATGCCAACATCTCGGAATAAACAAGCGCTGACCGACATAGAGACCCAGGCATAGAGACCTATATAGTCCCAATATTGCTTCCCGCCCACTGGCAACCACTTCCGAACTGGCATGTCGTACGTGGCATATATTGCAACTTAGCGGTCATTAACGGCAGGTTATATGTGGAAGGCTCGAGCGCGCGTGCACGCTCACTATAGAGATAGACGCGCCCCCTTGCGAATAGCGTAGCCGTGATCATTCGTGATCAGGTTAGACATAAAGATTTTCGCTTTTCTCTTCCTTTTGAAGGAAACGTTCGCTTGTTAGATTATTACATTATCAATCTTGCGTTATTGTTTGTGATATTTATCTATACAAGTGTATTAATACAGGGACTTTATGGCGGAGATAGTGGTCAAAATGTCAGGAGAACAACGGACAGTCATCAAAGGAAATGCATCGAAATACGTGAAGTTGAACGTGGGCGGCGCCCTGTTCTACACCACCATCGGGACGCTCACCAAGTTTGACAACATGCTCAGAGCCATGTTTAGCGGTCGAATGGAGGTGTTGATAGATTCTGAAGGTATGGTATGAAATTCTCAAAAGGCTACCGGTGCATCCTTATATCATTCAAATATTCATTTATAGTCCAAATAGTTTCTGTGGTGCATTTCACAAGGGTGGTTGCCCTATTAAAGTCGGTCATAAATGTTGTAAGTTAGTGATGTTTCAGCCCATATTTTTTGCGAATTTGCTGCGATATAAAATCGCTGATGTGAGAACCATACTGATACTTTACAATAGGCCAATGTAACCAAAAGGTAATCTGGTAATGTAATAGGCCTATGTCATAGGTAACTGGTAGCCAGGTTATCAAATTAGTGGGTGTATGAATGTTTAATAGCTAGGTTATAAATATAGTAGCTCTGTAACATGGCTTACCGGCCGCAGGGCAGACCGGAGGGCCATGGATTAACGATTACGGCCTGTCATCCGAAAGCAGGGGGTGGTGACAAACATTTCTGGATTTCACAAAAATGTAGTAGAGACAAAATATATATATTTACATATTTATGTCTAGTATACATTTGTGAAGAGTTACGCACAAAGATTGAAGACCCTACGCGTTACTTGCGAATTCATTAGTCCACTAAATGTCAACCAAAACAAACCTATTGCCGCTCACCGCCATTTGAAAAAAATGCTCATTCCCGGACTCCTCAAAAATAAGGTTTGTTCCACTCTTACAGCAACGGGCACTCAGCTGCTTGTATGGCTTTAGTGACGTAAGGATGAGCGCCCTCTGGCGTGAGAGTTAGTGTTCAGTGGTACTAGCCTGGTTTTTGGTGTCCTGGAACAAGCCATATTTTTAAATGGGGGTGAGTGGCAGAAGGTTTGTTTTGGTTGAAATTTGGTGGACTGATGAATTCGCAAGTAGCCCGTTGGGGTCTTCAATCTTTGTGCGCAACTCTTCATAAATGTATACTGGACATGAATATATGAACGATATGTGCCGTCTCCATCACATGTTTGTGAAATCCAGAAATCTTTGTCACCACCCCCTGCTTTTGGACGACAGGCTGTGATCGTTAATCCATGGCCCTCCGGTCCGCCCTGCAGCCGGTGGGCCATGTTACAGGGCTATAAATATAGTTGTTGCCAGCACATTCCACAGTGTAGGTTGTGTGGAAACATAAAATATTTGTTTTATCACTGTATTAAGGTGCAAACCTTTTTATATATCGAACGGTTTGGGTATATTAAGTGTCCACTGTCTCTACCTGACATAATCTTAGGATTACCACTGTTAGAAAGTGAGGAGCTTTTGTATATCGACCTCACTATATTAGTAGCAAAGAGGTTTTTATATGGATTAATGCCTAACTGTGGTGATAATTTATTCACTTTTGTTAATACCATATCAGCAGGCCTGTTGCAGCCAATATCTGGCAGAAGAGGATTACTGATTTTTTTAAGAAATTAATAGTCTTCTGTATCTATTTGCTTCAACTTTATATATCAATTTCTTGTTGATGAAGAATAGCTGTATATCACAGTTCAGAAGGTTTCCCTGACAAGCTAATCTTCTGATTAGGCAGAATGCCCTGTAAATAATTATTTGATGGCATGTTTATATTTTATCGAATGTTAATTTGGGTTTCAGATTGGGTGTTGATAGATCGGAGTGGGAAGCACTTTGGAATGATACTGAATTACCTGAGAGACGGCAGCATTCCTTTGCCAGAAAGCAAACGTGACCTGGTGGAGCTGCAGGTTGAAGCCAAGTTCTACCTTATACAAGAATTACTTGAGCTAATAGAAAACAAGCTCAAATTAGACACCACCATTGTTCCAATATGCAAAGTACCTCTAATCACCTCACAAAAGGAAGAAGAGGCATTGGTGGCACAAACCCTGAAGGTATAAATACTTAGATTATCTTGCCTATAGTGTTGAACTATATCTGACATCCAGTTTTGTTTCCTACATTTCATGTTATGTGGGCTGGTACTGGTCCTAGGAATAAAAAATGAGGGACCATTCCATTGAGGCAATTTAGATTACATGTACTGTTATCTATATGCACTATGTAACATCTATGTTTATTGGTCTGCAGTCCTCATCTGTACCCCCCCTCCCCATCATGGGGTAGCGGGAGAGTCCACTATATCCTGCTATGGCAAATCCCTTATACTTATATCACTTATGTTCGTCATGATTGATGTTTTGGTACTATTGTCAGTGTTACATTCTCACGGTCGCAATTATTGTGACTTTCTAATTGCACAAATAAAAGTTCAATTTATTTGTTACAAATACATTATTTGTATCTGGGATTATTTGCCTTTTGTATGCAATTAACTCACCAATAATTCGAATTAATACGTTTTTTTTGCAGCCTGTAGTAAAACTCCTATGCAACAGGCATAACAACAAATATTCCTACACCAGGTGGGTTTTTATCTGATATTATGTAAAGCACAATAGCGTAACCTACAAAAACCTGCCTTATATAAGAATTAAACAGTTTTCTGAAACACTCTCATCTGTATCTATTTGATCCATGAACAACGACAACTATCGCCTTCCACGGGGAAGGACTGTATTGTGAGACCGTATGAAGGAGTATGTTAGACATACATTAAGACCATGGTTTACCATGGCCACTTGTTTGGCGGAAATTGTCCCTTACAACAATTCTGGCTATTGTTTTGTTTGTGAATGAAAAATAACGCCTTGGTTATTGCCTTCAGTAACTCTGATGACAACTTGCTGAAAAACATTGAGATGTTCGACCGCCTGTCTCTGAGCTTCAACAACCGGATCCTGTTCATGAAGGACGTGAACGGCACTCAGGAGATCTGCTGCTGGTCCTTCTACGGTCAAGGGGTCAAGCTGGGGGAGGTGTGCTGCACCTCCATTGTGTATGGCACCGACAAGAAACACACAAAGGTTGGTAATCGCCATCTTCCATCGCCACCACGTCACGACAGCGCTTTGGACATCCTCTGCGATGTAGCGCGTAATACTATGTATTACAAAGCAAGTTTGTTTTAATTTTGATGTCGATTTTTAAATCTTCATGGTATGTTGTGTGTGGTGTTCTATATTTTTTTGGCGTCGAGGACCACGCCTTTCACCAGCTTAAAATATTGTTTTTCACAAGTCATTTAAGAAGTCTTCGTGCCTGGTGACAAACGATTCTCTTTATGTATGATAATGTATTTCATTTGTATTATATCGATGATTATTTTTGAATTCTCTCTTTCTAGATCGAGTTTCCAGAAGCAAGAATTTACGAGGAAACTCTCAACGTTCTCCTGTACGAGAACCGTAAACCGGATGCGGAAGTGATCCAGGTGACACGGGGCCAGAAGGTTGGAGCTGGTTACCATAGCGACGAAGAGATCGACGAACGAGGTGCAGAGAAGGTGGATACACGATTTCGACGGAAGTGATCCCACTGATGCATAGTATGAAAGTTTGTTACTAGGATGGATATGGTACCAATACAAATGTGTGTAAATATATTTTATAGTTGTGCTTTATTTAGAGTGCGATCGGGTACTGTGAGCAATTGCACGGGGTGTCCGCGGGGTAGACTACGGCGAACAGAACGTTGAACAGGGTGTCCGCGGGGTAGAGTACGGCGGACAGAACGTTGAACAGGGTGTCCGCGGGGTAGAGTACGGCGGACAGAACGTTGAACAGAGTGTCCGCGGGGTAGACTACGGCGAACAGAACGTTGAACAGGGTGTCCGCGGGGTAGAGTACGGCGGACAGAACGTTGAACAGGGTGTCCGCGGGGTAGAGTACGGCGGACAGAACGTTGAACAGGGTGTCCGCGGGGTAGAGTACGGCGGACAGAACGTTGAACAGGGTGTCTTGAGTTTGACCATATTTGGACGAATGTTGATATAATAGAATGTAAGGCGGTCCGTGTTGTACACATTAGTTAGCTGTGTTCGTTAATGTTGGGCACCTTGAGCGTCAGGCATGTACCAGGTCTGACGTCACGTGGTAAGGCGATCCGCCAGCAGAGGGCGTTCCGCTAACCGTACAATCCCTCCATCCTGACTAGGTCGAATTGAACCATCAGAATTGTCCTTCCTACCGGGATATTTAAACGCACTCTATCCTACACGATGGTGTGATGTTGACACTTACACGAGAGGGAGGTGATATGACGAACGAGCGTTCTGTCGAGAGAGTAGTGGTTAGGCTAGTTATTATATGGGCAAGACTATAGTTCAGAGCTAGAAGACGGAGAGACAACCTGCGCGGCAGGTCAGTACTCCAAAGGACTCATATGGCTGGCCTCTGGCTGCTTGACATTTGTGGCTGGTCTCTGACTGTTCGACATTTGTACCTACTCCAAAGCCATAATGACTGCCCACCGTTTACTAATGTTCAAATTCAATTGCGAGTAAAATATGAGCTCTAGTGAAGCAATGATTCGCTTTAAAACCATCGGTCTGTCAATCTTTCATATTAGAACAAACCATTGTTTCAGCATGGCTCACATATGACTCACGCCTTCTGTTTACTTCAATATCAATTCGTGGGGTCTAACATGGCGATGAACCCACCATCGCGCCCACTAGTTGTCAGAATAATCCTTGAAATTGGCAAGTGTTGATAATATCAGACCAGCTAGCGCCATCTAACGGGAGTAAAATCCTTCTGTTTCCTGGTTGGCACAATATAGCCTTACACACTGAAAGTGCCGTTAAGCCAGAGTCAAATCAAACCATCTGTTTCCTGATGCATTCGTGTAAATAATGAACATTTAAAGACCAACGCGTGACGTCATACAGTTTTTAAGTTGATGGGAATAACCTTTTCAAATCGTGCATATCAGGAACGCACAGCGCATGTGCAGTACACGATGTTTTACCTGCAGATGTATGTAATGACCCTGCATGTCAATGTTGTCTTGTGTTGGAACAGTCAAGTGCGTGCTAAGCTATCGTGTTTGTACATTAGAAGGCCTTTAGACCAGTCACGTGTTAAGGTGAGTACACTGACCGGCCTTTAGACCAGTCACGTGTTAAGGTAGCGCGTACACTGACCGGCCTTTAGACCAGTCACGTGTTAAGGTGTGTACACTGACCGGCCTTTAGACCAGTCACGTGTTAAGGTGTGTACACTGACCGGCCTTTAGACCAGTCACGTGTTAAGGTGTGTACACTGACCGGCCTTTAGACCAGTCACGTGTTAAGGTAGCGCGTACACTGGCCGGCCCTTTAAACCAGTCACGTGTTAAGGTAGCGCGTACAGTGGCCGGCCCTCTAGACCAGTGATGTGTTAAGGTAGCGCGTACACTGGCCGCCCTTTAGACCAGTCACGTGTTAAGGTAGCGCGTACACTGGCCGGCCCTTTAAACCAGTCACGTGTTAAGGTAGCGCGTACAGTGGCCGGCCCTCTAGACCAGTCATGTGTTAAGGTAGCGCGTACACTGGCCGCCCTTTAGACCAGTCACGTGTTAAGGTAGCGCGTACAGTGGCCGGCCTTTAGACCAGTCACGTGTTAAAGTACCGCGTACAGTGGCCGACCCTTTAAACCTGTCACGTGTTTAGGTAGCGCGTACACTGGCCGCCCTTTAAACCAGTCACGTGTTTAGGTAGCGCGTACACTGGCCGCCCTTTAGACCAGTCACGTGTTAAGGTGTGTACAGTGGCCGGCCCTTTAAACCAGTCACGTGTTAAGTTGTGTACAGTGAGCGGCCCTTTAAACCAGTCACGTGTTAAGGTGTGTACACTGGCCGGCCCTTTAAACCAGTCACGTGTTAAGGTGTGTTCAGTGAGCGGCCCTTTATACCAGTCACGTGTTAAGCTGGGTACAGTGGCCGCCCTTTAGACCAGTCACGTGTTAAGGTGTGTACACTGGCCGGCCTTTAGACCAGTCACGTGTTAAGGTAGCGCGTACAGTTGCCGGCCCTTTAGACCAGTCACGTGTTAAGGTAGCGCGTACAGTGGCCGCCCTTTAGACCAGTCACTTGTTAATGTTTCGTTTACAGTGAGAACGAAAAACCCAGCCCTTCACCCAGACCAATGGTTAAAGCCGACGAAAAAAGCCTATATATTTAGCTGAAGGACTGACATATATACTTTTACTACTTGACTATGTCCGTGAGCTCTATGGTGTTCTGTAATAAAGTAAACACATGTACCCGACACTGTTTGCTGTTTGTGTGCCGTGTCTACCCAACAGTTCACTGGCAATTGTTTTTTTCACCGCAGCGCATGTAGACATTGTCTTTGCGGCGGCCGCAGTAACGCCATGACGTCAGACACGGCGACCAAACACGACATGAAGGGTTCCCTGTCTTTTTGGTAGTCCAAACTAAACTATATAAGAACCATATTTCAAGAAATCTCTGATCACGAGATTCGCCTATACATACATGTACTTTGAAATGGGGCTCATCGAGGGAGGGTGTCCACCTGTAAGGTAACGCCCTCTGGCGAAGCAACGAGCAATTATACGTGCAGTTTGGAGAGTGTCCTGTACGAGACCAGGGGCCGTATTCCCCTAGTCAGTTACGCACGAAAAGTGCATTTTCGTCTTAGCCTCACCAGCTCATTATAGTGGTGCTCGTGATGAAGAAATCCTCTTTAATGTAATATTAGCACTTTCTTAATTAAACAAATCCACTTCTTGGGTGACTACTTGTGTATTTTTAACCCGATAATCGCTCGAAAATTCTTCCCCTTAGCGCTAAGTCTATTGGCGTAGCCTAAGTGGCGATTATGAATACGGCCCCAGGTCATTCTGCATATCGTTAGGGTAGTCGCACCTCGCTATTCAACACGTTCTAGCGTAAGAGCGTTTTTATTATTACCTGTACTGTAAGATTGTAGTCACGTGACATAAGAGAAATGATGTAAGGCACATGATTCAACGATAGCATAATTGTTTATTAAAAGCTTAGGTTTACAGAATGCTGACTGCGACAGTGGCGAGAACTGAGGAGATGGCTGCCATTGACCTGTGGTGTGGGCTACGGCATTCACCCCCCTCCCTCCTCCTCCTCCTCCTCCGGGCTGACCACCACCTGGCGGCTCTGCTTCCTCGCCAGGTAGCGCAGTCGGGCCTCGTCGACAGACTCGCTCGTACTGCGCTTGGCGAACTTGGACTGCACGGCCTTGGGCGCGCCGTCTTCTCGTCTACTCTCGCCGTCCTCTCGCCTGCTGTCCGTCGCCTCTCTCCCTGCCTCGTCCGACCGTGTTCTGCCTGCTCTCCCCGCCTCGTCCGGCCGTGTTCTGCCCGCTCTCCCTGCCTCGTCCGGCCGTGTTCTGCCCGCTCTCCCTGCCTCGTCCGACCGTGTTCTGCCCGCTCTCCCTGCCTCGTCCGACCGTGTTCTGCCCGCTCTCCCTGCCTCGTCCGACCGTGTTCCGCCCGCTCTCCCTGCCTCGTCCGACCGTGTTCTGCCCGCTCTCCCTGCCTCGTCCGACCGTGTTCTGCCCGCTCTCCCTGCCTCGCGTCGGTCTGGATCAGCCCCCGGCTTAACGTTGCCATGCCGTCTATCTCTACAGTCACTGTCCTCGCGGAGACGCTCGCCTGAGCCTCCGCCGGCCCCGTCTGCCACTCGCCCACTCGCCGCGTGGTCCTGGTCTCTCTTACTTTCTTTTTGTTTTTTACGAGACAAGCAATCACCCTTGCCAGGCATATCAGACGTTCTTCTGTAAAAAAGAATAAACAGTAATATTACCAGGTCAATACATTTCGTAACCAATTTTAATGACACATAAACTGACGCATTGGAAAGAAACATCAGGTGAATCTCTGAAGATATATTAGTTATTCCATTATATAAATCCATATTGCCGTCCCAATGTGATCTATGCTGACCCGGGGTCGCTGGCTGGTGAAGAATGACTGAGGCGGCTGGGGGAGGCGCTCTCGTCAGAACTCTCGTCGTCCGACAGGACCTCGTCTCTATCTTGACTGAAGTCCACGTCCGGGGCTCTCTGGCTCTCCCTCCTACAACACCACAGCCCAGCTCAGTAACTCTGCTGCCAACAAACACAAGCACTATGTAGACAGCCCAGCTCATAAGACGTGATGGCATCCATTTCCTTGCCCGTTTATTTCTTTTAAACTAAATTTCTGTCGTACACACGGTGACTTTCTTACAAGTGACGCTTTGGTTCTCATAGCAGGACTATAGCTATCACATTGACAGCCGGAGTAGCTATCACATTGACAGCCGGAGTAGCTATCACATTGACAGCCGGAGTAGCTATCACATTGACGACCGGAGTAGCTAACACATTGACAGCCGGAGTAGCTATCACATTGACAGCCTGATTAGTTATCACATTGACAGCCGGAGTAGCTATCACATTGACAGCGGGAGTAGCTATCACATTGACAGCGGGAGTAGCTATCACATTGACAGCGGGAGTAGCTATCACATTGACAGCCGGAGTAGCTATCACATTGACAGCCGGATTAGCTATCACATTGACAGCCGGAGTAGCTATCACATTGACAGTCGGAGTAGCTATCACACTGACAGCCGAAGTAGCTATCACATTGACAGCCGGAGTAGCTATCACACTGACAGCCGAAGTAGCTATCACATTGACAGCCGGAGTAGCTATCACATTGACAGCCGGAGTAGCTATCACATTGACAGCCGGAGTAGCTATCACATTGACGACCGGAGTAGCTATCACATTGACAGCCGGGGTAGCTATCACATTGACAGCCGGAGTAGCTATCACACTGACAGCCGGAGTAGCTATCACATTGACAGCGGGAGTAGCTATCACATTGACAGCGGGAGTAGCTATCACATTGACAGCGGGAGTAGCTATCACATTGACAGCGGGAGTAGCTATCACATTGACAGCCGGAGTAGCTATCACATTGACAACGGGAGTAGCTATCACATTGACAGCGGGAGTAGCTATCACATTGACAGCGGGAGTAGCTATCACATTGACAGCCGGAGTAGCTATCACATTGACAACCTGAGTAGTTATCACATTGACAGCCTGAGTAGTTATCACATTGACAGCCGGAGTAGCTATCACATTGACAGCGGGAGTAGCTATCACATTGACAGCGGGAGTAGCTATCACATTGACAGCGGGAGTAGCTATCACATTGACAGCCGGAGTAGCTATCACATTGACAACGGGAGTAGCTATCACATTGACAGCGGGAGTAGCTATCACATTGACAGCCGGAGTAGCTATCACATTGACAGCCGGAGTAGCTATCACATTGACAACCTGAGTAGTTATCACATTGACAGCCGGAGTAGCTATCACATTGACAACCTGAGTAGTTATCACATTGACAGCCTGAGTAGTTATCACATTGACAGCCGGAGTAGCTATCACATTAACAGCCGGAGTAGCTATCACATTAACAGCCGGAGTAGCTATCACATTGACAGCGGGAGTAGCTATCACATTGACAGCCGGAGTAGCTATCACATTGACAGCCGGAGTAGCTATCACATTGACAGCCGGAGTAGCTATCACATTGACAGCCGGATTAGCTATCACATCGCCGCGCAGACTCAAGACGTCAGTTTACTACCGTCCAGAATAGTACAATAATTAACTTCGTGTTATAAGCTGCATCAAAGACATGTGCTACCCGGGTACATACTCCGATTCGTCTTTGGCATGGACTGCCTTGTCCGGAATGGCTGCCTCGCCCGGAATGGCTGCCTCGCCCGGAATGGCTGCCTCGCCCGTGGTTTGCTTCAGCAGGTTGCGGTAAAAGCCGCTGAGATCTCGCTGCTTTGTGACATCCATCTTGGCTGAAAACGAGTCGTATCGGATTAGAGGTTATAAAGTGTAGTTGTTGGTGGTAAGCGACACGCACGTACACAGCGTCCCTAGCATGGTGACCCCCATGGTGACCCCCATGGTGACCCCCATGGACACCCGCCTCGGCCCGGGATCTGGGGTGCGTACGTAGTGCAGGCTGTCCGGCAGACCGTCAGCAAAAAGTAGGACAAAAGTAGGAGTGAAAATATAGATTTGATTTGATTTGATGAGGGTTTAACGGCACTTTCAGCCTGTAAGGCTATATCGTGCCATACTGGTTTAGTACGATTTAAGTAACTCAAAGAGTCAATACTAAAACCCTGAAAATTAATACATGTGATATTGAAGATAAAACAATTGCAAAAATGATAAAGGGTCAAGTAGATATGAATAAAACCATGGCAGTCAATGGTGAAATTGTCAATAGATTAATAAAATCCTGAGGATATCAAGTATTATGATGGAGCAATGAAAATATAGAAAAAGTAGGACAAAAAAGTAGGAAAATAGAAGCAAAAAGTAGGACAAAAATGTTAACAAAATTGAACCAAAAAATACGACTCAAACAGCATATTTAACATTATTCCGGAATAACAAATGCCAAAAAGTAATATTATGGAGAAAATACTGTTTTAGACCATGTATTATACGCCGTTCAGCTGTACCTGTATTTTCGTTAGTACGACTCGACAGTGTTAAGTTTGACACATTACGACACAAAAAGCAAAAAGCCTCTGATTATTGACTTTTTGTAATAATACAAGCGACACGCACTTTTACAGCAATTCATGATATTTTGAAATTGCAAAGTAAAGTAAACACCAAAAAGTAGGTATTTTGAAAAAAAATTGGAATAATAGGAAGAAGACCAAGATTATGCTACCCTTTTCAAATTATAGTTAATTATTTAGTGGATTTTTTTTTTTTTTTTTTTTTTGTAAAATCGTTTATTTCGAATCCAAATAGTTGTGGGTACATAGCAGCCATACATCTGACATATAAAACATTAGTTCACAGCAGGTATACACTTAGGTATAATCTGACAATGTTGTCCAGATACTAATTTACTAAATTGTCGCTATTATTTAGTTATTTAATTATTTAGTGGATATGCCCGCAACAATTGCCCTCTTGTGTTGTGGGAAGGACAATAGTTCGCTGTGACCAATGTCGTTCAATAGCGAGCTCAGTGTGACCGAAATTGTGCGGGGCGGTCGACCGCGTCCACACTGCGGACCACAGCTGTCCACACTGCGGACCTCAGCTGTCCACACTGCGGACCTTAGCTGTCCACACTGCGGACCACAGCTGTCCACACTGCGGACCACAGCTGTCCACACTGCGGACCACAGCTGTCCACACTGCGGACCTCAGCTGTCCACACTGCGGACCACAGCTGTCCACACTGCGGACCTCAGCTGTCCACACTGCGGACCACAGCTGTCCACACTGCGGGCCTCAGCTGTCCACATTGCGGACCTCAGCTGTCCACACTGCGGACCACAGCTGTCCACACTGCGGACCACAGCTGTCCACACTGCGGACCTCAGCTCCCACTGCGGACCACACTGCGGACTTCAGCTGTCCACACTGCGGACCTCAGCCCTCCCCCCTGCGGACCACAGCTGTCCACACTGCGGACCTTAGCTGTCCACACTGCGGACCACAGCTGTCCACACTGCGGACCACAGCTGTCCACACTGCGGACCTCAGCTGTCCACACTGCGGACCACAGCTGTCCACACTGCGGACCTCAGCTGTCCACACTGCGGACCACAGCTGTCCACACTGCGGGCCTCAGCTGTCCACATTGCGGACCTCAGCTGTCCACACTGCGGACCACAGCTGTCCACACTGCGGACCACAGCTGTCCACACTGCGGACCTCAGCTCCCACTGCGGACCACACTGCGGACTTCAGCTGTCCACACTGCGGACCTCAGCCCTCCCCCCTGCGGACCACAGCTCTCCACACTGCGGACCACAGCTGTCCACACTGCGGGCCTCAGCTGTCCACATTGCGGACCTCAGCTGTCCACACTGCGGACCACAGCTGTCCACACTGCGGACCACAGCTGTCCACACTGCGGACCTCAGCTCCCACTGCGGACCACACTGCGGACTTCAGCTGTCCACACTGCGGACCTCAGCCCTCCCCCCTGCGGACCACAGCTCTCCACACTGCGGACCACAGCTGTCCACACTGCGGACCACAGCTCTCCTCACCTTCCATCTCGGCCTTGAGCCTTTCACGCTCCTCTTCTTGCTGCATTTCGGCCATTTTCTGTTTGTAGGCGGAGGTGACGAACTGCTGCGAGTCGTCGTACTGGCCGGCCTCCGCCTTGCGCTCGGCCTGCACCAGCCGCTCCTGGCGGCGCTCGGCCTCGCGCCGCCGCTCCTCAGCCGCCTCCAGCAGCCGCGCCATGTACTTCGGCTTAACACGGGGGACAGAAGGCAATCTGATTCAGGCCACTGCTGTGCACATCAATGCTAACATTGGACCAAGAACCTCTTTGAACCATGAACGGCGCTTCACAACGTAATATAGGCTACGGATAGTGAGATGTTGGTAACGGCCAGTGAGAGGTTGGTAACGGACAGTGATAGGTTGGTAACGGACAGTGAGAGGTTGGTAACGGACAGTGATAGGTTGGTAACTGACAGTGATAGGTTGGTAACTGACAGTGAGAGGTTGGTAACGGGCAGTGAGAGGTTGGTTACGGCCAGTGAGAGGTTGGTCACGGCCAGTGAGAGGTTGGTAACGGCCAGTGAGAGGTTGGTAACCGACAGTGAGAGGTTGGTAACGGGCAGTGAGAGGTTGGTAACGGACAGTGAGAGATTGGTAACGGGTAGTGAGAGGTTGGTAACGGGCAGTGAGAGGTTGGTAACGGCCAGTGAGAGGTTGGTCACGGCCAGTGAGAGGTTGGTAACGGCCAGTGAGAGGTTGGTAACTGACAGTGAGAGGTTGGTAACGGGCAGTGAGAGGTTGGTAACGGGGCAGTGAGAGGTTGGTAACGGGGCAGTGAGAGGTTGGTAACGGACAGTGAGAGGTTGGTAACTGACAGTGAGAGGTTGGTAACGGCCAGTGAGAGGTTGGTAACGGCCAGTGAGAGATTGGTAACGGCCAGTGAGAGGTTGGTAACGGCCAGTGAGAGGTTGGTAACGGCCAGTGAGAGGTTGGTAACTGACAGTGAGAGGTTGGTAACGGCCAGTGAGAGGTTGGTAACGGACAGTGAGAGGTTGGTAACGGGCAGTGAGAGGTTTGTAACAGCCAGTGAGAGGTTGGTAACGGCCAGTGAGAGGTTGGTAACTGACAGTGAGAGGTTGGTAACGGACAGTGAGAGGTTGGTAACGGCCAGTGAGAGGTTGGTAACTGACAGTGAGAGGTTGGTAACGGGCAGTGAGAGGTTGGTAACTGACAGTGAGAGGTTGGTACCGGGCAGTGAGAGGTTGGTAACGGGCAGTGAGAGGTTGGTAACGGGTAGTGAGAGGTTGGTAACGGCCAGTGAGAGGTTGGTAACGGCCAGTGAGAGGTTGGTAACTGACAGTGAGAGGTTGGTAACGGGCAGTGAGAGGTAGGTAACGGACAGTGAGAGGTTGGTAACGGGCAGTGAGAGGTTGGTAACGGCCAGTGAGAGGTTGGTAACGGCCAGTGAGAGGTTGGTAACTGACAGTGAGAGGTTGGTAACGGACAGTGAGAGGTTGGTAACGGCCAGTGAGAGGTTGGTAACTGACAGTGAGAGGTTGGTAACGGGCAGTGAGAGGGCGGTAACTGACAGTGAGAGGTTGGTAACGGGCAGTGAGAGGTTGGTAACGGACAGTGAGAGGTTGGTAACGGACAGTGAGAGGTTGGTAACGGACAGTCAGAGGTCGGTAACGGACAGTGAGAGGTTGGTAACTGACAGTGAGAGGTTGGTAACGGCCAGTGAGAGGTTGGTAACTGACAGTGAGAGGTTGGTAACGGGCAGTGAGAGGTTGGTAACGGACAGTGAGAGATTGGTAACGGGCAGTGAGAGGTTGGTAACGGCCAGTGAGAGGTTGGTAACTGACAGTGAGAGGTTGGTAACGGGCAGTGAGAGGTTGGTAACGGGGCAGTGAGAGGTTGGTAACGGGGCAGTGAGAGGTTGGTAACGGACAGTGAGAGGTTGGTAACTGACAGTGAGAGGTTGGTAACGGCCAGTGAGAGATTGGTAACGGCCAGTGAGAGGTTGGTAACGGCCAGTGAGAGGTTGGTAACGGCCAGTGAGAGGTTGGTAACTGACAGTGCGAGGTTGGTAACGGCCAGTGAGAGGTTGGTAACGGACAGTGAGAGGTTGGTAACGGGCAGTGAGAGGTTTGTAACAGCCAGTGAGAGGTTGGTAACGGCCAGTGAGAGGTTGGTAACTGACAGTGCGAGGTTGGTAACGGCCAGTGAGAGGTTGGTAACGGACAGTGAGAGGTTGGTAACGGGCAGTGAGAGGTTTGTAACAGCCAGTGAGAGGTTGGTAACGGCCAGTGAGAGGTTGGTAACTGACAGTGAGAGGTTGGTAACGGACAGTGAGAGGTTGGTAACGGCCAGTGAGAGGTTGGTAACTGACAGTGAGAGGTTGGTAACGGGCAGTGAGAGGTTGGTAACTGACAGTGAGAGGTTGGTAACGGGCAGTGAGAGGTTGGTAACGGGCAGTGAGAGGTTGGTAACGGGTAGTGAGAGGTTGGTAACGGCCAGTGAGAGGTTGGTAACGGCCAGTGAGAGGTTGGTAACTGACAGTGAGAGGTTGGTAACGGGCAGTGAGAGGTAGGTAACGGACAGTGAGAGGTTGGTAACGGGCAGTGAGAGGTTGGTAACGGCCAGTGAGAGGTTGGTAACGGCCAGTGAGAGGTTGGTAACTGACAGTGAGAGGTTGGTAACGGACAGTGAGAGGTTGGTAACGGCCAGTGAGAGGTTGGTAACTGACAGTGAGAGGTTGGTAACGGGCAGTGAGAGGGCGGTAACTGACAGTGAGAGGTTGGTAACGGGCAGTGAGAGGTTGGTAACGGACAGTGAGAGGTTGGTAACGGACAGTGAGAGGTTGGTAACGGACAGTCAGAGGTCGGTAACGGACAGTGAGAGGTTGGTAACTGACAGTGAGAGGTTGGTAACGGGCAGTGAGAGGTTGGTAACGGACAGTGAGAGGTTGGTAACTGACAGTGATAGATTGGTAACGGCAGTGAGAGGTTGGTAACGGGCAGTGAGAGGTTGGTAACGGCCAGTGAGAGGTTGGTGACGGCCAGTGAGAGGTTGGTCACGGCCAGTGAGAGGTTGGTAACGGCCAGTGAGAGGTTGGTAACTGACAGTGAGAGGTTGGTAACGGGCAGTGAGAGGTTGGTAACGGCCAGTGAGAGGTTGGTAACTGACAGTGAGAGGTTGGTAACGGCCAGTGAGAGGTTGGTAACGGGCAGTGAGAGGTTGGTAACGGACAGTGAGAGGTTGGTAACGGGCAGTGAGAGGTTGGTAACTGACAGTGAGAGGTTGGTAACGGGCAGGCTCACCTTCCTGTCGGCTGTCTTGGGCTGTCGCGACTCCTTGGCCCCAACCTTCTGCTGGGTCATGGCGTCGTAGACGGCGTCATACTCGTAGACGGAGGGGTCTTCCTCAAGGGCCTTCTCAATCTGGACCTGAGTCTGACCGTATAATAAACCAAAAGTGGTTCCCGATAAGCATGGTGCAAGCACTAATTTGCGGAAACGATTCTGATTTTGGCATGCCTGTAGAACCATAAGAGCATAAAAATAGGGAAAATAAATAAATAAAAATTGGTATACAAAATTATACAGAACTTCTTAATTTAAACTTCAGGAGCCCCGGGGCTTCACTCCAAGTACATTATGCGTAAGCGCTTCGTGCCGACATTGCTGTATCAGCAATAGATGCTTGAGATGACTGAGGTGGCTATAAAATGGCAATTATCGACACATCCCCAAGTTACCTGTTTCTTCAGCTTTGTGTCTATGGCGACATTTTTGATGCCCTTATTGCTGTGACGACCGCCATCCTAGGGACAACAACATACCCATGAACAGTAGATTACATGTATGTGTATGCAATGACACACTATATCTGAAGAACCTGTAAAAACGGTCACATTTTGTTGTCAGCAATTACAGTCCAGTTTCTTAGACCCTTTTTAACACGATAATGAAACAAGTTCTGTACAACAATTTGCCCAACTACCGGTAAATGCATCCAGTACAGCAGCACATCAGGCTGGACCGCCTGGCTGCTCATTGTGGCTTGGACCATAGATGTTGTAACAGCTTTGGCGATCAGAAACAGTTCGGGGAGGGTGCTACTACATTGTCAGGTTAAAGATGAAAGTTCCATTACTCGAAGCGAGCAGACAACCTGGACAATATTGTTGCGGTTTACCAAATTCACCAGATTTAGTGATCTAGTCCTTTGGTCTGAAGTAACTTGTACTGATGTGGTATCAACGGATAGCATACCCCACATGAACTTGGTGGATGTGGATAGCATACCCCACATAAACTTGGTGGATGCGGATAGCATACCCCACATAAACTTGGTGGATGCAGATAGCATACCCCACATGAACTTGGTGGATGCGGATAGCATACCCCACATGAACTTGGTGGATGCGGATAGCATACCCCACATGAACTTGGTGGATGCGGATAGCATACCCCACATGAACTTGGTGGATGCGGATAGCATACCCCACATGAACTTGGTGGATGCGGATAGCATACCCCACATGAACTTGGTGGATATGGATAGCATACCCCACATGAACTTGGTGGATGCAGATAGCATACCCCACATGAACTTGGTGGATGCAGATAGCATACCCCACATGAACTTGGTGGATGCGGATAGCATACCCCACATGAACTTGGTGGATGCAGATAGCATACCCCACATGAACTTGGTGGATTACCATCAGACAGATACGAGGTGTAAACTAATCTAAAAAAGGTAATTATCTTTGAAATACAACATCCATTTAATACCATCTCCACTTCATCCTCATCTTCATCACCAAATATTGATGGTTTTTTAACAAATCCTTGTTTGTTCTCCCTTTTTTTAGGCAGGATGAGGCCATACATTCTGAAAAAATAAAAGGAATATGAGAGGACCAGTTTCACCATTTAAATGACATTCAATAACTGGTGAACGAGAATGTCAATAACCCACTGCATCACAATGCTTAAATATCACATATATAAATACTGGCTATTCTTTCCACACATAGAACCCATTAATTTTAGAAATACAGTCATCTATTACACGGGTGAGGTGTTATTGCCCGGATGGAGTTGCGTGACGTATATAGTATTACCCAATATAAGCAAGCCTAGTAGTCACTGGCAAATATGTGAAGCATGAATAAACCATGTATATATGCAATTGTATCAATGATTCACTGGCATGTAGCTAATTAGCCTACTCCGCTGCCTAATCCACCATCCTTATCCCTTACACATTCAAAATTATACCAGATTAGTACCAGATTATCAGTTAGTGTAAATTCTGCATTTAATTCAACTTCTTTGTTGATTCACCAAAAGTCTGTTCTTGCTCCGCCATATTGTAATATCTGGAAATACCATCCACATAAAAATTTTAATGCAATGAAATTAGGTGATTGAACCGCTTCGATATTATAGCTTCCAGTGGCTATAGTAATCATCTAAACCGACTAGTCGCTTCATCATCAGTGACATCATCATCAGTGCACTGACTAAGGTTGGTGCCCATGGCAAGTTGGGTGGTTGTGCAAAGGTGCTTTACTAATATAAGCTTATAATGAAATATTTGTTTATTTCAAGTCATGTTTAGTTAATTCCCTATAGTTTAACTGGAAATGTAAATGATATGGGCCCAGCATTTTCCTCTAATTTAGGGGCAATGGAACCAGCCTTTGATGTTTGGAACAAGGCATATCGGCATAACACATGAATGCACAGGCATCTGACCTGGGTGAAGGAAGTGTCGGGCGGTGAACCGATGCGTAATGTGCGTATTCGGTTCACCGTTGGATCACAGGTGCCTCAATCGTGTGTGGGTGAGGTGGGGGTGGGGGGGGGGGGGGGCGGCTTCACACACATGTCATATGACATATGTGTGAAGCCGGCCCCCTCCCGCCCCACCCACCCACGATTGAGGCACCTGTGGTTGGATACACCCGGCCCCGGGTTACCAAACAAATGCGCCCTGTGGCTGTAATTTTCAGAGCGATCGGCGGATCTTGGCAAATGCGCGTGGCAAAGTAACAGACTCTGGACTGCTCATGGTGTATGTATAGAAACCGTTTAGAACAATCAAGATTCGACATGGATCAGTGTTTTTGACGAAGAAACCTTACTTTTTGTTAGACTCCGCCATGATGGTTGCACTCTCGACTCGTTGTTTCGGCAGGGGGCGCCGTGTGTCAAGTCACATCGCCTGCTGGGATTTTCTGGGAACCAGCCTGCGTCTCAACACCCACCAGGGCCGAGTTTCGCGTCACGGTCGACCGCCGTACCAGTCTGTGGTCACTTGCAGCTCGCCAAGCAACGACACTGAGGGCCCCAGAGGAACTTTTTCAACACGGCGACACGGCGATTTTTAAAATCGACAACGCGACATTGGGGTTGTCTTAGAATCGACATGCGACATAAGACTTAGCGACACGCGACATGGAACTTTTCTTAAAATCGACACGCGACATGGACCTTTTTTTTAAATCGACACGCGACATGGCTACCCCCCCCCACCCCCCCCACTCAGGGGCCATACACTGGTCACATCGAACTATTTTCATTTGTTGCAGGGATATCCATGCACTAAGTAATTATCCTTACTTTGGAAATGACAGCACAATCTAAATAGTGTAAAATCTTGATAAATAACAAGATAATTATAAATCATCGATATTTACGGGTTATCCCCACTTATTTCACAAGAATCGACGTCCAGAGTTTAATATTATCATGCGGGGTAGCCTGAAAACAAGACGTTACTGTCGTTAGACAGTTGGTAATGGACGACATGTTACTTGTTTAACGACAGTAACGTCTTGTTTTCAGGCTACATGCGGGGCTGCTCTTGATCGTGGTGAACCACAGGCCTACCCCACTTCCGGTTCAAAAGTGTACTCGTCCTTGACCAATCCGCCAAGATCAAATCCTTATTTGTCGTTGCCGATGGCGTGCGACCGCGGTCGACGGCCATACGCAACGCACCTTAGGCTAAACACTGTTTGGAGCGACCAGTCGGTCTGTGGAGCACTGTTTGGACGGACCAGTCGGTCTGTGGAGCACTGTTTGGACGGACCAGTCGGTCTGTGGAGCACTGTTTGGACGGACCAGTCGGTCTGTGGAGCACTGTTTGGACGGACCAGTCGGTCTGTGGAGCACTGTTTGGACGACGGACCAGTCGGTCCGTGGAGCACTGTTTGGACGGACCAGTAGGTCTGTGGAGCACTGTTTGGACGGACCAGTCGGTATGTGGAGCACTGTTTGGACGGACCAGTCGGTATGTGGAGCACTGTTTGGACGGACCAGTCGGTCTGTGGAGCACTGTTTGGACGGACCAGTCGGTCTGTGGAGCCCTGTTTGGACGGACCAGTCGGTCTGTGGAGCACTGTTTGGACGGACCAGTCGGTATGTGGAGCACTGTTTGGACAGACCAGTCGGTATGTGGAGCACTGTTTGAACGGACCAGTCGGTCTGTGGAGCACTGTTTGGACGGACCAGTCGGTCTGTGGAGCACTGTTTGGACGGACCAGTCGGTCTGTGGAGCACTGTTTGGACGAACCAGTCGGTTTGTGGAGCACTGTTTGGACGGACCAGTCGGTCTGTGGAGCACTGTTTGGACGGACCAGTCGGTCTGTGGAGCACTGTTTGGACGCACCAGTCGGTCTGTGGAGCACTGTTTGGACGGACCAGTCGGTCTGTGGAGCACTGTTTGGACGGACCAGTCGGTATGTGGAGCACTGTTTGCACGGACCAGTCGGTCTGTGGACCACTGTTTGGACGGACCAGTAGGTCTGTGGAGAACTGTTTGGACGGACCAGTCGGTCTGTGGAGCACTGCTTGGACGGACCAGTCGGTCTGTGGAGCACTGTTTGCACGGACCAGTCGGTCTGTGGACCACTGTTTGGACGGACCAGTAGGTCTGTTGAGCACTGTTTGGACGGACCAGTCGGTCTGTGGAGCACTGTTTGGACGGACCAGACCGTCTGTGGAGCACTGTTTGCACGGACCAGTCGGTATGTGGACCACTGTTTGGACGGACCAGTCGGTCTGTGGAGCACTGTTTGGACGGACCAGTCGGTCTGTGGAGCACTGTTTGGACGGACCAGTCGGTCTGTGGAGCACTGTTTGCACGGACCAGTCGGTCTGTGGACCACTGTTTGCACGGACCAGTAGGTCTGTGGAGCACTGCTTGGACGGACCAGTCGGTCTGTGGAGCACTGTTTGCACGGACCAGTCGGTCTGTGGACCACTGTTTGGACGGACCAGTAGGTCTGTTGAGCACTGTTTGGACGGACCAGTCGGTCTGTGGAGCACTGTTTGGACGGACCAGACCGTCTGTGGAGCACTGTTTGCACGGACCAGTCGGTATGTGGACCACTGTTTGGACGGACCAGTCGGTCTGTGGAGCACTGTTTGGACGGACCAGTCGGTCTGTGGAGCACTGTTTGGACGGACCAGTCGGTCTGTGGAGCACTGTTTGCACGGACCAGTCGGTCTGTGGACCACTGTTTGCACGGACCAGTAGGTCTGTGGAGCACTGTTTGGACGGACCAGTCGGTCTGTGGAGCACTGTTTGGACGGACCAGTCGGTATGTGGAGCACTGTTTGGACGCACCAGTCGGTCTGTGGAGCATTGTTTGGACGGACCAGTAGGTCTGTGGAGCACTGTTTGGACGGACCAGTCGGTCTGTGGAGCACTGTTTGCACGGACCAGTCGGTCTGTGGAGCACTGTTTGCACGGACCAGTCGGTCTGTGGACCACTGTTTGGACGGACCAGTCGGTCTGTGGAGCACTGTTTGGACGGACCAGTCGGTATGTGGAGCACTGTTTGGACGGACCAGTCGGTCTGTGGAGCACTGTTTGGACGGACCAGACAGTCTGTGGAGCACTGTTTGCACGGACCAGTCGGTATGTGGAGCACTGTTTGGACGGACCAGTCGGTCTGTGGAGCACTGTTTGGACGGACCAGTCGGTCTGTGGAGCACTGTTTGGACGGACCAGTCGGTCTGTGGACCACTGTTTGGACGGACCAGTCGGTCTGTGGAGCACTGTTTGGACGGACCAGTCGGTCTGTGGAGCACTGTTTGGACGGACAAGTCGGTCTGTGGAGCACTGTTTGGACGGACCAGTCGGTATGTGGAGCACTGTTTGGACGCACCAGTCGGTCTGTGGAGCACTGTTTGGACGGACCAGTAGGTCTGTGGAGCACTGTTTGGACGGACCAGTAGGTCTGTGGAGCACTGTTTGGACGCACCAGTCGGTCTGTGGAGCTCTGTTTGGACGGACCAGTCGGTCTGTGGACCACTGTTTGGACGGACCAGTCGGTCTGTGGAGCACTGTTTGGACCGACCAGTCGGTATGTGGACCACTGTTTGCACGGACCGGTCGGTCTGTGGAGCCCTGTTTGGACGGACCAGTCGGTATGTGGACCACTGTTTGGACGGACCAGTAGGTCTGTGGAGCACTGTTTGGACGGACCAGTCGGTCTGTGGAGCACTGTTTGGACGGACCAGTCGGTCTATGGAGCACTGTTTGGACGGACCAGTCGGTCTGTGGAGCACTGTTTGGACGGAGCAGTCGGTATGTGGAGCACTGTTTGCACGGACCAGTCGGTATGTGGAGCACTGTTTGGACGGACCAGTCGGTATGTGGAGCACTGTTTGCACGGACCAGTCAGTCTGTGGACCACTGTTTGGACGGACCAGTCGGTCTGTGGAGCACTGTTTGGACGGACCAGTCGGTCTGTGGAGCACTGTTTGGACGGACCAGTCGGTCTGTGGAGCACTGTTTGGACGGACCAGTCGGTCTGTGGACCACTGTTTGGACGGACCAGTAGGTCTGTGGAGCATTGTTTGGACGGACCAGTCGGTATGTGGAGCACTGTTTGGACGGACCAGTCGGTATGTGGAGCACTGTTTGGACGGACCAGTCGGTCTGTGGAGCACTGTTTGGACGGACCAGTCGGTATGTGGACCACTGTTTGGACGGACCAGTCGGTCTGTGGAGCACTGTTTGGACGGACCAGTCGGTCTGTGGAGCACTGTTTGGACGCACCAGTCGGTTTGTGGAGCACTGTTTGGACGGACCAGTCGGTATGTGGAGCACTGTTTGCACGGACCAGTCGGTCTGTGGAGCACTGTTTGGACGCACCAGTCGGTCTGTGGAGCACTGTTTGGACGGACCAGTCGGTCTGTGGAGCACTGTTTGGACGGACCAGTCGGTATGTGGAGCACTGTTTGGACGGACCAGTCGGTCTGTGGAGCACTGTTTGGACGGACCAGTCGGTCTGTGGAGCACTGTTTGGACGGACCAGTCGGTCTGTGGAGCACTGTTTGGACGGACCAGTCGGTCTGTGGAGCACTGTTTGGACGGACCAGTCGGTCTGTGGAGCACTGTTTGGACGGACCAGTCGGTCTGTGGAGCCCTGTTTGGACGGACCAGTCGGTATGTGGAGCACTGTTTGGACGGACCAGTCGGTCTGTGGAGCACTGTTTGGACGGACCAGTCGGTCTGTGGAGCACTGTTTGGACGGACCAGTCGGTCTGTGGAGCACTGTTTGCACGGACCAGTCGGTCTGTGGAGCACTGTTTGGACGGACCAGTAGGTCTGTTGAGCACTGTTTGGACGGACCAGTCGGTCTGTGGAGCACTGTTTGGACGGACCAGACCGTCTGTGGAGCACTGTTTGCACGGACCAGTCGGTATGTGGACCACTGTTTGGACGGACCAGTCGGTCTGTGGAGCACTGTTTGGACGGACCAGTCGGTCTGTGGAGCACTGTTTGGACGGACCAGTCGGTCTGTGGAGCACTGTTTGCACGGACCAGTCGGTCTGTGGACCACTGTTTGCACGGACCAGTAGGTCTGTGGAGCACTGTTTGGACGGACCAGTCGGTCTGTGGAGCACTGTTTGGACGGACCAGTCGGTATGTGGAGCACTGTTTGGACGGACCAGTCGGTCTGTGGAGCACTGCTTGGACGGACCAGTAGGTCTGTGGAGCACTGTTTGGACGGACCAGTCGGTCTGTGGAGCACTGTTTGGACGGACCAGTCGGTCTGTGGAGCACTGTTTGGACGGACCAGTCGGTCTGTGGAGCACTGTTTGGACGGACCAGTCGGTCTGTGGACCACTGTTTGGACGGACCAGTAGGTCTGTGGAGCACTGTTTGGACGGACCAGTCGGTCTGTGGAGCACTGTTTGGACGGACAAGTCGGTCTGTGGAGCACTGTTTGGACGGACCAGTCGGTATGTGGAGCACTGTTTGGACGCACCAGTCGGTCTGTGGAGCACTGTTTGGACGGACCAGTAGGTCTGTGGAGCACTGTTTGGACGGACCAGTAGGTCTGTGGAGCACTGTTTGGACGCACCAGTCGGTCTGTGGAGCTCTGTTTGGACGGACCAGTCGGTCTGTGGACCACTGTTTGGACGGACCAGTCGGTCTGTGGAGCACTGTTTGGACCGACCAGTCGGTATGTGGACCACTGTTTGCACGGACCGGTCGGTCTGTGGAGCCCTGTTTGGACGGACCAGTCGGTATGTGGACCACTGTTTGGACGGACCAGTAGGTCTGTGGAGCACTGTTTGGACGGACCAGTCGGTCTGTGGAGCACTGTTTGGACGGACCAGTCGGTCTATGGAGCACTGTTTGGACGGACCAGTCGGTCTGTGGAGCACTGTTTGGACGGAGGAGTCGGTATGTGGAGCACTGTTTGCACGGACCAGTCGGTATGTGGAGCACTGTTTGGACGGACCAGTCGGTATGTGGAGCACTGTTTGCACGGACCAGTCAGTCTGTGGACCACTGTTTGGACGGACCAGTCGGTCTGTGGAGCACTGTTTGGACGGACCAGTCGGTCTGTGGAGCACTGTTTGGACGGACCAGTCGGTCTGTGGAGCACTGTTTGGACGGACCAGTCGGTCTGTGGACCACTGTTTGGACGGACCAGTAGGTCTGTGGAGCATTGTTTGGACGGACCAGTCGGTATGTGGACCACTGTTTGGACGGACCAGTCGGTCTGTGGAGCACTGTTTGGACGGACCAGTCGGTCTGTGGAGCACTGTTTGGACGGACAAGTCGGTCTGTGGAGCACTGTTTGGACGGACCAGTCGGTATGTGGAGCACTGTTTGGACGCACCAGTCGGTCTGTGGAGCACTGTTTGGACGGACCAGTAGGTCTGTGGAGCACTGTTTGGACGGACCAGTAGGTCTGTGGAGCACTGTTTGGACGCACCAGTCGGTCTGTGGAGCTCTGTTTGGACGGACCAGTCGGTCTGTGGACCACTGTTTGGACGGACCAGTCGGTCTGTGGAGCACTGTTTGGACCGACCAGTCGGTATGTGGACCACTGTTTGCACGGACCGGTCGGTCTGTGGAGCCCTGTTTGGACGGACCAGTCGGTATGTGGACCACTGTTTGGACGGACCAGTAGGTCTGTGGAGCACTGTTTGGACGGACCAGTCGGTCTGTGGAGCACTGTTTGGACGGACCAGTCGGTCTATGGAGCACTGTTTGGACGGACCAGTCGGTCTGTGGAGCACTGTTTGGACGGAGCAGTCGGTATGTGGAGCACTGTTTGCACGGACCAGTCGGTATGTGGAGCACTGTTTGGACGGACCAGTCGGTATGTGGAGCACTGTTTGCACGGACCAGTCAGTCTGTGGACCACTGTTTGGACGGACCAGTCGGTCTGTGGAGCACTGTTTGGACGGACCAGTCGGTCTGTGGAGCACTGTTTGGACGGACCAGTCGGTCTGTGGAGCACTGTTTGGACGGACCAGTCGGTCTGTGGACCACTGTTTGGACGGACCAGTAGGTCTGTGGAGCATTGTTTGGACGGACCAGTCGGTATGTGGAGCACTGTTTGGACGGACCAGTCGGTATGTGGAGCACTGTTTGGACGGACCAGTCGGTCTGTGGAGCACTGTTTGGACGGACCAGTCGGTATGTGGACCACTGTTTGGACGGACCAGTCGGTCTGTGGAGCACTGTTTGGACGGACCAGTCGGTCTGTGGAGCACTGTTTGGACGCACCAGTCGGTCTGTGGAGCACTGTTTGGACGGACCAGTCGGTATGTGGAGCACTGTTTGCACGGACCAGTCGGTCTGTGGAGCACTGTTTGGACGCACCAGTCGGTCTGTGGAGCACTGTTTGGACGGACCAGTCGGTCTGTGGAGCACTGTTTGGACGGACCAGTCGGTATGTGGAGCACTGTTTGGACGGACCAGTCGGTCTGTGGAGCACTGTTTGGACGGACCAGTCGGTCTGTGGAGCACTGTTTGGACGGACCAGTCGGTCTGTGGAGCACTGTTTGGACGGACCAGTCGGTCTGTGGAGCACTGTTTGGACGGACCAGTCGGTCTGTGGAGCCCTGTTTGGACGGACCAGTCGGTATGTGGAGCACTGTTTGGACGGACCAGTCGGTCTGTGGAGCACTGTTTGGACGGACCAGTCGGTCTGTGGAGCACTGTTTGGACGGACCAGTCGGTCTGTGGAGCACTGTTTGCACGGACCAGTCGGTCTGTGGAGCACTGTTTGGACGGACCAGTAGGTCTGTTGAGCACTGTTTGGACGGACCAGTCGGTCTGTGGAGCACTGTTTGGACGGACCAGACCGTCTGTGGAGCACTGTTTGCACGGACCAGTCGGTATGTGGACCACTGTTTGGACGGACCAGTCGGTCTGTGGAGCACTGTTTGGACGGACCAGTCGGTCTGTGGAGCACTGTTTGGACGGACCAGTCGGTCTGTGGAGCACTGTTTGCACGGACCAGTCGGTCTGTGGACCACTGTTTGGACGGACCAGTAGGTCTGTGGAGCACTGTTTGGACGGACCAGTCGGTCTGTGGAGCACTGTTTGGACGGACCAGTCGGTATGTGGAGCACTGTTTGGACGGACCAGTCGGTCTGTGGAGCACTGTTTGGACGGACCAGTAGGTCTGTGGAGCACTGTTTGGACGGACCAGTCGGTCTGTGGAGCACTGTTTGGACGGACCAGTCGGTCTGTGGAGCACTGTTTGGACGGACCAGTCGGTCTGTGGAGCACTGTTTGGACGGACCAGTCGGTCTGTGGACCACTGTTTGGACGGACCAGTAGGTCTGTGGAGCACTGTTTGGACGGACCAGTCGGTCTGTGGAGCACTGTTTGGACGGACAAGTCGGTCTGTGGAGCACTGTTTGGACGGACCAGTCGGTATGTGGAGCACTGTTTGGACGCACCAGTCGGTCTGTGGAGCACTGTTTGGACGGACCAGTAGGTCTGTGGAGCACTGTTTGGACGGACCAGTAGGTCTGTGGAGCACTGTTTGGACGCACCAGTCGGTCTGTGGAGCTCTGTTTGGACGGACCAGTCGGTCTGTGGACCACTGTTTGGACGGACCAGTCGGTCTGTGGAGCACTGTTTGGACCGACCAGTCGGTATGTGGACCACTGTTTGCACGGACCGGTCGGTCTGTGGAGCCCTGTTTGGACGGACCAGTCGGTATGTGGACCACTGTTTGGACGGACCAGTAGGTCTGTGGAGCACTGTTTGGACGGACCAGTCGGTCTGTGGAGCACTGTTTGGACGGACCAGTCGGTCTATGGAGCACTGTTTGGACGGACCAGTCGGTCTGTGGAGCACTGTTTGGACGGAGCAGTCGGTATGTGGAGCACTGTTTGCACGGACCAGTCGGTATGTGGAGCACTGTTTGGACGGACCAGTCGGTATGTGGAGCACTGTTTGCACGGACCAGTCAGTCTGTGGACCACTGTTTGGACGGACCAGTCGGTCTGTGGAGCACTGTTTGGACGGACCAGTCGGTCTGTGGAGCACTGTTTGGACGGACCAGTCGGTCTGTGGAGCACTGTTTGGACGGACCAGTCGGTCTGTGGACCACTGTTTGGACGGACCAGTAGGTCTGTGGAGCATTGTTTGGACGGACCAGTCGGTATGTGGAGCACTGTTTGGACGGACCAGTCGGTATGTGGAGCACTGTTTGGACGGACCAGTCGGTCTGTGGAGCACTGTTTGGACGGACCAGTCGGTATGTGGACCACTGTTTGGACGGACCAGTCGGTCTGTGGAGCACTGTTTGGACGGACCAGTCGGTCTGTGGAGCACTGTTTGGACGCACCAGTCGGTCTGTGGAGCACTGTTTGGACGGACCAGTCGGTATGTGGAGCACTGTTTGCACGGACCAGTCGGTCTGTGGAGCACTGTTTGGACGCACCAGTCGGTCTGTGGAGCACTGTTTGGACGGACCAGTCGGTCTGTGGAGCACTGTTTGGACGGACCAGTCGGTATGTGGAGCACTGTTTGGACGGACCAGTCGGTCTGTGGAGCACTGTTTGGACGGACCAGTCGGTCTGTGGAGCACTGTTTGGACGGACCAGTCGGTCTGTGGAGCACTGTTTGGACGGACCAGTCGGTCTGTGGACCACTGTTTGGACGGACCAGTCGGTCTGTGGAGCACTGTTTGGACGGACCAGTCGGTCTGTGGAGCCCTGTTTGGACGGACCAGTCGGTATGTGGAGCACTGTTTGGACGGACCAGTCGGTCTGTGGAGCACTGTTTGGACGGACCAGTCGGTCTGTGGAGCACTGTTTGGACGGACCAGTCGGTCTGTGGAGCACTGTTTGGACGACGGACCAGTCGGTCTGTGGAGCACTGTTTGGACGGACCAGTAGGTCTGTGGAGCACTGTTTGGACGGACCAGTCGGTATGTGGAGCACTGTTTGGACGGACCAGTCGGTATGTGGAGCACTGTTTGGACGGACCAGTCGGTCTGTGGAGCACTGTTTGGACGGACCAGTCGGTCTGTGGAGCCCTGTTTGGACGGACCAGTCGGTCTGTGGAGCACTGTTTGGACGGACCAGTCGGTATGTGGAGCACTGTTTGGACAGACCAGTCGGTATGTGGAGCACTGTTTGAACGGACCAGTCGGTCTGTGGAGCACTGTTTGGACGGACCAGTCGGTCTGTGGAGCACTGTTTGGACGGACCAGTCGGTCTGTGGAGCACTGTTTGGACGAACCAGTCGGTTTGTGGAGCACTGTTTGGACGGACCAGTCGGTCTGTGGAGCACTGTTTGGACGGACCAGTCGGTCTGTGGAGCACTGTTTGGACGCACCAGTCGGTCTGTGGAGCACTGTTTGGACGGACCAGTCGGTCTGTGGAGCACTGTTTGGACGGACCAGTCGGTATGTGGAGCACTGTTTGCACGGACCAGTCGGTCTGTGGACCACTGTTTGGACGGACCAGTAGGTCTGTGGAGCACTGTTTGGACGGACCAGTCGGTCTGTGGAGCACTGCTTGGACGGACCAGTCGGTCTGTGGAGCACTGTTTGCACGGACCAGTCGGTCTGTGGACCACTGTTTGGACGGACCAGTAGGTCTGTTGAGCACTGTTTGGACGGACCAGTCGGTCTGTGGAGCACTGTTTGGACGGACCAGACCGTCTGTGGAGCACTGTTTGCACGGACCAGTCGGTATGTGGACCACTGTTTGGACGGACCAGTCTGTCTGTGGAGCACTGTTTGGACGGACCAGTCGGTCTGTGGAGCACTGTTTGGACGGACCAGTCGGTCTGTGGAGCACTGTTTGCACGGACCAGTCGGTCTGTGGACCACTGTTTGGACGGACCAGTAGGTCTGTGGAGCACTGTTTGGACGGACCAGTCGGTCTGTGGAGCACTGTTTGGACGGACCAGTCGGTATGTGGAGCACTGTTTGGACGCACCAGTCGGTCTGTGGACCACTGTTTGGACGGACCAGTCGGTCTGTGGAGCACTGTTTGGACCGACCAGTCGGTATGTGGACCACTGTTTGCACGGACCGGTCGGTCTGTGGAGCCCTGTTTGGACGGACCAGTCGGTATGTGGACCACTGTTTGGACGGACCAGTCGGTCTGTGGAGCACTGTTTGGACGGACCAGTCGGTCTGTGGAGCACTGTTTGGACGGACCAGTCGGTCTGTGGACCACTGTTTGGACGGACCAGTAGGTCTGTGGAGCATTGTTTGGACGGACCAGTCGGTATGTGGAGCACTGTTTGGACGGACCAGTCGGTATGTGGAGCACTGTTTGGACGGACCAGTCGGTCTGTGGAGCACTGTTTGGACGGACCAGTCGGTATGTGGACCACTGTTTGGACGGACCAGTCGGTCTGTGGAGCACTGTTTGGACGGACCAGTCGGTCTGTGGAGCACTGTTTGGACGCACCAGTCGGTCTGTGGAGCACTCTTTGGACGGACCAGTCGGTATGTGGAGCACTGTTTGCACGGACCAGTCGGTCTGTGGAGCACTGTTTGGACGCACCAGTCGGTCTGTGGAGCACTGTTTGGACGGACCAGTCGGTCTGTGGAGCACTGTTTGGACGGACCAGTCGGTATGTGGAGCACTGTTTGGACGGACCAGTCGGTCTGTGGAGCACTGTTTGGACGGACCAGTCGGTCTGTGGAGCACTGTTTGGACGGACCAGTCGGTCTGTGGAGCACTGTTTGGACGGACCAGTTGGTCTGTGGAGCACTGTTTGGACGGACCAGTCGGTCTGTGGAGCACTGTTTGGACGGACCAGTCGGTCTGTGGAGCCCTGTTTGGACGGACCAGTCGGTATGTGGAGCACTGTTTGGACGGACCAGTCGGTCTGTGGAGCACTGTTTGGACGGACCAGTCGGTCTGTGGAGCACTGTTTGGACGGACCAGTCGGTCTGTGGAGCACTGTTTGCACGGACCAGTCGGTCTGTGGAGCACTGTTTGGACGGACCAGTAGGTCTGTTGAGCACTGTTTGGACGGACCAGTCGGTCTGTGGAGCACTGTTTGGACGGACCAGACCGTCTGTGGAGCACTGTTTGCACGGACCAGTCGGTATGTGGACCACTGTTTGGACGGACCAGTCGGTCTGTGGAGCACTGTTTGGACGGACCAGTCGGTCTGTGGAGCACTGTTTGGACGGACCAGTCGGTCTGTGGAGCACTGTTTGCACGGACCAGTCGGTCTGTGGACCACTGTTTGGACGGACCAGTCGGTCTGTGGAGCACTGTTTGGACGGACCAGTCGGTCTGTGGAGCACTGTTTGGACGGACCAGTCGGTCTGTGGAGCCCTGTTTGGACGGACCAGTCGGTATGTGGAGCACTGTTTGGACGGACCAGTCGGTCTGTGGAGCACTGTTTGGACGGACCAGTCGGTCTGTGGAGCACTGTTTGGACGGACCAGTCGGTCTGTGGAGCACTGTTTGCACGGACCAGTCGGTCTGTGGAGCACTGTTTGGACGGACCAGTAGGTCTGTTGAGCACTGTTTGGACGGACCAGTCGGTCTGTGGAGCACTGTTTGGACGGACCAGACCGTCTGTGGAGCACTGTTTGCACGGACCAGTCGGTATGTGGACCACTGTTTGGACGGACCAGTCGGTCTGTGGAGCACTGTTTGGACGGACCAGTCGGTCTGTGGAGCACTGTTTGGACGGACCAGTCGGTCTGTGGAGCACTGTTTGCACGGACCAGTCGGTCTGTGGACCACTGTTTGGACGGACCAGTAGGTCTGTGGAGCACTGTTTGGACGGACCAGTCGGTCTGTGGAGCACTGTTTGGACGGACCAGTCGGTATGTGGAGCACTGTTTGGACGCACCAGTCGGTCTGTGGAGCACTGTTTGGACGGACCAGTAGGTCTGTGGAGCACTGTTTGGACGGACCAGTCGGTCTGTGGAGCACTGTTTGGACGGACGAGTCGGTCTGTGGAGCACTGTTTGCACGGACCAGTCGGTCTGTGGACCACTGTTTGGACGGACCAGTCGGTCTGTGGAGCACTGTTTGGACGGACCAGTCGGTATGTGGAGCACTGTTTGGACGGACCAGTCGGTCTGTGGAGCACTGTTTGGACGGACCAGACAGTCTGTGGAGCACTGTTTGCACGGACCAGTCGGTATGTGGAGCACTGTTTGGACGGACCAGTCAGTCTGTGGAGCACTGTTTGGACGGACCAGTCGGTCTGTGGAGCACTGTTTGGACGGACCAGTCGGTCTGTGGACCACTGTTTGGACGGACCAGTCGGTCTGTGGAGCACTGTTTGGACGGACCAGTCGGTCTGTGGAGCACTGTTTGGACGGACAAGTCGGTCTGTGGAGCACTGTTTGGACGGACCAGTCGGTATGTGGAGCACTGTTTGGACGCACCAGTCGGTCTGTGGAGCACTGTTTGGACGGACCAGTAGGTCTGTGGAGCACTGTTTGGACGGACCAGTAGGTCTGTGGAGCACTGTTTGGACGCACCAGTCGGTCTGTGGAGCTCTGTTTGGACGGACCAGTCGGTCTGTGGACCACTGTTTGGACGGACCAGTCGGTCTGTGGAGCACTGTTTGGACCGACCAGTCGGTATGTGGACCACTGTTTGCACGGACCGGTCGGTCTGTGGAGCCCTGTTTGGACGGACCAGTCGGTATGTGGACCACTGTTTGGACGGACCAGTAGGTCTGTGGAGCACTGTTTGGACGGACCAGTCGGTCTGTGGAGCACTGTTTGGACGGACCAGTCGGTCTATGGAGCACTGTTTGGACGGACCAGTCGGTCTGTGGAGCACTGTTTGGACGGAGCAGTCGGTATGTGGAGCACTGTTTGCACGGACCAGTCGGTATGTGGAGCACTGTTTGGACGGACCAGTCGGTATGTGGAGCACTGTTTGCACGGACCAGTCAGTCTGTGGACCACTGTTTGGACGGACCAGTCGGTCTGTGGAGCACTGTTTGGACGGACCAGTCGGTCTGTGGAGCACTGTTTGGACGGACCAGTCGGTCTGTGGAGCACTGTTTGGACGGACCAGTCGGTCTGTGGACCACTGTTTGGACGGACCAGTAGGTCTGTGGAGCATTGTTTGGACGGACCAGTCGGTATGTGGAGCACTGTTTGGACGGACCAGTCGGTATGTGGAGCACTGTTTGGACGGACCAGTCGGTCTGTGGAGCACTGTTTGGACGGACCAGTCGGTATGTGGACCACTGTTTGGACGGACCAGTCGGTCTGTGGAGCACTGTTTGGACGGACCAGTCGGTCTGTGGAGCACTGTTTGGACGCACCAGTCGGTCTGTGGAGCACTGTTTGGACGGACCAGTCGGTATGTGGAGCACTGTTTGCACGGACCAGTCGGTCTGTGGAGCACTGTTTGGACGCACCAGTCGGTCTGTGGAGCACTGTTTGGACGGACCAGTCGGTCTGTGGAGCACTGTTTGGACGGACCAGTCGGTATGTGGAGCACTGTTTGGACGGACCAGTCGGTCTGTGGAGCACTGTTTGGACGGACCAGTCGGTCTGTGGAGCACTGTTTGGACGGACCAGTCGGTCTGTGGAGCACTGTTTGGACGGACCAGTCGGTCTGTGGAGCACTGTTTGGACGGACCAGTCGGTCTGTGGAGCACTGTTTGCACGGACCAGTCGGTCTGTGGAGCCCTGTTTGGACGGACCAGTCGGTATGTGGAGCACTGTTTGGACGGACCAGTCGGTCTGTGGAGCACTGTTTGGACGGACCAGTCGGTCTGTGGAGCACTGTTTGGACGGACCAGTCGGTCTGTGGAGCACTGTTTGCACGGACCAGTCGGTCTGTGGAGCACTGTTTGGACGGACCAGTCGGTATGTGGAGCATTGTTTGGACGGACCAGTCGGTATGTGGAGCACTGTTTGGACGGACCAGACGGTCTGTGGAGCACTGTTTGGACGGGCCAGTCGGTCTGTGGAGCACTGTTTGCACGGACCAGTCGGTCTGTGGAGCACTGTTTGGACGGACCAGTCGGTCTGTGGAGCACTGTTTGGACGGACCAGTCGGTCTGTGGAGCACTGTTTGCACGGACCAGTCGGTCTGTGGAGCACTGTTTGGACGAACCAGTCCGTCTGTGGAGCACTGTTTGGACGGACCAGTCGGTCTGTGGAGCACTGTTTGGACGGACCAGTCGGTCTGTGGAGCACTGTTTGGACGGACCAGTCGGTATGTGGAGCACTGTTTGGACGGACGAGACGGTCTGTGGAGCACTGTTTGGACGGACCAGTCGGTATGTGCAGCACTGTTTGGACGGACCAGTCAGTCTGTGGAGCACTGTTTGGACGGACCAGTCGGTCTGTGGAGCACTGTTTGGACGGACCAGTCGGTCTGTGGAGCACTGTTTGGACGGACCAGTCGGTCTGTGGAGCACTGTTTGGACGCACCAGTCGGTCTGTGGAGCACTGTTTGGACGGACCAGTCGGTCTGTGGAGCACTGTTTGGACGGACCAGTCGGTATGTGGAGCCCTGTTTGGACGGACCAGTCGGTCTGTGGAGCACTGTTTGGACGGACCAGTCGGTCTGTGGAGCACTTTGCACGGACCAGTCGGTATGTGGAGCACTGTTTGGACGCACCAGTCTGTCTGTGGAGCACTGTTTGGACGGACCAGTCGGTATGTGGAACACTGTTTGGACGGACCAGTCGGTCTGTGGAGCACTGTTTGGACGGACCAGTAGGTCTGTGGAGCACTGTTTGGACGGACCAGTCGGTATGTGGAGCACTGTTTGGACGGACCAGTCGGTCTGTGGAGCACTGTTTGGACGGACCAGTCGGTATGTGGAGCACTGTTTGGACGGACCAGTCGGTCTGTGGAGCACTGTTTGGACGGACCAGACAGTCTGTGGAGCACTGTTTGCACGGACCAGTCGGTATGTGGAGCACTGTTTGGACGGACCAGTCGGTCTGTGGAGCACTGTTTGGACGGACCAGTCGGTCTGTGGAGCACTGTTTGGACGGACCAGTCGGTCTGTGGACCACTGTTTGGACGGACCAGTCGGTCTGTGGAGCACTGTTTGGACGGACCAGTCGGTCTGTGGAGCACTGTTTGGACGGACAAGTCGGTCTGTGGAGCACTGTTTGCACGGACCAGTCGGTATGTGGAGCACTGTTTGGACGGACCAGTCAGTCTGTGGAGCACTGTTTGGACGGACCAGTCGGTCTGTGGAGCACTGTTTGGACGGACCAGTCGGTCTGTGGACCACTGTTTGGACGGACCAGTCGGTCTGTGGAGCACTGTTTGGACGGACCAGTCGGTCTGTGGAGCACTGTTTGGACGGACAAGTCGGTCTGTGGAGCACTGTTTGGACGGACCAGTCGGTATGTGGAGCACTGTTTGGACGCACCAGTCGGTCTGTGGAGCACTGTTTGGACGGACCAGTAGGTCTGTGGAGCACTGTTTGGACGGACCAGTAGGTCTGTGGAGCACTGTTTGGACGCACCAGTCGGTCTGTGGAGCTCTGTTTGGACGGACCAGTCGGTCTGTGGACCACTGTTTGGACGGACCAGTCGGTCTGTGGAGCACTGTTTGGACCGACCAGTCGGTATGTGGACCACTGTTTGCACGGACCGGTCGGTCTGTGGAGCCCTGTTTGGACGGACCAGTCGGTATGTGGACCACTGTTTGGACGGACCAGTAGGTCTGTGGAGCACTGTTTGGACGGACCAGTCGGTCTGTGGAGCACTGTTTGGACGGACCAGTCGGTCTATGGAGCACTGTTTGGACGGACCAGTCGGTCTGTGGAGCACTGTTTGGACGGAGCAGTCGGTATGTGGAGCACTGTTTGCACGGACCAGTCGGTATGTGGAGCACTGTTTGGACGGACCAGTCGGTATGTGGAGCACTGTTTGCACGGACCAGTCAGTCTGTGGACCACTGTTTGGACGGACCAGTCGGTCTGTGGAGCACTGTTTGGACGGACCAGTCGGTCTGTGGAGCACTGTTTGGACGGACCAGTCGGTCTGTGGAGCACTGTTTGGACGGACCAGTCGGTCTGTGGACCACTGTTTGGACGGACCAGTAGGTCTGTGGAGCATTGTTTGGACGGACCAGTCGGTATGTGGAGCACTGTTTGGACGGACCAGTCGGTATGTGGAGCACTGTTTGGACGGACCAGTCGGTCTGTGGAGCACTGTTTGGACGGACCAGTCGGTATGTGGACCACTGTTTGGACGGACCAGTCGGTCTGTGGAGCACTGTTTGGACGGACCAGTCGGTCTGTGGAGCACTGTTTGGACGCACCAGTCGGTCTGTGGAGCACTGTTTGGACGGACCAGTCGGTATGTGGAGCACTGTTTGCACGGACCAGTCGGTCTGTGGAGCACTGTTTGGACGCACCAGTCGGTCTGTGGAGCACTGTTTGGACGGACCAGTCGGTCTGTGGAGCACTGTTTGGACGGACCAGTCGGTATGTGGAGCACTGTTTGGACGGACCAGTCGGTCTGTGGAGCACTGTTTGGACGGACCAGTCGGTCTGTGGAGCACTGTTTGGACGGACCAGTCGGTCTGTGGAGCACTGTTTGGACGGACCAGTCGGTCTGTGGAGCACTGTTTGGACGGACCAGTCGGTCTGTGGAGCACTGTTTGCACGGACCAGTCGGTCTGTGGAGCCCTGTTTGGACGGACCAGTCGGTATGTGGAGCACTGTTTGGACGGACCAGTCGGTCTGTGGAGCACTGTTTGGACGGACCAGTCGGTCTGTGGAGCACTGTTTGGACGGACCAGTCGGTCTGTGGAGCACTGTTTGCACGGACCAGTCGGTCTGTGGAGCACTGTTTGGACGGACCAGTCGGTATGTGGAGCATTGTTTGGACGGACCAGTCGGTATGTGGAGCACTGTTTGGACGGACCAGACGGTCTGTGGAGCACTGTTTGGACGGGCCAGTCGGTCTGTGGAGCACTGTTTGCACGGACCAGTCGGTCTGTGGAGCACTGTTTGGACGGACCAGTCGGTCTGTGGAGCACTGTTTGGACGGACCAGTCGGTCTGTGGAGCACTGTTTGCACGGACCAGTCGGTCTGTGGAGCACTGTTTGGACGAACCAGTCCGTCTGTGGAGCACTGTTTGGACGGACCAGTCGGTCTGTGGAGCACTGTTTGGACGGACCAGTCGGTCTGTGGAGCACTGTTTGGACGGACCAGTCGGTATGTGGAGCACTGTTTGGACGGACCAGACGGTCTGTGGAGCACTGTTTGGACGGACCAGTCGGTATGTGCAGCACTGTTTGGACGGACCAGTCAGTCTGTGGAGCACTGTTTGGACGGACCAGTCGGTCTGTGGAGCACTGTTTGGACGGACCAGTCGGTCTGTGGAGCACTGTTTGGACGGACCAGTCGGTCTGTGGAGCACTGTTTGGACGCACCAGTCGGTCTGTGGAGCACTGTTTGGACGGACCAGTCGGTCTGTGGAGCACTGTTTGGACGGACCAGTCGGTATGTGGAGCCCTGTTTGGACGGACCAGTCGGTCTGTGGAGCACTGTTTGGACGGACCAGTCGGTCTGTGGAGCACTTTGCACGGACCAGTCGGTATGTGGAGCACTGTTTGGACGCACCAGTCTGTCTGTGGAGCACTGTTTGGACGGACCAGTCGGTATGTGGAACACTGTTTGGACGGACCAGTCGGTCTGTGGAGCACTGTTTGGACGGACCAGTAGGTCTGTGGAGCACTGTTTGGACGGACCAGTCGGTATGTGGAGCACTGTTTGGACGGACCAGTCGGTCTGTGGAGCACTGTTTGGACGGACCAGTCGGTATGTGGAGCACTGTTTGGACGGACCAGTCGGTCTGTGGAGCACTGTTTGGACGGACCAGACAGTCTGTGGAGCACTGTTTGCACGGACCAGTCGGTATGTGGAGCACTGTTTGGACGGACCAGTCGGTCTGTGGAGCACTGTTTGGACGGACCAGTCGGTCTGTGGAGCACTGTTTGGACGGACCAGTCGGTCTGTGGACCACTGTTTGGACGGACCAGTCGGTCTGTGGAGCACTGTTTGGACGGACCAGTCGGTCTGTGGAGCACTGTTTGGACGGACAAGTCGGTCTGTGGAGCACTGTTTGGACGGACCAGTCGGTATGTGGAGCACTGTTTGGACGCACCAGTCGGTCTGTGGAGCACTGTTTGGACGGACCAGTAGGTCTGTGGAGCACTGTTTGGACGGACCAGTAGGTCTGTGGAGCACTGTTTGGACGCACCAGTCGGTCTGTGGAGCTCTGTTTGGACGGACCAGTCGGTCTGTGGACCACTGTTTGGACGGACCAGTCGGTCTGTGGAGCACTGTTTGGACCGACCAGTCGGTATGTGGACCACTGTTTGCACGGACCGGTCGGTCTGTGGAGCCCTGTTTGGACGGACCAGTCGGTATGTGGACCACTGTTTGGACGGACCAGTAGGTCTGTGGAGCACTGTTTGGACGGACCAGTCGGTCTGTGGAGCACTGTTTGGACGGACCAGTCGGTCTATGGAGCACTGTTTGGACGGACCAGTCGGTCTGTGGAGCACTGTTTGGACGGAGCAGTCGGTATGTGGAGCACTGTTTGCACGGACCAGTCGGTATGTGGAGCACTGTTTGGATGGACCAGTCGGTATGTGGAGCACTGTTTGCACGGACCAGTCAGTCTGTGGACCACTGTTTGGACGGACCAGTCGGTCTGTGGAGCACTGTTTGGACGGACCAGTCGGTCTGTGGAGCACTGTTTGGACGGACCAGTCGGTCTGTGGAGCACTGTTTGGACGGACCAGTCGGTCTGTGGACCACTGTTTGGACGGACCAGTAGGTCTGTGGAGCATTGTTTGGACGGACCAGTCGGTATGTGGAGCACTGTTTGGACGGACCAGTCGGTATGTGGAGCACTGTTTGGACGGACCAGTCGGTCTGTGGAGCACTGTTTGGACGGACCAGTCGGTATGTGGACCACTGTTTGGACGGACCAGTCGGTCTGTGGAGCACTGTTTGGACGGACCAGTCGGTCTGTGGAGCACTGTTTGGACGCACCAGTCGGTCTGTGGAGCACTGTTTGGACGGACCAGTCGGTATGTGGAGCACTGTTTGCACGGACCAGTCGGTCTGTGGAGCACTGTTTGGACGCACCAGTCGGTCTGTGGAGCACTGTTTGGACGGACCAGTCGGTCTGTGGAGCACTGTTTGGACGGACCAGTCGGTATGTGGAGCACTGTTTGGACGGACCAGTCGGTCTGTGGAGCACTGTTTGGACGGACTAGTCGGTCTGTGGAGCACTGTTTGGACGGACCAGTCGGTCTGTGGAGCACTGTTTGGACGGACCAGTCGGTCTGTGGAGCACTGTTTGGACGGACCAGTCGGTCTGTGGAGCACTGTTTGGACGGACCAGTCGGTCTGTGGAGCCCTGTTTGGACGGACCAGTCGCTATGTGGAGCACTGTTTGGACGGACCAGTCTGTCTGTGGAGCACTGTTTGGACGGACCAGTCGGTCTGTGGAGCACTGTTTGGACGGACCAGTCGGTCTGTGGAGCACTGTTTGCACGGACCAGTCGGTCTGTGGAGCACTGTTTGGACGGACCAGTCGGTATGTGGAGCACTGTTTGGACGGACCAGTCGGTATGTGGAGCACTGTTTGGACGGACCAGACGGTCTGTGGACCACTGTTTGGACGGGCCAGTCGGTCTGTGGAGCACTGTTTGCACGGACCAGTCGGTCTGTGGAGCACTGTTTGCACGGACCAGTCGGTCTGTGGAGCACTGTTTGGACGGACCAGTCGGTCTGTGGAGCACTGTTTGGACGGACCAGTCGGTCTGTGGAGCACTGTTTGGACGGACCAGTCGGTCTGTGGAACACTGTTTGGACGGACCAGTCGGTCTGTGGAGCACTGTTTGCACGGACCAGTCGGTCTGTGGAGCACTGTTTGGACGGACCAGTCGGTATGTGGAGCACTGTTTGGACGGACCAGTCGGTCTGTGGAGCACTGTTTGGACGGACCAGTCGGTCTGTGGAGCACTGTTTGGACGGACCAGTCGGTCTGTGGAGCACTGTTTGGACGGACCAGTCGGTCTGTGGACCACTGTTTGGACGGACCAGTCGGTCTGTGGAGCACTGTTTGGACGGACCAGTCGGTCTGTGGAGCCCTGTTTGGACGGACCAGTCGGTATGTGGAGCACTGTTTGGACGGACCAGTCGGTCTGTGGAGCACTGTTTGGACGGACCAGTCGGTCTGTGGAGCACTGTTTGGACGGACCAGTCGGTCTGTGGAGCACTGTTTGGACGACGGACCAGTCGGTCTGTGGAGCACTGTTTGGACGGACCAGTAGGTCTGTGGAGCACTGTTTGGACGGACCAGTCGGTATGTGGAGCACTGTTTGGACGGACCAGTCGGTATGTGGAGCACTGTTTGGACGGACCAGTCGGTCTGTGGAGCACTGTTTGGACGGACCAGTCGGTCTGTGGAGCCCTGTTTGGACGGACCAGTCGGTCTGTGGAGCACTGTTTGGACGGACCAGTCGGTATGTGGAGCACTGTTTGGACAGACCAGTCGGTATGTGGAGCACTGTTTGAACGGACCAGTCGGTCTGTGGAGCACTGTTTGGACGGACCAGTCGGTCTGTGGAGCACTGTTTGGACGGACCAGTCGGTCTGTGGAGCACTGTTTGGACGAACCAGTCGGTTTGTGGAGCACTGTTTGGACGGACCAGTCGGTCTGTGGAGCACTGTTTGGACGGACCAGTCGGTCTGTGGAGCACTGTTTGGACGCACCAGTCGGTCTGTGGAGCACTGTTTGGACGGACCAGTCGGTCTGTGGAGCACTGTTTGGACGGACCAGTCGGTATGTGGAGCACTGTTTGCACGGACCAGTCGGTCTGTGGACCACTGTTTGGACGGACCAGTAGGTCTGTGGAGCACTGTTTGGACGGACCAGTCGGTCTGTGGAGCACTGCTTGGACGGACCAGTCGGTCTGTGGAGCACTGTTTGCACGGACCAGTCGGTCTGTGGACCACTGTTTGGACGGACCAGTAGGTCTGTTGAGCACTGTTTGGACGGACCAGTCGGTCTGTGGAGCACTGTTTGGACGGACCAGACCGTCTGTGGAGCACTGTTTGCACGGACCAGTCGGTATGTGGACCACTGTTTGGACGGACCAGTCGGTCTGTGGAGCACTGTTTGGACGGACCAGTCGGTCTGTGGAGCACTGTTTGGACGGACCAGTCGGTCTGTGGAGCACTGTTTGCACGGACCAGTCGGTCTGTGGACCACTGTTTGGACGGACCAGTAGGTCTGTGGAGCACTGTTTGGACGGACCAGTCGGTCTGTGGAGCACTGTTTGGACGGACCAGTCGGTATGTGGAGCACTGTTTGGACGCACCAGTCGGTCTGTGGACCACTGTTTGGACGGACCAGTCGGTCTGTGGAGCACTGTTTGGACCGACCAGTCGGTATGTGGACCACTGTTTGCACGGACCGGTCGGTCTGTGGAGCCCTGTTTGGACGGACCAGTCGGTATGTGGACCACTGTTTGGACGGACCAGTCGGTCTGTGGAGCACTGTTTGGACGGACCAGTCGGTCTGTGGAGCACTGTTTGGACGGACCAGTCGGTCTGTGGACCACTGTTTGGACGGACCAGTAGGTCTGTGGAGCATTGTTTGGACGGACCAGTCGGTATGTGGAGCACTGTTTGGACGGACCAGTCGGTATGTGGAGCACTGTTTGGACGGACCAGTCGGTCTGTGGAGCACTGTTTGGACGGACCAGTCGGTATGTGGACCACTGTTTGGACGGACCAGTCGGTCTGTGGAGCACTGTTTGGACGGACCAGTCGGTCTGTGGAGCACTGTTTGGACGCACCAGTCGGTCTGTGGAGCACTGTTTGGACGGACCAGTCGGTATGTGGAGCACTGTTTGCACGGACCAGTCGGTCTGTGGAGCACTGTTTGGACGCACCAGTCGGTCTGTGGAGCACTGTTTGGACGGACCAGTCGGTCTGTGGAGCACTGTTTGGACGGACCAGTCGGTATGTGGAGCACTGTTTGGACGGACCAGTCGGTCTGTGGAGCACTGTTTGGACGGACCAGTCGGTCTGTGGAGCACTGTTTGGACGGACCAGTCGGTCTGTGGAGCACTGTTTGGACGGACCAGTCGGTCTGTGGAGCACTGTTTGGACGGACCAGTCGGTCTGTGGAGCACTGTTTGGACGGACCAGTCGGTCTGTGGAGCCCTGTTTGGACGGACCAGTCGGTATGTGGAGCACTGTTTGGACGGACCAGTCGGTCTGTGGAGCACTGTTTGGACGGACCAGTCGGTCTGTGGAGCACTGTTTGGACGGACCAGTCGGTCTGTGGAGCACTGTTTGCACGGACCAGTCGGTCTGTGGAGCACTGTTTGGACGGACCAGTAGGTCTGTTGAGCACTGTTTGGACGGACCAGTCGGTCTGTGGAGCACTGTTTGGACGGACCAGACCGTCTGTGGAGCACTGTTTGCACGGACCAGTCGGTATGTGGACCACTGTTTGGACGGACCAGTCGGTCTGTGGAGCACTGTTTGGACGGACCAGTCGGTCTGTGGAGCACTGTTTGGACGGACCAGTCGGTCTGTGGAGCACTGTTTGCACGGACCAGTCGGTCTGTGGACCACTGTTTGGACGGACCAGTAGGTCTGTGGAGCACTGTTTGGACGGACCAGTCGGTCTGTGGAGCACTGTTTGGACGGACCAGTCGGTATGTGGAGCACTGTTTGGACGCACCAGTCGGTCTGTGGAGCACTGTTTGGACGGACCAGTAGGTCTGTGGAGCACTGTTTGGACGGACCAGTCGGTCTGTGGAGCACTGTTTGGACGGACCAGTCGGTCTGTGGAGCACTGTTTGCACGGACCAGTCGGTCTGTGGACCACTGTTTGGACGGACCAGTCGGTCTGTGGAGCACTGTTTGGACGGACCAGTCGGTATGTGGAGCACTGTTTGGACGGACCAGTCGGTCTGTGGAGCACTGTTTGGACGGACCAGACAGTCTGTGGAGCACTGTTTGCACGGACCAGTCGGTATGTGGAGCACTGTTTGGACGGACCAGTCAGTCTGTGGAGCACTGTTTGGACGGACCAGTCGGTCTGTGGAGCACTGTTTGGACGGACCAGTCGGTCTGTGGACCACTGTTTGGACGGACCAGTCGGTCTGTGGAGCACTGTTTGGACGGACCAGTCGGTCTGTGGAGCACTGTTTGGACGGACAAGTCGGTCTGTGGAGCACTGTTTGGACGGACCAGTCGGTATGTGGAGCACTGTTTGGACGCACCAGTCGGTCTGTGGAGCACTGTTTGGACGGACCAGTAGGTCTGTGGAGCACTGTTTGGACGGACCAGTAGGTCTGTGGAGCACTGTTTGGACGCACCAGTCGGTCTGTGGAGCTCTGTTTGGACGGACCAGTCGGTCTGTGGACCACTGTTTGGACGGACCAGTCGGTCTGTGGAGCACTGTTTGGACCGACCAGTCGGTATGTGGACCACTGTTTGCACGGACCGGTCGGTCTGTGGAGCCCTGTTTGGACGGACCAGTCGGTATGTGGACCACTGTTTGGACGGACCAGTAGGTCTGTGGAGCACTGTTTGGACGGACCAGTCGGTCTGTGGAGCACTGTTTGGACGGACCAGTCGGTCTATGGAGCACTGTTTGGACGGACCAGTCGGTCTGTGGAGCACTGTTTGGACGGAGCAGTCGGTATGTGGAGCACTGTTTGCACGGACCAGTCGGTATGTGGAGCACTGTTTGGACGGACCAGTCGGTATGTGGAGCACTGTTTGCACGGACCAGTCAGTCTGTGGACCACTGTTTGGACGGACCAGTCGGTCTGTGGAGCACTGTTTGGACGGACCAGTCGGTCTGTGGAGCACTGTTTGGACGGACCAGTCGGTCTGTGGAGCACTGTTTGGACGGACCAGTCGGTCTGTGGACCACTGTTTGGACGGACCAGTAGGTCTGTGGAGCATTGTTTGGACGGACCAGTCGGTATGTGGAGCACTGTTTGGACGGACCAGTCGGTATGTGGAGCACTGTTTGGACGGACCAGTCGGTCTGTGGAGCACTGTTTGGACGGACCAGTCGGTATGTGGACCACTGTTTGGACGGACCAGTCGGTCTGTGGAGCACGGTTTGGACGGACCAGTCGGTCTGTGGAGCACTGTTTGGACGCACCAGTCGGTCTGTGGAGCACTGTTTGGACGGACCAGTCGGTATGTGGAGCACTGTTTGCACGGACCAGTCGGTCTGTGGAGCACTGTTTGGACGCACCAGTCGGTCTGTGGAGCACTGTTTGGACGGACCAGTCGGTCTGTGGAGCACTGTTTGGACGGACCAGTCGGTATGTGGAGCACTGTTTGGACGGACCAGTCGGTCTGTGGAGCACTGTTTGGACGGACCAGTCGGTCTGTGGAGCACTGTTTGGACGGACCAGTCGGTCTGTGGAGCACTGTTTGGACGCACCAGTCGGTCTGTGGAGCACTGTTTGCACGGACCAGTCGGTCTGTGGAGCACTGTTTGGACGGACCAGTCGGTCTGTGGAGCACTGTTTGGACGGACCAGTCGGTCTGTGGAGCACTGTTTGGACGGACCAGTCGGTCTGTGGAGCACTGTTTGGACGGACCAGTCGGTCTGTGGAGCACTGTTTGGACGGACCAGTCGGTCTGTGGAGCACTGTTTGCACGGACCAGTCGGTCTGTGGAGCACTGTTTGGACGGACCAGTCGGTATGTGGAGCACTGTTTGGACGGACCAGTCGGTATGTGGAGCACTGTTTGGACGGACCAGACGGTCTGTGGAGCACTGTTTGGACGGGCCAGTCGGTCTGTGGAGCACTGTTTGCACGGACCAGTCGGTCTGTGGAGCACTGTTTGGACGGACCAGTCGGTCTGTGGAGCACTGTTTGGACGGACCAGTCGGTCTGTGGAGCACTGTTTGGACGGACCAGTCGGTCTGTGGAGCACTGTTTGGACGGACCAGTCGGTCTGTGGAGCACTGTTTGGACGGACCAGTCGGTCTGTGGAGCACTGTTTGGACGGACCAGTCGGTCTGTGGAGCACTGTTTGGACGAACCAGTCCGTCTGTGGAGCACTGTTTGGACGGACCAGTCGGTCTGTGGAGCACTGTTTGGACGGACCAGTCGGTCTGTGGAGCACTGTTTGGACGGACCAGTCGGTATGTGGAGCACTGTTTGGACGGACCAGACGGTCTGTGGAGCACTGTTTGGACGGACCAGTCGGTCTGTGGAGCACTGTTTGGACGGACCAGTCGGTCTGTGGAGCACTGTTTGGACGGACCAGTCGGTCTGTGGAGCACTGTTTGGACGCACCAGTCGGTCTGTGGAGCACTGTTTGGACGGACCAGTCGGTCTGTGGAGCACTGTTTGGACGGACCAGTCGGTATGTGGAGCCCTGTTTGGACGGACCAGTCGGTCTGTGGAGCACTGTTTGGACGGACCAGTCGGTCTGTGGAGCACTTTGCACGGACCAGTCGGTATGTGGAGCACTGTTTGGACGGACCAGTCGGTATGTGGAACACTGTTTGGACGGACCAGTCGGTCTGTGGAGCACTGTTTGGACGGACCAGTAGGTCTGTGGAGCACTGTTTGGACGGACCAGTCGGTATGTGGAGCACTGTTTGGACGGACCAGTCGGTCTGTGGAGCACTGTTTGGACGGACCAGTCGGTATGTGGAGCACTGTTTGGACGGACCAGTCGGTCTGTGGAGCACTGTTTGGACGGACCAGACAGTCTGTGGAGCACTGTTTGGACGGACCAGTCGGTATGTGGAGCACTGTTTGGACGGACCAGTCGGTCTGTGGAGCACTGTTTGGACGGACCAGTCGGTCTGTGGAGCACTGTTTGGACGGACCAGTCGGTCTGTGGACCACTGTTTGGACGGACCAGTCGGTCTGTGGAGCACTGTTTGGACGGACCAGTCGGTCTGTGGAGCACTGTTTGGACGGACAAGTCGGTCTGTGGAGCACTGTTTGGACGCACCAGTCGGTATGTGGAGCACTGTTTGGACGCACCAGTCGGTCTGTGGAGCACTGTTTGGACGGACCAGTAGGTCTGTGGAGCACTGTTTGGACGGACCAGTAGGTCTGTGGAGCACTGTTTGGACGCACCAGTCGGTCTGTGGAGCTCTGTTTGGACGGACCAGTCGGTCTGTGCACCACTGTTTGGACGGACCAGTCGGTCTGTGGAGCACTGTTTGGACCGACCAGTCGGTATGTGGACCACTGTTTGCACGGACCGGTCGGTCTGTGGAGCCCTGTTTGGACGGACCAGTCGGTATGTGGACCACTGTTTGGACGGACCAGTAGGTCTGTGGAGCACTGTTTGGACGGACCAGTCGGTCTGTGGAGCACTGTTTGGACGGACCAGTCGGTCTATGGAGCACTGTTTGGACGGACCAGTCGGTCTGTGGAGCACTGTTTGGACGGAGCAGTCGGTATGTGGAGCACTGTTTGCACGGACCAGTCGGTATGTGGAGCACTGTTTGGACGGACCAGTCGGTATGTGGAGCACTGTTTGCACGGACCAGTCAGTCTGTGGACCACTGTTTGGACGGACCAGTCGGTCTGTGGAGCACTGTTTGGACGGACCAGTCGGTCTGTGGAGCACTGTTTGGACGGACCAGTCGGTCTGTGGAGCACTGTTTGGACGGACCAGTCGGTCTGTGGACCACTGTTTGGACGGACCAGTAGGTCTGTGGAGCATTGTTTGGACGGACCAGTCGGTATGTGGAGCACTGTTTGGACGGACCAGTCGGTATGTGGAGCACTGTTTGGACGGACCAGTCGGTCTGTGGAGCACTGTTTGGACGGACCAGTCGGTATGTGGACCACTGTTTGGACGGACCAGTCGGTCTGTGGAGCACTGTTTGGACGGACCAGTCGGTCTGTGGAGCACTGTTTGGACGCACCAGTCGGTCTGTGGAGCACTGTTTGGACGGACCAGTCGGTATGTGGAGCACTGTTTGCACGGACCAGTCGGTCTGTGGAGCACTGTTTGGACGCACCAGTCGGTCTGTGGAGCACTGTTTGGACGGACCAGTCGGTCTGTGGAGCACTGTTTGGACGGACCAGTCGGTATGTGGAGCACTGTTTGGACGGACCAGTCGGTCTGTGGAGCACTGTTTGGACGGACTAGTCGGTCTGTGGAGCACTGTTTGGACGGACCAGTCGGTCTGTGGAGCACTGTTTTGACGGACCAGTCGGTCTGTGGAGCACTGTTTGGACGGACCAGTCGGTCTGTGGAGCACTGTTTGGACGGACCAGTCGGTCTGTGGAGCCCTGTTTGGACGGACCAGTCGGTATGTGGAGCACTGTTTGGACGGACCAGTCGGTCTGTGGAGCACTGTTTGGACGGACCAGTCGGTCTGTGGAGCACTGTTTGCACGGACCAGTCGGTCTGTGGAGCACTGTTTGCACGGACCAGTCGGTCTGTGGAGCACTGTTTGGACGGACCAGTCGGTATGTGGAGCACTGTTTGGACGGACCAGTCGGTATGTGGAGCACTGTTTGGACGGACCAGACGGTCTGTGGAGCACTGTTTGGACGGGCCAGTCGGTCTGTGGAGCACTGTTTGCACGGACCAGTCGGTCTGTGGAGCACTGTTTGGACGGACCAGTCGGTCTGTGGAGCACTGTTTGGACGGACCAGTCGGTCTGTGGAGCACTGTTTGGACGGACCAGTCGGTCTGTGGAGCACTGTTTGGACGGACCAGTCGGTCTGTGGAACACTGTTTGGACGGACCAGTCGGTCTGTGGAGCACTGTTTGCACGGACCAGTCGGTCTGTGGAGCACTGTTTGGACGAACCAGTCCGTCTGTGGAGCACTGTTTGGACGGACCAGTCGGTCTGTGGAGCACTGTTTGGACGGACCAGTCGGTCTGTGGAGCACTGTTTGGACGGACCAGTCGGTATGTGGAGCACTGTTTGGACGGACCAGACGGTCTGTGGAGCACTGTTTGGACGGACCAGTCGGTATGTGGAGCACTGTTTGGACGGACCAGTCAGTCTGTGGAGCACTGTTTGGACGGACCAGTCGGTATGTGGAGCACTGTTTGGACGGACCAGTCGGTCTGTGGAGCACTGTTTGGACGGACCAGTCGGTCTGTGGAGCACTGTTTGGACGGACCAGTCGGTATGTGGAGCACTGTTTGGACGGACCAGTCGGTCTGTGGAGCACTGTTTGGACGGACCAGTCGGTCTGTGGAGCACTGTTTGGACGCACCAGTCGGTCTGTGGAGCACTGTTTGGACGGACCAGTCGGTCTGTGGAGCACTGTTTGGACGGACCAGTCGGTCTGTGGACCACTGTTTGGACGCACCAGTCGGTCTGTGGAGCACTGTTTGGACGGACCAGTCGGTCTGTGGAGCACTGTTTGGACGGACCCGTCGGTCCGTGGAGCACTGTTTGGACGGACCAGTCGGTCTGTGGAGCACTGTTTGGACGGACCCGTCGGTCTGTGGACCACTGTTTGGACGGACCAGACGGTCTGTGGAGCACTGTTTGGACGGACCAGTCGGTCTGTGGAGCACTGTTTGGACGCACCAGTCGGTCTGTGGAGCACTGTTTGGACGGACCAGTCGGTCTGTGGAGCACTGTTTGGACGGACCAGTCGGTCTGTGGAGCACTGTTTGGACGCACCAGTCGGTCTGTGGAGCACTGTTTGGACGGACCAGTCGGTCTGTGGAGCACTGTTTGGACGGACCAGTCGGTATGTGGAGCCCTGTTTGGACGGACCAGTCGGTCTGTGGAGCACTGTTTGGACGGACCAGTCGGTCTGTGGAGCACTTTTCACGGACCAGTCGGTATGTGGAGCACTGTTTGGACGGACCAGTCTGTCTGTGGAGCACTGTTTGGACGGACCAGTCGGTATGTGGAACACTGTTTGGACGGACCAGTCGGTCTGTGGAGCACTGTTTGGACGGACCAGTAGGTCTGTGGAGCACTGTTTGGACGGACCAGTCGGTATGTGGAGCACTGTTTGGACGGACCAGTCGGTCTGTGGAGCACTTTGCACGGACCAGTAGGTCTGTGGAGCACTGTTTGCAAAGACCAGTCGGTCTGTGGAGCACTGTTTGGACGGACCAGTCGGTCTGTGGAGCACTGTTTGGACGGACCAGTCGGTCTGTGGAGCACTGTTTGGACGGACCAGTCGGTCTGTGGAGCACTTTGCACGGACCAGTCGATATGTGGAGCACTGTTTGGACGGACCAGTCGGTCTGTGGAGCACTGTTTGGACGGACCAGTTGGTATGTGGAGCACTGTTTGGACGGACCAGTCGGTATGTGGAACACTTTTTGGACGGACCAGTCGGTCTGTGGAGCACTGTTTGGACGGACCAGTAGGTCTGTGGAGCACTGTTTGGACGGACCAGTCGGTCTGTGGAGCACTGTTTGCACGGACCAGTCGGTCTGTGGAGCACTTTGCACGGACCAGTAGGTCTGTAGAGCACTGTTTGCAAAGACCAGTCGGTCTGTGGAGCACTGTTTGGACGGACCAGTCGGTCTGTGGAGCCCTGTTTGGACGGACCAGTCGGTCTGTGAAGCACTGTTTGGACGGACCAGTCGGTCTGTGGAGCACTGTTTGGACGGACCAGTCGGTCTGTGGAGCACTTTGCACGGACCAGTCGGTATGTGGAGCACTGTTTGGACGGACCAGTCGGTCTGTGGAGCACTGTTTGGACGGACCAGTAGGTCTGTGAAGCACTGTTTGAACGGACCAGTAGGTCTGTGAAGCACTGTTTGGACGGACCACTAGGTCTGTGAAGCACTGTTTGGACGGACCAGTAGGTCTGTGAAGCACTGTTTGGTAGAATTTTCGTTTTTTTTTTTTTTTATTAATTATGATGGAGTTGCGATTGACTGATGCGTAACATGTAATAAAGGGAGAATAATTTATATTGGCGGTTAGTAGTACGTTTTAGTAGTCTTTTGCGAGACAAAAACAGTTGGACATATGAGGCTCGAACCACGCACCATTCGTGGACTGGCGTAGAACCCACACGACTCACGCCCCGGGGTGACACCGCCTAACGCACTAGGCCCCAGGGTGACACCGCCTAACGCACTAGGTCCGAGGGTGACACCGCCTAACGTACCAGGCCCCAGGGTGACACCGCCTAACGTACCAGGCCCCAGGGTGACACCGCATAACGTACCAGGCCCCAGGGTGACACCGCATAACGTACCAGGCCCCAGGGTGACACCGCATAACGTACAAGGCCCCAGGGTGACCCCGTATAACGTACAAGGCCCCAGGGTGACCCCACATAACGTACTAGGCCCCAGGGTGACCCCGCATAACGTACAAGGCCGCAGGGTGACCCCGCATAACATACAAGGCCCCAGGGTGACCCCGCATAACGTACTAGGCCCCAGGGTGACCCCACATAACGTACTAGGCCCCAGGGTGACCCCGCATAACGTACAAGGCCGCAGGGTGACCCCGCATAACGTACCACGCCCCAGGGTTACACCGCATAACGTACTAGGCCCCGGGGTGACACCGCATAACGTACTAGACTCCGGAATGACCCCGCATAACGTACTAGGCCCCAGGGTGACCCGCATAATGTACTAGGCCCCGGGGTGACCCCGCATAACGTACTAGGCCGCTGGGTGACCCCGCATAACGTACTAGGTCCCAGGCTGACCCCGCATAACGTACTAGGCCCCAGGGTAACACCGCCTAACGTACTAGGCCCCGGGGTGACCCCGCATAACGTACTAGGCCGCAAGGTGACCCCGCATAACGTACTAGGCCGCTGGGTGACCCCGCATAACGTACTAGGTCCCAGGCTGACCCCGCATAACGTACTAGGCCCCAGGGTAACACCGCCTAACGTACTAGGCCCCGGGGTGACCCCGCATAACGTACTAGGCCGCAAGGTGACCCCGCATAACGTACTAGGCCGCAGGGTGACCCCGCATAACGTACTAGGCCCCAGGGTGACCCCGCATAACGTACTAGGTCCCAGGCTGACACCGCATAACGTACTAGGCCCTGGGGTGACCCCGCATAACGTACTAGGCCCCAGGGTGACCCCGCATAACGTACTAGGTCCCAGGCTGACACCGCCTAACGTACTATACCCCAGGGGTGACCCCGCATAACGTACTAGGCCCCAGGGTGACCCCGCATAACGTACAAGGCCCCAGGTTGACCCCACCTAACGTACTATACCCAAGGGTGATCCCGCATAACGTACAAGGCCCCAGGGTGACCCGGCATAACGTACTAAGCCCCAGGGTGACCCCGCATAACGTACTAGGCCCCAGGATGACCCCGCATAACGTACTAGGCCCCAGGGTGACCCCGCATAACCTACTAGGCCCCGGGGTGACCCCTCATAACGTACTAGGCTCCAGGGTGACCCCGCATAACCTACTAGGCCCCGGGGTGACCCCGCATAATCTACTAGGCCCCAGGGTGACCCCGCATAACGTACAAGGCCCCAGGGTGACACCGCCTAACTTACTACGCCCCGGGGTGACACCGCCTAACGTACTAGGTCCCAGCGTGACACCGCCTAAAATACTAGACCCCAGGGTGACCCCGCATAACGTACTAGGCCGCAGGGTGACCCCGCATAACGTACTAGGGCGCAGGGTGACCCCGCATAACGTACCTGGTCCCAGGCTGACACCGCATAACGTACTAGGCGCCGGGGTGACCCCGCATAACGTACTAGGCCCCAGGGTGACCCCGCCTAACGTACTAGGTCCCAGGCTGACACCGCCTAAAATACTAGACCCCGGGGTGATCCCGCATAACGTACTAGGACCCAGGGTGACACCGCCTAAAATACTAGACCCCAGGGTGACCCCGCATAACGTACTAGCCCCCAGGGTGACCCCGCATGACGTACTAGGCCCCAGGGTGACCCCGCATAACGTACAAGGCCCCAGGGTGACCCCGCATAACGTACTTGGCCCCAGGGTGTCCCCGCATAACGTACTAGGCCCCAGGGTGACCCCGCATAACGTACTAGGCCCCATGGTGACCCCGCATAACGTACTAGGCCCCAGGGTGACCCCGCATAACGTACAAGGCCGCAGGGTGACCCGGCATAATGTACTAGGCCCCAGGGCGACCCCGCATAACGTACTAGGCCCCATGGTGACCCCGCATAACGTACTAGGCCCCAGGGTGACCCCGCATAACGTACAAGCCCACAGGGTGACCCGGCATAATGTACTAGGCCCCAGGGCGACCCCGCATAACGTACTAGGCCCCAGGATGACCCCGCATAACGTACTAGGCCCCAGGCTGACCCCGCATAACGTACTTGGCCCAGACACCGCATAACGTACTAGGCCCAGACACCGCATAACGTACTTGGCCGCAGGGTGACCCGGCATAAGGTACTAGGCCCCAGGGTGACCCCGCATAACGTACTAGGCCCCATGGTGACCCCGCATAACGTACTAGGCCCCAGGGTGACCCCGCATAACGTACTTGGCCCAGACACCGCATAACGTACTAAGCCCCAGGGTGACCCCGCATAACGTACTAAGCCCCGGGGTGACCCCGCATAACGTACTTGGCCCAGACACCGCATAACGTACTTGGCCCAGACACCGCATAACGTACTAGGCCCCGGGGTGACCCCGCATAACGTACTAAGCCCCGGGGTGACCCCGCATAACGTACTAGGCCCCGGGGTGACCCCGCATAACGTACTTGGCCCAGACACCGCATAACGTAATCATACTGAATATGTCACGCGCCATCGATATTCCATTGGCCGTTGTGAGAGGCCCATCGACCCGTGCGTGAAAACTACATGAACGATCGCATTATGACAGGAAGAAAAGCGCCCGTGCAAAGTATCTCAGGGGAAGGGCGGGCAACCCCTGACGATGCCAAATCAATAACATGGTGTGTACATTAACAAAGTTTGTCACTATATAGAAACCGAGAAACATTTTTTGCACAAATGTAATTGATATGATTTGCGAAAAAAGTATATGCTGAAACATCTTTTAGATAGGAATGTTATTGTGGAAAGAAACATTCTATGGGATATTAGTCATCATATATTTTTGGCTGGGAAAAAGAGAAATAAGATTATGTTAAGACATTCAAGGGACACACCCCGCATATTGTGTTAACATGTTGACAACAGTTAAGTGATATGGGCTGGAGGCCTTAAATCACTGTTTCTTTAATTTATTTTTTCAAATATTACTGTATTCATGAATTGTTCTGACGAATAAAGTTATATTGTTTCACTCTCTTGAAGTGTCCCAAGTTTCTCTCTGACCCATGCTGACCCGTGGTCAGGCAACTCCTCTCTGACCCATGTTGACCCGTGGTCAGGCCGCTCCTCTCTGACCCATGTTGACCCGTGGTCAGGCTGCTCCTCTCTGACCCATGTTGACCCGTGGTCAGGCCGCTCCTCTCTGACCCATGTTAACCCGTGGTCAGAACGCTCCTCTCTGACACATGTTGACCCGTGGTCAGGCCGCTCTTCTCTGACCCATGTTGACCCGTGGCCAGACCGCTCCTCTCTGACCCATGTTGACCCGTGGTCAGGCCGCTCCTTTCTGACCCATGTTGACCCGTGGTCAGGCCACTCCTCTCTGACCCATGTTGACCCGCGGTCAGGCCGCTCCTCTCTGGCCCCTGTTGACCCGTGGTCAGGCCGCTCCTCTCTGACCCATGTTGACCCGCGGTCAGGCCGCTCCTCTCTGGCCCCTGTTGACCCGTGGTCAGGCCGCTCCTCTCTGACCCATGTTGACCCGTGGTCAGGCCGCTCCTCTCTGACCCATGTTAACCCGTGGTCAGGCCGCTCCTCTTTGACCCATGTTGACCCGTGGTCAGGCCGCTCCTCTCTGACACATGTTGACCCGTGGTCAGGCCGCTCCTTTCTGACCCATGTTGACCCGCGGTCAGGCCGCTCCTCTCTGACCCATGTTGACCCGTGGTCAGGCCGCTCCTCTCTGACCCATGTTGACCCGTGGTCAGGCTGCTCCTCTCTGACCCATGTTGACCGGTGGTCAGGCCGCTCCTCTCTGACCCATGTTGACCCGTGGTCAAGCCGCTCCTCTCTGACCCATGTTGACCCGTGGTCAGGCCGCTCCTCTCTGACCCATGTTGACCCGTAGTCAGGCCGCTCTTCTCTGACCCATGTTGACCCGCGGTCAGGCCGCTCCTCTCTGACCCATGTTGACCAGATGGTCAGGCCGCTCCTCTCTGACCCATGTTGTCCCGTGGTCAAGCCGCTCCTCTCTGACCCATGTTGACCCGTGGTCAGCACCCTCCTCTCTGACACATGTTGACCCGTGGTCAGGCCGCTCCTCTCTGACCCATGTTGACCCGTGGTCAGGCCGCTCCTCTCTGAGACATGTTGACCCGTGGTCAGGCCGCTCCTCTCTGACCCATGTTGACCCGTGGTCAGGCCGCTCCTCTCTGACACATGTTGACCCATGGTCAGGCCGCTCCTTTCTGACCCATGTTGACCCGTGGTCAGGCCGCTCCTCTCTGACCCATGTTGACCCGCGGTCAGGCCGCTCCTCTCTGGCCCCTGTTGACCCGTGGTCAGGCCGTTCCTCTCTGACCCATGTTGACCCGCGGTCAGGCCGCTCCTCTCTGGCCCCTGTTGACCCGTGGTCAGGCCGCTCGTCTCTGACCCATGTTGACCCGTGGTCAGGCCGCTCTTCTCTGACCCATGTTGACCCGCGGTCAGGCCGCTCCTCTCTTACCCATGTTGACCCGTGGTCAAGCCGCTCCTCTCTGACCCATGTTGACCAGGTGGTCAGGCCGCTCCTCTCTGACCCATGTTGACCCGTGGTCAAGCCGCTCCTCTCTGACCCATGTTGACCCGTGGCCAGGCCGCTCCTCTCTGACCCATGTTGACCCGTGGTCAGCACCCTCCTCTCTGACACATGTTGACCCGTGGTCAGGCCGCTCCTCTCTGACCCATGTTTACCTGTGGTCAGGCCGTTCCTCTCTGACCGATGTTGACCCGTTGTCAGGCCGCTCCTCTCTGACCCATGTTGACCCGTGGTCAGGCCGCTCCTCTCTGACCGATGTTGACCCGTGAACAGGCCGCTCCTCTCTGACCCATGTTGACCCGTGGTCAGAACGCTCCTCTCTGACACATGTTGACCCGTGGTCAGGCCGTTCCTCTCTGACCCATGTTGACCCGTGGTCAAACCGCTTCTCTCTGACCCATGTTGACCCGTGGTCAGGCCGCTCCTATCTGACCCATGTTAACCCGTGGTCAGGCCGCTCTTCTCTGACCCATGTTGACCCGTGGTCAGGCCGCTCCTCTCTGACCCATGTTGACCCGCGGTCAGGCCGCTCCTCTCTGACCCATGTTGACCCGTGGTCAGGCCGCTCTTCTCTGACCCATGTTGACCCGTGGCAAGGCCGCTCCTCTCTGACCCATGTTGACCCGTGGTCAGGCCGCTCCTCTCTGACCCATGTTAACCCGTGGTCAGGCCGCTCTTCTCTGACCCATGTTGACCCGTGGTCAGGCCGCTCTTCTCTGACCCATGTTGACCCGTGGTCAGGCCGCTCTTCTCTGACCCATGTTGACCCGTGGTCAGGCCGTTCCTCTCTGACCCATGTTGACCCGTGGTCAAGCCGCTCCTCTCTGACCCATGTTGACCCGTGGCCAGGCCGCTACTCTCTGACCCATGTTGACCCGTGGTCAGCACCCTCCTCTCTGACACATGTTGACCCGTGGTCAGGCCGCTCCTCTCTGACCCATGTTTACCTGTGGTCAGGCCGTTCCTCTCTGACCGATGTTGACCCGTTGTCAGGCCGCTCCTCTCTGACCCGTATTGACCCGTGGTCAGGCCGCTCCTCTCTGACCGATGTTGACCCGTGGTCAGGCCACTCCTCTCTGACCGATGTTGACCCGTGGTCAGGCCGCTCCTCTCTGACCCATGTTGACCCGTGGTCAGAACGCTCCTCTCTGACACATGTTGACCCGTGGTCAGGCCGCTCCTCTCTGACCGATGTTGACCCGTGGTCAGGCCGCTCCTCTCTGACCCATGTTGACCCGTGGTCAGAACGCTCCTCTCTGACACATGTTGACCCGTGGTCAGGCCGTTCCTCTCTGACCCATGTTGACCCGTGGTCAAACCGCTTCTCTCTGACACATGTTGACCCGTGGTCAGGCCGCTCCTCTCTGACCCATGTTGACCCGTGGTCAGGCCGCTCCTCTCTGACCCATGTTGACCCGTGGTCAGGCCGCTCCTCTCTGACCCATGTTGACCCGTGGTCAGGCCGCTCCTCTCTGACCCATGTTGACCCGTGGTCAGGCCGCTCCTCTCTGACCCATGTTTACCTGTTGTCAGGCCGCTCCTCTCTGACCCATGTTTACCTGTGGTCAGGCCGCTCCTCTCTGACCCAGAGGCTTATCACGTGCAGAGCATGTTGCCTTGGGCACAATGTTGTCTATGGAACCATATTTCTCGAACGCCATGTCGCGTGGCAACCATGTTGCCAAGGGAAGCATATCGCATGGCTACCATGTCGTTCGGGAACCATGTCATCACTAGTGCCAATGTTAGGTGCGTGAAGCGCCTACCAACCCATACGACCACCCCCCCCCCTCTCCCACCCCGCCCGGCCCCATCCCGGACCCCCCCATAACCACCTCACTTTATATCCGCCGGGCACGACTGGCCTTCGCTGAGTGTGAGGGGAATGGGCACAGGAGTAATATATTGAATTACCGTCTTCTACACAGGGACAAGATTGGTGCAAGCGAAGCATTCTGCGGACACTGGACGGGTTGAGACTGGCCAACTGTAGCCCCGCCAAGATTGAATTCTGCCTCTAAATGAGGTTGGAGTGTCTGCCTGACTGTCCAATCGTTCACGACCCCATGACAGGCCGGGACTGATATAGGGGGCGATGATTCAATTCACCATGCCTTAGTCTCCAATATCGTTGTTAGTGTGTGTTAGTGGGAGGGCAGGGTGAGGGGCTGTGGGTTTACCCAGGTGATGGCCCCGCTATGGCCAGATGGTTGGGGTACAGGTGGGATCATGTGTTACAAGGTCTCACATCACAGACAAAAACGGGAGGAATGATTTTGGCGTGAGGAGGGGAGGCGGGAGCTTGGTGTGAGGACGGGAGGCCGGAGTTTGGTGTGAGGACGGGAGGCGGGAATTTGGTGTGAGGACGGGAGGCCGGAGTTTGGTGTGAGGACGTGAGGCCGGAGTTTGGTGTGAGGACGGGGGGCCGGAGTTTGGTGTGAGGGCGGGAGGCCGGAGTTTGGTGTGAGGACGGGAGGCCCGAGTTTGGTGTGAGGACGGGAGGCCGGAGCTTGGTGTGAGGACGGGAGGCCGGAGTTTGGTGTGAGGACGGGAGGCCGGAGTTTGGTGTGAGGACGGGAGGCCGGAGTTTGGTGTGAGGACGGGAGGCCGGAGTTTGGTGTGAGGACGGGAGGCCGGAGTTTGGTGTAAGGACGGTAGGCCGGAGTTTGGTGTGAGGACGGGAGGCCGGAGTTTGCGTGAGGACGGGAGGCGGGAGTTTGGTGTGAGGACGGGAGGCGGGAGTTTGGTGTGAGGACGGGAGGCAGGAGTTTGGTGTGAGGACGGGAGGCAGGAGTTTGGTGTGAGGACGGGAGGCCGGAGTTTGGTGTGAGGACGGGAGGCAGGAGTTTGGCGTGAGGACGGGAGGCCGGAGTTTGGTGTGAGGACGGGAGGCAGGAGTTTGCGTGAGGACGGGAGGCAGGAGTTTGGCGTGAGGACGGGAGGCCGGAGTTTGGCGTGAGGACGGGAGGCCGGAGTTTGGTGTGAGGACGGGAGGCCGGAGTTTGGTGTGAGGACGGGAGGCCGGAGTTTGCGTGAGGACGGGAGGCCGGAGTTTGGTGTGAGGACGGGAGGCAGGAGTTTGGTGTGAGGACGGGAGGCCGGAGTTTGGTGTGAGGACGGGAGGCAGGAGTTTGGTGTGAGGACGGGAGGCAGGAGTTTGGCGTGAGGACGGGAGGCCGGAGTTTGGTGTGAGGACGGGAGGCCGGAGTTTGCGTGAGGACGGGAGGCGGGAGTTTGGTGTGAGGACGGGAGGCAGGAGTTTGGTGTGAGGACGGGAGGCCGGAGTTTGGTGTGAGGACGGGAGGCAGGAGTTTGGTGTGAGGACGGGAGGCCGGAGTTTGGTGTGAGGACGGGAGGCAGGAGTTTGGCGTGAGGACGGGAGGCCGGAGTTTGGTGTGAGGACGGGAGGCAGGAGTTTGGTGTGAGGACAGGAGGCCGGAGTTTGGTGTGAGGACGGGAGGCCGGAGTTTGGTGTGAGGACGGGAGGCCGGAGTTTGGTGTGAGGACGGGAGGCCGGAGTTTGATGTGAGGACGGGAGGCCGGAGTTTGATGTGAGGACGGGAGGCCGGAGATTGGTGTGAGGACGGGAGGCCGGAGTTTGGTGTGAGGACGGGAGGCGGGAGCTTGGTGTGAGGACGGGAGGCCGGAGCTTGGTGTGAGGACGGGAGGCCGGAGTTTGGTGTGAGGACGGGAGGCCGGAGTTTGGTGTGAGGACGGGGGGCCGGAGTTTGGTGTGAGGACGGGAGGCCGGAGTTTGGTGTAAGGACGGGAGGCTGGAGTTTGGTGTGAGGGCGGGAGGCCGGAGTTTGGTGTGAGGACGGGAGGCCCGAGTTTGGTGTGAGGACGGGAGGCCGGAGTTTGGTGTGAGGACGGGAGGCCGGAGTTTGGTGTGAGGACGGGAGGCCGGAGTTTGGTGTGAGGACGGGAGGCCGGAGTTTGGTGTGAGGACGGGAGGCCGGAGTTTGGTGTAAGGACGGGAGGCCGGAGTTTGGTGTGAGGACGGGAGGCGGGAGCTTGGTGTGAGGACGGGAGGCCGGAGCTTGGTGTGAGGACGGGAGGCTGGAGTTTGGTGTGAGGACGTGAGGCCGGAGTTCGGTGTGAGGACGGGGGGCCGGAGTTTGGTGTGAGGACGGGAGGCCGGAGTTTGGTGTAAGGACGGGAGGCCGGAGTTTGGTGTGAGGGCGGGAGGCCGGAGTTTGGTGTGAGGACGAGAGGCCCGAGCTTGGTGTGAGGACGGGAGGCCGGAGTTTGGTGTGAGGACGGGAGGCCGGAGTTTGGTGTGAGGACGGGGGGCCGGAGTTTGGTGTGAGGACGGGAGGCCGGAGTTTGGTGTAAGGACGGGAGGCTGGAGTTTGGTGTGAGGGCGGGAGGCCGGAGTTTGGTGTGAGGACGGGAGGCCCGAGTTTGGTGTGAGGACGGGAGGCCGGAGTTTGGTGTGAGGACGGGAGGCCGGAGTTTGGTGTGAGGACGGGAGGCCGGAGTTTGGTGTGAGGACGGGAGGCCGGAGTTTGGTGTGAGGACGGGAGGCCGGAGTTTGGTGTAAGGACGGGAGGCCGGAGTTTGGTGTGAGGACGGGAGGCGGGAGCTTGGTGTGAGGACGGGAGGCCGGAGCTTGGTGTGAGGACGGGAGGCTGGAGTTTGGTGTGAGGACGTGAGGCCGGAGTTTGGTGTGAGGACGGGGGGCCGGAGTTTGGTGTGAGGACGGGAGGCCGGAGTTTGGTGTAAGGACGGGAGGCCGGAGTTTGGTGTGAGGGCGGGAGGCCGGAGTTTGGTGTGAGGACGGGAGGCGCGAGTTTGGTGTGAGGAAGGGAGGCCGGAGTCTGGTGTGAGGACGGGAGGCCGTAGTTTGGTGTGAGGACGGGAGGCCGGAGTTTGGTGTAAGGACGGGAGGCCGGAGTTTGGTGTGAGGACGGGGGGCCGGAGTTTGGTGTGAGGACGGGAGGCCGGAGTTTGGTGTAAGGACGGGAGGCCGGAGTTTGGTGTGAGGGCGAGAGGCCGGAGTTTGGTGTGAGGACGGGAGGCCCGAGTTTGGTGTGAGGACGGGAGGCCGGAGTTTGGTGTGAGGACGGGAGGCCGGAGTTTGGTGTGAGGACGGGAGGCCGGAGTTTGGTGTGAGGACGGGAGGCCGGAGTTTGGTGTGAGGACGGGAGGCCGGAGTTTGGTGTAAGGACGGGAGGCCGGAGTTTGGTGTAAGGACGGGAGGCCGGAGTTTGGTGTGAGGACGGGAGGCCGGAGTTTGGTGTGAGGACGGGAGGCCGGAGTTTGGTGTGAGGACGGGAGGCCGGAGTTTGGTGTGAGGACGGGAGGCCGGAGTTTGGTGTGAGGACGGGAGGCCGGAGTTTGGTGTGAGGACGGGAGGCGGGAGCTTGGTGTGAGGACGGGAGGCCGGAGTTTGGTGTGAGGACGGGAGGCGGGAGCTTGGTGTGAGAACGGGAGGCCGGAGTTTGGTGTGAGGACGGGAGGCGGGAGCTTGGTGTGAGGACGGGAGGCCGGAGTTTGGTGTGAGGACGGGAGGCAGGAGTTTGGTGTGAGGACGGGAGGCGGGAGCTTGGTGTGAGGACGGGAGGCCGGAGTTTGGTGTGAGGACGGGAGGCCGGAGTTTGGTGTGAGGACGGGAGGCCGGAGTTTGGTGTGAGGACGGGAGGCCGGAATTTGGTGTGAGGACGGGAGGCCGGAGTTTGGTGTGAGGGCGGGAGGCCGGAGTTTGGTGTGAGAACGGGAGGCCGGAGTTTGGTGTGAGGACGGGAGGCCGGAGTTTGGTGTGAGGGCGGGAGGCCGGAGTTTGGTGTGAGGACGGGAGGCCGGAGTTTGGTGTGAGGACGGGAGGCAGGAGTTTGGTGTGAGGACGGGAGGCTGGAGTTTGGTGTGAGGGCGGGAGGCCGGAGTTTGGTGTGAGGACGGGAGGCCGGAGTTTGATGTGAGGACGGGAGGCCGGAGATTGGTGTGAGGACGGGAGGCCGGAGTTTGGTGTGAGGACGGGAGGCGGGAGCTTGGTGTGAGGACGGGAGGCCGGAGCTTGGTGTGAGGACGGGAGGCCGGAGTTTGGTGTGAGGACGGGAGGCCGGAGTTTGGTGTGAGGACGGGGGGCCGGAGTTTGGTGTGAGGACGGGAGGCCGGAGTTTGGTGTAAGGACGGGAGGCTGGAGTTTGGTGTGAGGGCGGGAGGCCGGAGTTTGGTGTGAGGACGGGAGGCCCGAGTTTGGTGTGAGGACGGGAGGCCGGAGTTTGGTGTGAGGACGGGAGGCCGGAGTTTGGTGTGAGGACGGGAGGCCGGAGTTTGGTGTGAGGACGGGAGGCCGGAGTTTGGTGTGAGGACGGGAGGCCGGAGTTTGGTGTAAGGACGGGAGGCCGGAGTTTGGTGTGAGGACGGGAGGCGGGAGCTTGGTGTGAGGACGGGAGGCCGGAGCTTGGTGTGAGGACGGGAGGCTGGAGTTTGGTGTGAGGGCGGGAGGCCGGAGTTTGGTGTGAGGACGGGAGGCCCGAGCTTGGTGTGAGGACGGGAGGCCGGAGTTTGGTGTGAGGACGGGAGGCCGGAGTTTGGTGTGAGGACGGGGGGCCGGAGTTTGGTGTGAGGACGGGAGGCCGGAGTTTGGTGTAAGGACGGGAGGCTGGAGTTTGGTGTGAGGGCGGGAGGCCGGAGTTTGGTGTGAGGACGGGAGGCCCGAGTTTGGTGTGAGGACGGGAGGCCGGAGTTTGGTGTGAGGACGGGAGGCCGGAGTTTGGTGTGAGGACGGGAGGCCGGAGTTTGGTGTGAGGACGGGAGGCCGGAGTTTGGTGTGAGGACGGGAGGCCGGAGTTTGGTGTAAGGACGGGAGGCCGGAGTTTGGTGTGAGGACGGGAGGCGGGAGCTTGGTGTGAGGACGGGAGGCCGGAGCTTGGTGTGAGGACGGGAGGCTGGAGTTTGGTGTGAGGACGTGAGGCCGGAGTTTGGTGTGAGGACGGGGGGCCGGAGTTTGGTGTGAGGACGGGAGGCCGGAGTTTGGTGTAAGGACGGGAGGCCGGAGTTTGGTGTAAGGACGGGAGGCCGGAGTTTGGTGTGAGGGCGGGAGGCCGGAGTTTGGTGTGAGGACGGGAGGCGCGAGTTTGGTGTGAGGAAGGGAGGCCGGAGTCTGGTGTGAGGACGGGAGGCCGTAGTTTGGTGTGAGGACGGGAGGCCGGAGTTTGGTGTAAGGACGGGAGGCCAGAGTTTGGTGTGAGGACGGGGGGCCGGAGTTTGGTGTGAGGACGGGAGGCCGGAGTTTGGTGTAAGGACGGGAGGCCGGAGTTTGGTGTGAGGGCGAGAGGCCGGAGTTTGGTGTGAGGACGGGAGGCCCGAGTTTGGTGTGAGGACGGGAGGCCGGAGTTTGGTGTGAGGACGGGAGGCCGGAGTTTGGTGTGAGAACGGGAGGCCGGAGTTTGGTGTGAGGACGGGAGGCCGGAGTTTGGTGTGAGGACGGGAGGCCGGAGTTTGGTGTAAGGACGGGAGGCCGGAGTTTGGTGTAAGGACGGGAGGCCGGAGTCTGGTGTGAGGACGGGAGGCCGGAGTTTGGTGTGAGGACGGGAGGCCGGAGTTTGGTGTGAGGACGGGAGGCCGGAGTTTGGTGTGAGGACGGGAGGCCGGAGTTTGGTGTGAGGACGGGAGGCCGGAGTTTGGTGTGAGGACGGGAGGCGGGAGCTTGGTGTGAGGACGGGAGGCCGGAGTTTGGTGTGAGGACGGGAGGCGGGAGCTTGGTGTGAGAACGGGAGGCCGGAGTTTGGTGTGAGGACGGGAGGCGGGAGCTTGGTGTGAGGACGGGAGGCCGGAGTTTGGTGTGAGGACGGGAGGCAGGAGTTTGGTGTGAGGACGGGAGGCGGGAGCTTGGTGTGAGGACGGGAGGCCGGAGTTTGGTGTGAGGACGGGAGGCCGGAGTTTGGTGTGAGGACGGGAGGCCGGAGTTTGGTGTGAGGACGGGAGGCCGGAATTTGGTGTGAGGACGGGAGGCCGGAGTTTGGTGTGAGGGCGGGAGGCCGGAGTTTGGTGTGAGAACGGGAGGCCGGAGTTTGGTGTGAGGACGGGAGGCCGGAGTTTGGTGTGAGGGCGGGAGGCCGGAGTTTGGTGTGAGGACGGGAGGCCGGAGTTTGGTGTGAGGACGGGAGGCAGGAGTTTGGTGTGAGGACGGGAGGCAGGAGCTTAGTGTGAGGCCGGAGTTTGGTGTGAGAACGGGAGGCGGGAGCTTGGTGTGAGGACGGGAGGCCGGAGTTTGGTGTGAGGACGGGATGCCGGAGTTTGGTGTGAGGACGGGAGGCAGGAGTTTGGTGTGAGGACGGGAGGCAGGAGCTTGGTGTGAGGACGGGAGGCCGGAGTTTGGTGTGAGGACGGGAGGCGGGAGCTTGGTGTGAGGACGGGAGGCCGGAGTTTGGTGTGAGGACGGGAGGCCGGAGTTTGGTGTGAGGACGGGAGACCGGAGTTTGGTGTGAGGACGGGAGGCCGGAGTTTGGTGTGAGGACGGGAGGCCGGAGTTTGGTGTGAGGACGGGAGGCGGGAGCTTGGTGTGAGGACGGGAGGCCGGAGTTTGGTGTGAGGACGGGAGGCCGGAGTTTGGTGTGAGGACGGGAGGCGGGAGCTTGGTGTGAGGACGGGAGGCCGGAGTTTGGTGTGAGGACGGGAGGCCGGAGCTTGGTGTGAGGACGGGAGGCCGGAGTTTGGTGTGAGGACGGGAGGCAGGAGTTTGGTGTGAGGACGGGAGGCAGGAGTTTGGTGTGAGGACGGGAGGCCGGAGTTTGGTGTGAGGACGGGAGGCCGGAGTTTGGTGTGAGGACGGGAGGCCGGAGCTTGGTGTGAGGACGGGAGGCCGGAGTTTGGTGTGAGGACGGGAGGCGGGAGCTTGGTGTGAGGACGTGAGGTTGGAATTTAGTGTAAGGACGGGAGGCCGGAGTTTGGTGTGAAGACGGGAGGCCGGAGTTTGGTGTGAGGACGGGAGGCCGGAGTTTGGTGCGAGGACGGGAGGCCGGAGTTTGCTGTGAGGACGGGAGGCCGGAGTTTGGTGTGAGGACGGGAGGCCGGAGTTTGGTGTGAGGACGGGAGGCCGGAGTTTGGTGTGAGGACGGGAGGCGGGAGCTTGGTGTGAGGACGGGAGGCCGGAGTTTGGTGTGAGGACGGGAGGCGGGAGCTTGGTGTGAGAACGGGAGGCCGGAGTTTGGTGTGAGGACGGGAGGCGGGAGCTTGGTGTGAGGACGGGAGGCCGGAGTTTGGTGTGAGGACGGGAGGCAGGAGTTTGGTGTGAGGACGGGAGGCGGGAGCTTGGTGTGAGGACGGGAGGCCGGAGTTTGGTGTGAGGACGGGAGGCCGGAGTTTGGTGTAAGGACGGGAGGCGGGAGTTTGGTGTGAGGACGGGAGGCCGGAATTTGGTGTGAGGACGGGAGGCGGGAGTTTGGTGTGAGGGCGGGAGGCCGGAGTTTGGTGTGAGAACGGGAGGCCGGAGTTTGGTGTGAGGACGGGAGGCCGGAGTTTGGTGAGAGGGCGGGAGGCCGGAGTTTGGTGTGAGGACGGGAGGCCGGAGTTTGGTGTGAGGACGGGAGGCAGGAGTTTGGTGTGAGGACGGGAGGCAGGAGCTTGGTGTGAGGCCGGAGTTTGGTGTGAGGACGGGAGGCGGGAGCTTGGTGTGAGGACGGGAGGCCGGAGTTTGGTGTGAGGACGGGATGCCGGAGTTTGGTGTGAGGACGGGAGGCAGGAGTTTGGTGTGAGGACGGGAGGCAGGAGCTTGGTGTGAGGACGGGAGGCCGGAGTTTGGTGTGAGGACGGGAGGCGGGAGCTTGGTGTGAGGACGGGAGGCCGGAGTTTGGTGTGAGGACGGGAGGCCGGAGTTTGGTGTGAGGACGGGAGACCGGAGTTTGGTGTGAGGACGGGAGGCCGGAGTTTGGTGTGAGGACGGGAGGCCGGAGTTTGGTGTGAGGACGGGAGGCGGGAGCTTGGTGTGAGGACGGGAGGCCGGAGTTTGGTGTGAGGACGGGAGGCCGGAGTTTGGTGTGAGGACGGGAGGCGGGAGCTTGGTGTGAGGACGGGAGGCCGGAGTTTGGTGTGAGGACGGGAGGCCGGAGCTTGGTGTGAGGACGGGAGGCCGGAGTTTGGTGTGAGGACGGGAGGCAGGAGTTTGGTGTGAGGACGGGAGGCAGGAGTTTGGTGTGAGGACGGGAGGCCGGAGTTTGGTGTGAGGACGGGAGGCCGGAGTTTGGTGTGAGGACGGGAGGCCGGAGCTTGGTGTGAGGACGGGAGGCCGGAGTTTGGTGTGAGGACGGGAGGCGGGAGCTTGGTGTGAGGACGTGAGGTTGGAATTTAGTGTAAGGACGGGAGGCCGGAGTTTGGTGTGAAGACGGGAGGCCGGAGTTTGGTGTGAGGACGGGAGGCCGGAGTTTGGTGTGAGGACGGGAGGCCGGAGTTTGGTGTGAGGACGGGAGGCAGGAGCTTGGTGTGAGGACGGGAGGCAGGAGTTTGGTGTGAGGACGGGAGGCCGGCGCTTGGTGTGAGGACGGGAGGCCGGAGTTTGGTGTGAGGACGGGAGGCAGGAGTTTGGTGTGAGGACGGGATGCCGGAGTTTGGTGTGAGGACGGAAGGCGGGAGTTTGGTGTGAGGACGGGAGGCGGGAGCTTGGTGTGAGGACGGGAGGCAGGAGTTTGGTGTCAGGACGGGAGGCCGGAGTTTGGTGTCAGGACGGGAGGCCGGAGTTTGGTGTGAGGACGGGAGGCCGGAGTTTGGTGTGAGGACGGGAGGCCGGAGTTTGGTGTGAGGACGGGAGGCCGGAGTTTGGTGTAAGGACGGGAGGCCGGAGTTTGGTGTGAGGACGGGAGGCCGCAGTTTGGTGTGAGGACGGGAAGCCGGAGTTTGGTGTGAGGACGAGAGGCAGGAGTTTGGTGTGAGGACGGGAGGCCGGAGTTTGGTGTGAGGACGGGAGGCCGGAGTTTGGTGTGAGGACGGGAGGCCGGAGTTTGGTGTGAGGACGGGAGGCCGGAGCTTGGTGTGAGGACGGGAGGCCGGAGTTTGGTGTGAGGACGGGAGGCAGGAGTGTTGTGTGAGGACGGGAGGCCGGAGTTTGGTGTGAGGACGGGAGGCCGGAGTTTGGTGTGAGGACGGGAGGCCGGAGTTTGGTGTGAGGACGGGGGGCCGGAGTTTGGTGTGAGGACGGGAGACGGGAGTTTGGTGTGAGGACGGGAGGCCGGAGTTTGGTGTGAGGACGGGAGGCGGGAGCTTGGTGTGAGGACGGGAGGCCGGAGTTTGGTGTGAGGACGGGAGGCCGGAGTTTGGTGTAAGGACGGGAGGCGGGAGTTTGGTGTGAGGACGGGAGGCCGGAGTTTGGTGTGAGGACGGGAGGCGGGAGCTTGGTGTGAGGACGGGAGGCCGGAGTTTGGTGTGAGGACGGGAGGCGGGAATTTGGTGTGAGGACGGGAGGCCGGAGTTTGGTGTGAGGACGGGAGGCCGGAGTTTGGTGTGAGGACGGGAGGCCGGAGTTTGGTGTGAGGACGGGAGGCCGGAGTTTGGTGTGAGGACGGGAGGTCAAAGTTTGGTGTGAGGACGGGAGGCCGGAGTTTGGTGTGAGGACGGGAGGCCGGAGTTTGGTGTGAGGACGGGGGGCCGGAGTTTGGTGTGAGGACGGGAGACGGGAGTTTGGTGTGAGGACGGGAGGCCGGAGTTTGGTGTGAGGACGGGAGGCGGGAGCTTGGTGTGAGGACGGGAGGCGGGAATTTGGTGTGAGGACGGGAGGCCGGAGTTTGGTGTGAGGACGGGAGGCCGGAGTTTGGTGTGAGGACGGGAGGCCGCAGTTTGGTGTGAGGACGGGAGGCCGGAGTTTGGTGTGAGGACGGGAGGTCAAAGTTTGGTGTGAGGACGGGAGGCCGGAGTTTGGTGTGAGGACGGGAGGCCGGAGTTTGGTGTGAGGACGGGAGGCCGGAGTTTGGTGTGAGGACGGGAGGCCGGAGTTTGGTGTGAGGACGGGAGGTCAAAGTTTGGTGTGAGGACGGGAGGCCGGAGTTTGGTGTGAGGACGGGAGGCCGGAGTTTGGTGTGAGGACGGGAGGCCGGAGTTTGGTGTGAGGACGGGAGGCCGGAGTTTGGTGTGAGAACGGGAGGCAGGAGTTTGGTGTGAGGACGGGAGGCAGGAGTTTGGTGTGAGGACGGGAGGCCGGAGTTTGGTGTGAGGACGGGAGGCCGGAGTTTGGTGTGAGGACGGGAGGAAGGAGTTTGGTGTGAGGACGGGAGGCCGGAGTTTGGTGTGAGGACGGGAGGCCGGAGTTTGGTGTGAGGACGGGAGGCCGGAGTTTGGTGTGAGGACGGGAGGCCGGAGTTTGGTGTGAGGACGGGAGGCCGGAGTTTGGTGTGAGGACGGGAGGCCGGAGTTTGGTGTGAGGACGGGAGGCCGGAGTTTGGTGTGAGGACGGGAGGCCGGAGTTTGGTGTGAGGACGGGAGGCCGGAGTTTGGTGTGAGGGCGGGAGGCCGGAGTTTGGTGTGAGAACGGGAGGCCGGAGTTTGGTGTGAGGACGGGAGGCCGGAGTTTGGTGAGAGGGCGGGAGGCCGGAGTTTGGTGTGAGGACGGGAGGCCGGAGTTTGGTGTGAGGACGGGAGGCAGGAGTTTGGTGTGAGGACGGGAGGCAGGAGCTTGGTGTGAGGCCGGAGTTTGGTGTGAGGACGGGAGGCGGGAGCTTGGTGTGAGGACGGGAGGCCGGAGTTTGGTGTGAGGACGGGATGCCGGAGTTTGGTGTGAGGACGGGAGGCAGGAGTTTGGTGTGAGGACGGGAGGCAGGAGCTTGGTGTGAGGACGGGAGGCCGGAGTTTGGTGTGAGGACGGGAGGCGGGAGCTTGGTGTGAGGACGGGAGGCCGGAGTTTGGTGTGAGGACGGGAGGCCGGAGTTTGGTGTGAGGACGGGAGACCGGAGTTTGGTGTGAGGACGGGAGGCCGGAGTTTGGTGTGAGGACGGGAGGCCGGAGTTTGGTGTGAGGACGGGAGGCGGGAGCTTGGTGTGAGGACGGGAGGCCGGAGTTTGGTGTGAGGACGGGAGGCCGGAGTTTGGTGTGAGGACGGGAGGCGGGAGCTTGGTGTGAGGACGGGAGGCCGGAGTTTGGTGTGAGGACGGGAGGCCGGAGCTTGGTGTGAGGACGGGAGGCCGGAGTTTGGTGTGAGGACGGGAGGCAGGAGTTTGGTGTGAGGACGGGAGGCAGGAGTTTGGTGTGAGGACGGGAGGCCGGAGTTTGGTGTGAGGACGGGAGGCCGGAGTTTGGTGTGAGGACGGGAGGCCGGAGCTTGGTGTGAGGACGGGAGGCCGGAGTTTGGTGTGAGGACGGGAGGCGGGAGCTTGGTGTGAGGACGTGAGGTTGGAATTTAGTGTAAGGACGGGAGGCCGGAGTTTGGTGTGAAGACGGGAGGCCGGAGTTTGGTGTGAGGACGGGAGGCCGGAGTTTGGTGTGAGGACGGGAGGCCGGAGTTTGGTGTGAGGACGGGAGGCAGGAGCTTGGTGTGAGGACGGGAGGCAGGAGTTTGGTGTGAGGACGGGAGGCCGGCGCTTGGTGTGAGGACGGGAGGCCGGAGTTTGGTGTGAGGACGGGAGGCAGGAGTTTGGTGTGAGGACGGGATGCCGGAGTTTGGTGTGAGGACGGAAGGCGGGAGTTTGGTGTGAGGACGGGAGGCGGGAGCTTGGTGTGAGGACGGGAGGCAGGAGTTTGGTGTCAGGACGGGAGGCCGGAGTTTGGTGTCAGGACGGGAGGCCGGAGTTTGGTGTGAGGACGGGAGGCCGGAGTTTGGTGTGAGGACGGGAGGCCGGAGTTTGGTGTGAGGACGGGAGGCCGGAGTTTGGTGTAAGGACGGGAGGCCGGAGTTTGGTGTGAGGACGGGAGGCCGCAGTTTGGTGTGAGGACGGGAAGCCGGAGTTTGGTGTGAGGACGAGAGGCAGGAGTTTGGTGTGAGGACGGGAGGCCGGAGTTTGGTGTGAGGACGGGAGGCCGGAGTTTGGTGTGAGGACGGGAGGCCGGAGTTTGGTGTGAGGACGGGAGGCCGGAGTTTGGTGTGAGGACGGGAGGCCGGAGTTTGGTGTGAGGACGGGAGGCAGGAGTGTTGTGTGAGGACGGGAGGCCGGAGTTTGGTGTGAGGACGGGAGGCCGGAGTTTGGTGTGAGGACGGGAGGCCGGAGTTTGGTGTGAGGACGGGGGGCCGGAGTTTGGTGTGAGGACGGGAGACGGGAGTTTGGTGTGAGGACGGGAGGCCGGAGTTTGGTGTGAGGACGGGAGGCGGGAGCTTGGTGTGAGGACGGGAGGCCGGAGTTTGGTGTGAGGACGGGAGGCCGGAGTTTGGTGTAAGGACGGGAGGCGGGAGTTTGGTGTGAGGACGGGAGGCCGGAGTTTGGTGTGAGGACGGGAGGCGGGAGCTTGGTGTGAGGACGGGAGGCCGGAGTTTGGTGTGAGGACGGGAGGCGGGAATTTGGTGTGAGGACGGGAGGCCGGAGTTTGGTGTGAGGACGGGAGGCCGGAGTTTGGTGTGAGGACGGGAGGCCGGAGTTTGGTGTGAGGACGGGAGGCCGGAGTTTGGTGTGAGGACGGGAGGTCAAAGTTTGGTGTGAGGACGGGAGGCCGGAGTTTGGTGTGAGGACGGGAGGCCGGAGTTTGGTGTGAGGACGGGGGGCCGGAGTTTGGTGTGAGGACGGGAGACGGGAGTTTGGTGTGAGGACGGGAGGCCGGAGTTTGGTGTGAGGACGGGAGGCGGGAGCTTGGTGTGAGGACGGGAGGCGGGAATTTGGTGTGAGGACGGGAGGCCGGAGTTTGGTGTGAGGACGGGAGGCCGGAGTTTGGTGTGAGGACGGGAGGCCGCAGTTTGGTGTGAGGACGGGAGGCCGGAGTTTGGTGTGAGGACGGGAGGTCAAAGTTTGGTGTGAGGACGGGAGGCCGGAGTTTGGTGTGAGGACGGGAGGCCGGAGTTTGGTGTGAGGACGGGAGGCCGGAGTTTGGTGTGAGGACGGGAGGCCGGAGTTTGGTGTGAGGACGGGAGGTCAAAGTTTGGTGTGAGGACGGGAGGCCGGAGTTTGGTGTGAGGACGGGAGGCCGGAGTTTGGTGTGAGGACGGGAGGCCGGAGTTTGGTGTGAGGACGGGAGGCCGGAGTTTGGTGTGAGAACGGGAGGCAGGAGTTTGGTGTGAGGACGGGAGGCAGGAGTTTGGTGTGAGGACGGGAGGCCGGAGTTTGGTGTGAGGACGGGAGGCCGGAGTTTGGTGTGAGGACGGGAGGAAGGAGTTTGGTGTGAGGACGGGAGGCCGGAGTTTGGTGTGAGGACGGGAGGCCGGAGTTTGGTGTGAGGACGGGAGGCCGGAGTTTGGTGTGAGGACGGGAGGCCGGAGTTTGGTGTGAGGACGGGAGGCCGGAGTTTGGTTTTAGGACGGGAGGCCGGAGTTTGGTGTGAGGACGGGAGGCCGGAGTTTAGTGTGAGGCCGGAGTTTGGTGTGAGGACGGGAGGCCGGAGTTTGGTGTGAGGACGGGAGGCAGGAGTGTTGTGTGAGGACGGGAGGCCGGAGTTTGGTGTGAGGACGGGGGGCCGGAGTTTGGTGTGAGGACGGGAGACGGGAGTTTGGTGTGAGGACGGGAGGCCGGAGTTTGGTGTGAGGACGGGAGGCGGGAGCTTGGTGTGAGGACGGGAGGCGGGAATTTGGTGTGAGGACGGGAGGCCGGAGTTTGGTGTGAGGACGGGAGGCCGGAGTTTGGTGTGAGGACGGGAGGCCGCAGTTTGGTGTGAGGACGGGAGGCCGGAGTTTGGTGTGAGGACGGGAGGTCAAAGTTTGGTGTGAGGACGGGAGGCCGGAGTTTGGTGTGAGGACGGGAGGCCGGAGTTTGGTGTGAGGACGGGAGGCCGGAGTTTGGTGTGAGGACGGGAGGCCGGAGTTTGGTGTGAGGACGGGAGGTCAAAGTTTGGTGTGAGGACGGGAGGCCGGAGTTTGGTGTGAGGACGGGAGGCCGGAGTTTGGTGTGAGGACGGGAGGCCGGAGTTTGGTGTGAGGACGGGAGGCCGGAGTTTGGTGTGAGAACGGGAGGCAGGAGTTTGGTGTGAGGACGGGAGGCAGGAGTTTGGTGTGAGGACGGGAGGCCGGAGTTTGGTGTGAGGACGGGAGGCCGGAGTTTGGTGTGAGGACGGGAGGAAGGAGTTTGGTGTGAGGACGGGAGGCCGGAGTTTGGTGTGAGGACGGGAGGCCGGAGTTTGGTTTTAGGACGGGAGGCCGGAGTTTGGTGTGAGGACGGGAGGCCGGAGTTTAGTGTGAGGCCGGAGTTTGGTGTGAGGACGGGAGGCCGGAGTTTGGTGTGAGGACGGGAGGCAGGAGTGTTGTGTGAGGACGGGAGGCCGGAGTTTTTCGTGTGAGGACGGTGTTGTAGCCTGGCCCGGATACGTGTCAATGAGACGAGCGAGATATCAGGTAGATTCCATTGAGGTTTTATTTCACCTTGTTACATTCGTACATCACGACTGCCAAGTACCGATGTTAAGAGACGACTCGCAAGTGACGACTGCCCGTCGCACACAGTGACCGCGAGTGTACAGTTCCGAAAATAGGCCACTGCTCAAACTACTACTCATAGCACGGTGCTCATTGTGGTTCTACCTAATGGTTAACACTGGATCGGGATCCAAATCTATGACAGACGGGAGGCCGGATTTTGGTGTGAGGACGGGAGGCTGGAATTTGGTGCAAGGACGGGATGCCGGAGTTTGGTGTGAGGACGGGAGACTGGAGTTTGGTGTAAGGACGGGAGGCCGGAGTTTGGTGTGAGGACGGGAGGCCCGAGTTTGGTGTGAGGACGGGAGGCAGGAGTTTGTTGTGAGGACGGGATGCCGGAGTTTGGTGTGAGGACGGGAGGCAGGAGTTTGTTGTGAGGACGGGAGGCCGGAGTTTGGTCTGAGGACGGGAGGTCGGAGTTTGGTGTGAGGACGGGAGGTCGGAGTTTGGTGTGAGGACGGGAGGCAGGAGTTTGTTGTGAGGACGGGAGGCCGGAGTTTGTTGTGAGGACGGGAGGCCGGAGTTTGGTGTGAGGACGGGAGGCCGGAGTTTGGTGTGCGGACGGGAGGTCGGAGTTTGGTGTGAGGACGGGAGGCCGGAGTTTGGTGTGAGGACGGGAGGCCGGAGTTTGGTGTGAGGACGGGAGGTCGGAGTTTGGTGTGAGGACGGGAGGTCGGAGTTTGGTGTGAGGACGGGAGGCCCGAGTTTGGTGTGAGGACGGGAGGCAGGAGTTTGTTGTGAGGACGGGAGGCCGGAGTTTGGTGTGAGGACGGGAGGCCGGAGTTTGGTGTGAGGACGGGAGGTCGGAGTTTGGTGTAAGGACGGGAGGCCCGAGTTTGGTGTGAGGACGGGAGGCAGGAGTTTGTTGTGAGGACGGGAGGCCGGAGTTTGGTGTGAGGCCGGAGTTTGGTTTAAGGACGGGAGGCCGGAGTTTGGTGTGAGGACGGGAGGCAGAAGTTTGGTGTGAGGACGGGAGGCCGGAGTTTGGTGTGAGGACGGGAGGCCGGAGTTTGGTTTTAGGACGGGAGGCCGGAGTTTGGTGTAAGGACGGGAGGCCGGAGTTTGGTGTAAGGACGGGAGGCCGGAGTTTGGTGTAAGGACGGGAGGCCGGAGTTTGGTGTGAGAACGGGAGGCCGGAGTTTGGTGTGAGGACGGGAGGCCGAAGTTTGGTGTGAGGACGGGAGGCCGGAGTTTGGTGTGAGGACGGGAGGCCGGAGTTTGGTGTGAGGACGGGAGGCCGGAGTTTGGTGTGAGGACGGGAGGCAGGAGTTTGGTATGAGGACGGGAGGCTGGAGTTTGGTGTGAGGACGGGAGGCCGGAGTTTGGTGTGAGGACGGGAGGCCGGAGTTTGGTGTGAGGACGGGAGGCCGGAGCTTGGTGTGAGGACGGGAGGCCGGAGTTTGGTGTGAGGACGGGAGGCCGGAGTTTGGTGTGAGGACGGGAGGCCGGAGTTTGGTGTGAGGACGGGAGGCAGGAGTTTGGTGTGAGGACGGGAGGCCGGAGTTTGGTGTGAGGACGGGAGGCCGGAGTTTGGTGTGAGGACGGGAGGCCGGAGTTTGGTGTGACGACGTGAGGCCGGAGTTTGGTGTGAGGACGGGAGGCCGGAGTTTGGTGTGAGGACGGGAGGCCGGAGTTTGGTGTGAGGACGGGAGGCCGGAGTTTGGTGTGAGGACGGGAGGCAGGAGTTTGGTGTGAGGACGGGAGGCCGGAGTTTGGTGTGAGGACGGGAGGCCGGAGTTTGGTGTGAGGACGGGAGGCCGGAGTTTGGTTTTAGGACGGGAGGCCGGAGTTTGGTGTAAGGACGGGAGGCCGGAGTTTGGTGTAAGGACGGGAGGCCGGAGTTTGGTGTAAGGACGGGAGGCCGGAGTTTGGTGTGAGAACGGGAGGCCGGAGTTTGGTGTGAGGACGGGAGGCCGAAGTTTGGTGTGAGGACGGGAGGCCGGAGTTTGGTGTGAGGACGGGAGGCCGGAGTTTGGTGTGAGGACGGGAGGCCGGAGTTTGGTGTGAGGACGGGAGGCAGGAGTTTGGTGTGAGGAGGGGAGGCCGGAGTTTGGTGTGAGGACGGGAGGCCGGAGTTTGGTGTGAGGACGGGAGGCCGGAGTTTGGTGTGAGGACGGGAGGCCGGAGCTTGGTGTGAGGACGGGAGGCCGGAGTTTGGTGTGAGGACGGGAGGCCGGAGTTTGGTGTGAGGACGGGAGGCCGGAGTTTGGTGTGAGGACGGGAGGCAGGAGTTTGGTGTGAGGACGGGAGGCCGGAGTTTGGTGTGAGGACGGGAGGCCGGAGTTTGGTGTGAGGACGGGAGGCCGGAGTTTGGTGTGACGACGTGAGGCCGGAGTTTGGTGTGAGGACGGGAGGCCGGAGTTTGGTGTGAGGACGGGAGGCCGGAGTTTGGTGTGAGGACGGGAGGCCGGAGTTTGGTGTGAGGACGGGAGGCAGGAGTTTGGTGTGAGGACGGGAGGCCGGAGTTTGGTGTGAGGACGGGAGGCCGGAGTTTGGTGTGAGGACGGGAGGCCGGAGTTTGGTGTGAGGACGGGAGGCCGGAGCTTGGTGTGAGGACGGGAGGCCGGAGTTTGGTGTGAGGACGGGAGGCCGGAGTTTGGTGTGAGGACGGGAGGCCGGAGTTTGGTGTGAGGACGGGAGGCCGGAGTTTGGTGTGAGGACGGGAGGCAGAAGTTTGATGTGAGGACGGGAGGCCGGAGTTTGGTGTGACGACGGGAGGCCGGAGTTTGGTTTTAGGACGGGAGGCCGGAGTTTGGTGTGAGGACGGGAGGCCGGAGTTTGGTGTGAGGACGGGAGGCCGGAGTTTGGTGTGAGGACGGGAGGCAGGAGTTTGGTGTGAGGACGGGAGGCCGGAGTTTGGTGTGAGGACGGGAGGCCTGACGGTGACATTTCACTAGTAATTTGTCTATCATATATATCATCTTGGATAGATCTCTATGACGGGTATTACCTTAGACCGCTCTGTACTATATATAGATAGCCCTTGGATAGGTCTCTATTACGTGTATTACCTTAGACCGCTCTGTACTATATAGATCACCTTTGATAGGCCTCTATTACGTGTATTACCTTAGACCGCTCTGTACTATATAGATCACCTTTGATAGGCCTCTATTACGTGTATTACCTTAGACCGCTCTGTACTATATAGATCACCTTGGATAGGCCTCTATTACGTGTATTACCTTAGACCGCTCTGTACTATATAGATCACCTTGGATAGGTCTCTGTTACGTGCATTACCTTAGACCGCTCTGTACTATATAGATCACCTTGGATAGGTCTCTATTACGTGCATTACCTTAGACCGCTCTGTACTATATAGATCACCTTGGATAGGTCTCTATTACGTGCATTACCTTAGACCGCTCTGTACTATATAAATCACCTTGGATAGGTCTCTATTACGTGTATTACCTTAGACCGCTCTGTACTATATAGATCACCTTGGATAGGCCTCTATTACGTGTATTACCTTAGACCGCTCTGTACTATATAGATCACCTTGGATAGGCCTCTATTACGTGCATTACCTTAGACCGCTCTGTACTATATAGATCACCTTGGATAGGTCTCTATTACGTGCATTACCTTAGACCGCTCTGTACTATATAAATCACCTTGGATAGGTCTCTATTACGTGTATTACCTTAGACCGCTCTGTACTATATAGATCACCTTGGATAGGCCTCTATTACGTGTATTACCTTAGACCGCTCTGTACTATATAGATCACCTTGGATAGGCCTCTATTACGTGTATTAGCTTAGACCGCTCTGTACTATATAGATCACCTTGGATAGATCTCTATTACGTGCATTACCTTAGACCGCTCTGTACTATATAGATCACCTTGGATAGGTCTCTATTACGTGCATTACCTTAGACCGCTCTGTACTATATGAATCACCTTGGATAGGTCTCTATTACGTGTATTACCTTAGACCGCTCTGTACTATATAGATCACCTTGGATAGGCCTCTATTACGTGTATTACCTTAGACCGCTCTGTACTATATAGATCACCTTGGATAGGCCTCTATTACGTGTATTACCTTAGACCGCTCTGTACTATATAGATCACCTTTGATAGGCCTCTATTATGTGTATTACCTTAGACCGCTCTGTACTATATAGATCACCTTGGATAGGCCTCTATTACGTGCATTACCTTAGACCGCTCTGTACTATATAGATCACCTTGGATAGGCCTCTATTACGTGTATTAGCTTAGACCGCTCTGTACTATATAGATCACCTTGGATAGATCTCTATTACGTGCATTACCTTAGACCGCTCTGTACTATATAGATCACCTTGGATAGATCTCTATTACGTGCATTACCTTAGACCGCTCTGTACTATATAGATCACCTTGGATAGGCCTCTATTACGTGCATTACCTTAGACCGCTCTGTACTATATAGATCACCTTTGATAGGCCTCTATTACGTGTATTAGCTTACACCGCTCTGTACTATATAGATCACCTTGGATAGGCCTTTATTACGTGTATTAGCTTAGACCGCTCTGTACTATATAGATCACCTTGGATAGATCTCTATTACGTGCATTACCTTAGACCGCTCTGTACTATATAGATCACCTTTGATAGGCCTCCATTACGTGTATTACCTTAGACCGCTCTGTACTATATAGATCACCTTGGATAGGCCTCTATTACGTGTATTACCTTAGACCGCTCTGTACTATATAGATCACCTTGGATAGGCCTCTATTACGTGTATTACCGTAAACCGCTCTGTACTATATAGAGCACATTGGATAGGTCTCTATTACGTGTATTACCTTAGACCGCTCTGTACTATATAGATCACCGTTGATAGGCCTCCATTACGTGTATTACCTTAGACCGCTCTGTACTATATAGATCACCTTTGATAGGCCTCTATTACGTGTATTACCTTAGACCGCTCTGTACTATATAGATCACCTTGGATAGGCCTCTATTACGTGTATTACCTTAGACCGATCTGTACTATATAGATCACCTTGGATAGGCCTCTATTACGTGTATTAGCTTACACCGCTCTGTACTATATAGATCACCTTTGATAGGTCTCTATTACGTGTATTACCTTAGACCGCTCTGTACTATATAGATCACCTTGGATAGGCCTCTATTACGTGTATTACCTTAGACCGCTCTGTACTATATAGATCACCTTGGATAGGCCTCTATTACGTGTATTAGCTTACACCGCTCTGTACTATATAGATCACCGTTGATAGGCCTCCATTACGTGTATTACCTTAGACCGCTCTGTACTATATAGATCACCTTTGATAGGCCTCTATTACGTGTATTACCTTAGACCGCTCTGTACTATATAGATCACCTTGGATAGGCCTCTATTACGTGTATTACCTTAGACCGCTCTGTACTATATAGATCACCTTTGATAGGCCTCCATTACGTGTATTACCTTAGACCGCTCTGTACTATATAGATCACCTTTGATAGGCCTCTATTACGTGTATTACCTTAGACCGCTCTGTACTATATAGATCACCTTGGATAGGCCTCTATTACGTGTATTAGCTTACACCGCTCTGTACTATATAGATCACCGTTGATAGGCCTCCATTACGTGTATTACCTTAGACCGCTCTGTACTATATAGATCACCTTTGATAGGCCTCTATTACGTGTATTAGCTTAGATCGCTCTGTACTGTATAGATCACCTTTGATAGGCCTCTATTACGTGTATTACCTTAGACCGCTCTGTACTATATTGATCACCTTGGATAGATCTCTATTACGTGCATTACCTTAGACCGCTCTGTACTATATAGATCACCTTTGATAGGCCTCTATTACGTGTATTAGCTTACACCGCTCTGTACTATATAGATCACCTTGGATAGGCCTTTATTACGTGTATTAGCTTAGACCGCTCTGTACTATATACATCACCTTGGATAGATCTCTATTACGTGCATTACCTTAGACCGCTCTGTACTATATAGATCACCTTTGATAGGCCTCCATTACGTGTATTACCTTAGACCGCTCTGTACTATATAGATCACCTTGGATAGGCCTCTATTACGTGTATTACCTTAGACCGCTCTGTACTATATAGATCACCTTGGATAGGCCTCTATTACGTGTATTACCTTAGACCGCTCTGTACTATATAGAGCACCTTGGATAGGTCTCTATTACGTGTATTACCTTAGACCGCTCTGTACTATATAGATCACCGTTGATAGGCCTCCATTACGTGTATTACCTTAGACCGCTCTGTACTATATAGATCACCTTTGATAGGCCTCTATTACGTGTATTACCTTAGACCGCTCTGTACTATATAGATCACCTTGGATAGGCCTCTATTACGTGTATTAGCTTACACCGCTCTGTACTATATAGATCACCTTTGATAGGTCTCTATTACGTGTATTACCTTAGACCGCTCTGTACTATATAGATCACCTTGGATAGGCCTCTATTACGTGTATTACCTTAGACCGCTCTGTACTATATAGATCACCTTGGATAGATCTCTATTACGTGCATTACCTTAGACCGCTCTGTACTATATAGATCACCTTGGATAGGCCTCTATTACGTGCATTACCTTAGACCGCTCTGTACTATATAGATCACCTTGGATAGGCCTCTATTACGTGTATTACCTTAGACCGCTCTGTACTATATAGATCACCTTGGATAGGCCTCTATTACGTGCATTACCTTAGACCGCTCTGTACTATATAGATCACCTTGGATAGGCCTCTATTACGTGCATTACCTTAGACCGCTCTGTACTATATAGATCACCTTGGATAGGTCTCTATTACGTGTATTACCTTAGACCGCTGTGCACTTAATAGATCACCTTGGATAGGTCTCTATTACGTGCATTACCTTAGACCGCTCTGTACTATATAGATCACCTTTGATAGGCCTCTATTACGTGCATTACCTTAGACCGCTCTGTAATATATAGATCACCTTTGATAGGCCTCTATTACGTGTATTAGCTTAGACCGCTCTGTACTATATAGATCACCTTGGATAGGCCTCTATTAGTGTATTACCTTAGACCGCTCTGTACTATATAGTTCACCTTGGATAGGCCTCTATTACGTGTATTACCTTAGACCGCTCTGTACTATATAGATCACCTTGGATAGGCCTCTATTACGTGTATTAGCTTAGACCGCTCTGTACTATATAGATCACCTTTGATAGGCCTCTATTACGTGTATTACCTTAGACCGCTCTGTACTATATAGATCACCTTGGATAGGCCTCTATTACGTGTATTAACTTAGACCGCTCTGTACTATATAGATCACCTTGGATAGGCCTCTATTACGTGTATTAGCTTAGACCGCTCTGTACTATATAGATCACTTTGGATAGGCCTCTATTACGTGCATTACCTTAGACCGCTCTGTACTATATAGATCACCTTGGATAGATCTCTATTACGTGTATTACCTTAGACCGCTCTGTACTATATAGATCACCTTGGATAGGCCTCTATTACGTGCATTACCTTAGACCGCTCTGTACTATATAGATCACCTTTGATAGATCTCTATTACGTGTATTACCTTAGACCGATCTGTACTATATAGATCACCTTGGAGAGGCCTCTATTACGTGTATAACCTTAGACCGCTCTGTACTATATAGATAACCTTTGATAGGCCTCCATTACGTGCATTACCTTAGACCGCTCTGTACTATATAGATCACCTTGGAAAGGCCTCTATTACGTGTATTACCTTAGACCGCTCTGTACTATATAGATCACCTTGGATAGGCCTCTATTACGTGCATTACCTTAGACCGCTCTGTACTATATAGATCACCTTGGATAGGCCTCTATTACGTGCATTACCTTAGACCGCTCTGTACTATATAGATCACCTTGGATAGGTCTCTAATACGTGTATTACCTTAGACCGCTCTGTACTTAATAGATCACCTTGGATAGGCCTCTATTACGTGTATTACCTTAGACCGCTCTGTACTATATAGATCACCTTTGATAGATCTCTATTACGTGTATTACCTCAGACCGCTCTGTACTATATAGATCACCTTGGATAGGCCTCTATTACGTGCATTACCTTAGACCGCTCTGTACTATATAGATCACCTTTGATAGATCTCTATTACGTGTATTACCTCAGACCGCTCTGTACTATATAGATCACCTTGGATAGGCCTCTATTACGTGCATTACCTTAGACCGCTCTGTACTATATAGATCACCTTTGATAGATCTCTATTACGTGTATTACCTTAGACCGCTCTGTACTATATAGATCACCTTGGATAGGCCTCTATTACGTGCATTACCTTAGACCGCTCTGTACTATATAGATCACCTTTGATTGGCCTCTATTACGTGTATTACCTTAGACCGCTCTGTACTATATAGATCACCTTGGATAGGCCTCTATTACGTGCATTACCTTAGACCGCTCTGTACTATATAGATCACCTTGGATAGGCCTCTATTATGTGTATTACCTTAGACCGCTCTGTACTATATAGATCACCTTGGATAGGCCTCTATTACGTGCATTACCTTAGACCGCTCTGTACTATATAGATCACCTTGGATAGGCCTCTATTACGTGCATTACCTTAGACCGCTCTGTACTATATAGATCACCTTGGATAGGCCTCTATTACGTGTATTACCTTAGACCGCTCTGTACTATATAGATCACCTTGGATAGGCCTCTATTACGTGCATTACCTTAGACCGCTCTGTACTATATAGATCACCTTGGATAGGCCTCTATTACGTGTATTACCTTAGACCGCTCTGTACTATATAGATCACCTTGGATAGGCCTCTATTACGTGCATTACCTTAGACCGCTCTGTACTATATAGATCACCTTGGATAGGTCTCTAATACGTGTATTACCTTAGACCGCTCTGTACTTAATAGATCACCTTGGATAGGCCTCTATTACGTGTATTACCTTAGACCGCTCTGTACTATATAGATCACCTTTGATAGATCTCTATTACGTGTATTACCTCAGACCGCTCTGTACTATATAGATCACCTTGGATAGGCCTCTATTACGTGCATTACCTTAGACCGCTCTGTACTATATAGATCACCTTTGATAGATCTCTATTACGTGTATTACCTTAGACCGCTCTGTACTATATAGATCACCTTGGAGAGGCCTCTATTACGTGTATTACCTTAGACCGCTCTGTACTATATAGATAACCTTTGATAGGCCTCCATTACGTGCATTACCTTAGACCGCTCTGTACTATATAGATCACCTTGGAAAGGCCTCTATTACGTGTATTACCTTAGACCGCTCTGTACTATATAGATCACCTTGGATAGGCCTCTATTACGTGCATTACCTTAGACCGCTCTGTACTATATAGATCACCTTGGATAGGCCTCTATTACGTGTATTACCTTAGACCGCTCTGTACTATATAGATCACCTTGGATAGGCCTCTATTACGTGTATTAGCTTAGACCGCTCTGTACTATATAGATCACCTTGGATAGGCCTCTATTACGTGCATTACCTTAGACCGCTCTGTACTATATAGATCACCTTGGATAGGTCTCTATTACGTGTATTACCTTAGACCGCTCTGTACTTAATAGATCACCTTGGAAAGGTCTCTATTACGTGTATTACCTTAGACCGCTCTGTACTATATAGATCACCTTGGATAGGTCTCTATTACGTGCATTACCTTAGACCGCTCTGTACTATATAGATCACCTTGGAGAGGCCTCTATTACGTGTATTACCTTAGACCGCTCTGTACTATATAGATCACCTTTGATAGGCCTCCATTACGTGCATTACCTTAGACCGCTCTATACTATATAGATCACCTTGGAAAGGCCTCTATTACGTGTATTACCTTAGACCGCTCTGTACTATATAGATCACCTTGGATAGGCCTCTATTACGTGCATTACCTTAGACCGCTCTGTACTATATAGATCACCTTGGATAGGCCTCTATTACGTGTATTACCTTAGACCGCTCTGTACTATATAGATCACCTTGGATAGGCCTCTATTACGTGCATTACCTTAGACCGCTCTGTACTATATAGGTCACCTTGGATAGGCCTCCATTACGTGCATTACCTTAGACCGCTCTGTACTATATAGATCACTTTGGAAAGGCCTCTATTACGTGTATTACCTTAGACCGCTCTGTACTATATAGATCACCTTGGATAGGCCTCTATTACGTGTATTACCTTAGACCGCTCTGTACTATATAGATCACCTTGGATAGGCCTCTATTAGGTGCATTACCTTAGACCGCTCTGTACTATATAGATCACCTTGGATAGGCCTCTATTACGTGTATTAGCTTAGACCGCTCTGTACTATATAGATCACCTTGGATAGGCCTCTATTACGTGTATTACCTTAGGCCGCTCTGTACTATATAGATCACCTTGCATAGGCCTCTATTACGTGTATTACCTTAGACCGCTCTGTACTATATAGATCACCTTGGATAGGCCTCTATTACGTGCATTACCTTAGACCGCTCTGTACTATATAGATCACCTTGGATAGGCCTCTATTACGTGTATTAGCTTAGACCGCTCTGTACTATATAGATCACCTTGGATAGGCCTCTATTACGTGTATTACCTTAGACCGCTCTGTACTATATAGATCACCTTGGATAGGCCTCTATTACGTGTATTAGCTTAGACCGCTCTGTACTATATAGATCACCTTGGATAGGCCTCTATTACGTGCATTACCTTAGACCGCTCTGTACTATATAGATCACCTTGGATAGGTCTCTATTACGTGCATTACCTTAGACCGCTCTGTATTTAATAGATCACCTTGGAAAGGTCTCTATTACGTGTATTACCTTAGACCGCTCTGTACTATATAGATCACCTTGGATAGGTCTCTATTACGTGCATTACCTTAGACCGCTCTGTACTATATAGATCACCTTTGATAGGCCTCTATTACGTGCATTACCTTAGACCGCTCTGTACTATATAGATCACCTTGGATAGGTCTCTATTACGTGCATTACCTTAGACCGCTCTGTACTATATAGATCACCTTTGATAGGCCTCTATTACGTGCATTACCTTAGACCGCTCTGTACTATATAGATCACTTTTGATAGGCCTCTATTACCTGTATTAGCTTAGACCGCTCTGTACTATATAGATCACCTTGGATCGGCCTCTATTACGTGTATTACCTTAGACCGCTCTGTACTATATAGATCACCTTGGATGGGCCTCTATTACGTGTATTACCTTAGACCGCTCTGTACTATGTAGATCACCTTGGATAGGCCTCTATTACGTGTATTACCTTAGACCGCTCTGTACTATATAGATCACCTTGGATAGATCTTTATTACGTGTATTACCTTAGACCGCTCTGTACTATATAGATCACCTTGGATAGGCCTCTATTACGTGTATTACCTCAGACCGCTCTGTACTATATAGATCACCTTGGATAGGCCTCTATTACGTGTATTACCTTAGACCGCTCTGTACTATATAGATCACCTTGGATAGGCCTCTATTACGTGTATTACCTTAGACCGCTCTGTACTATATAGATCACCTTGGATAGGTCTCTATTACGTGTATTAGCTTAGACCGCTCTGTACTATATAAATCACCTTGGATAGGTCTCTATTACGTGTATTACCTTAGACCGCTCTGTACTATATAGATCACCTTTGATAGGTCTCTATTACGTGTATTACCTTAGACCGCTCTGTACTATATAGATCACCTTGGATAGGCCTCTATTACGTGTATTACCTTAGACCGCTCTGTACTATATATAGATAGCCCTTGGATAGGCCTCTATTACGTGCATTACCTTAGACCGCTCTGTACTATATAGATCACCTTGGATAGGCCTCTATTACGTGTATTAGCTTAGACCGCTCTGTACTATATATACATAGCCCTTGGATAGGCCTCTATTACTTGTATTACCTCAGACCGCTCTGTACTATATAGATCACCTTGGATAGGCCTCTATTACGTGTATTACCTTAGACCGCTCTGTACTATATAGATCACCTTTGATAGGCCTCTATTACGGGTATTACCTTAGACCGCTCTGTACTATATAGATCACCTTGGATAGGTCTCTATTACGTGCATTACCTTAGACCGCTCTGTACTATATAGATCACCTTTGATAGGCCTCTATTACGTGTATTACCTTAGACCGCTCTGTACTTAATAGATCACTTTGGATAGGTCTCTATTACGTGTATTACCTTAGACCGCTCTGTACTATATAGATCACCTTTGATAGGCCTCTATTACGTGTATTACCTTAGACCGCTCTGTACGATATAGATCACCTTGGATAGGTCTCTATTACGTGTATTAGCTTGGACCGCTCTGTACTATATAGATCACCTTTGATAGGTCTTTATTACGTGTATTACCTTGGACCGCTCTGTACTATATAGATCATCTTGGATAGGCCTCTATTACGTGCATTACCCTAGACCGCTCTGTACTATATAGATCACCTTGAATAGGCCTCTATTACGTGTATTACCTTAGACCGCTCTGTACTATATAGATCACCTTTGATAGGTCTCTATTACGTGTATTACCTTGGACCGCTCTGTACTATATAGATCATCTTGGATAGGCCTCTATTACGTGCATTACCTTAGACCGCTCTGTACTATATAGATCACCTTGGATAGGCCTCTATTACGTGTATTACCTTAGACCGCTCTGTACTATATAGATCACCTTGGATAGATCTCTATTACGTCCATTACCTTGGACCGCTCTGTACTATATAGATCACCTTGGATAGATCTCTATTACGTGCATTACCTTGGACCGCTCTGTACTTAATAGATCACCTTGGATAGATCTCTATTACGTGTATTAGCTTAGACCGCTCTGTACTATATAGATCACCTTGGATAGGCCTCTATTACGTGTATTACGTTAGACCGCTCTGTACTATATAGATCACCTTGGATAGGCCTCTATTACGTGTATTACCTTAGACCGCTCTGTACTATATAGATCACCTTTGATAGGTCTCTATTACGTGTATTACCTTGGACCGCTCTGTACTATATAGGTCATCTTGGATAGGCCTCTATTACGTGCATTACCTTAGACCGCTCTGTACTATATAGATCACCTTGGATAGGTCTCTATTACGTGTATTACTTTGGACCGCTCTGTACTATATAGATCATCTTGGATAGGCCTCTATTACGTGCATTACCTTAGACCGCTCTGTACTATATAGATCACCTTTGATAGATCTCTATTACGTGTATTACCTCAGACCGCTCTGTACTATATAGATCACCTTGGATAGGCCTCTATTACGTGCATTACCTTAGACCGCTCTGTACTATATAGATCACCTTTGATAGATCTCTATTACGTGTATTACCTTAGACCGCTCTGTACTATATAGATCACCTTGGAGAGGCCTCTATTACGTGTATTACCTTAGACCGCTCTGTACTATATAGATAACCTTTGATAGGCCTCCATTACGTGCATTACCTTAGACCGCTCTGTACTATATAGATCACCTTGGAAAGGCCTCTATTACGTGTATTACCTTAGACCGCTCTGTACTATATAGATCACCTTGGATAGGCCTCTATTACGTGCATTACGTTAGACCGCTCTGTACTATATAGATCACCTTGGATAGGCCTCTATTACGTGTATTACCTTAGACCGCTCTGTACTATATAGATCACCTTGGATAGGCCTCTATTACGTGTATTAGCTTAGACCGCTCTGTACTATATAGATCACCTTGGATAGGCCTCTATTACGTGCATTACCTTAGACCGCTCTGTACTATATAGATCACCTTGGATAGGTCTCTATTACGTGTATTACCTTAGACCGCTCTGTACTTAATAGATCACCTTGGAAAGGTCTCTATTACGTGTATTACCTTAGACCGCTCTGTACTATATAGATCACCTTGGATAGGTCTCTATTACGTGCATTACCTTAGACCGCTCCGTACTATATAGATCACCTTGGAGAGGCCTCTATTACGTGTATTACCTTAGACCGCTCTGTACTATATAGATCACCTTTGATAGGCCTCCATTACGTGCATTACCTTAGACCGCTCTGTACTATATAGATCACCTTGGAAAGGCCTCTATTACGTGTATTACCTTAGACCGCTCTGTACTATATAGATCACCTTGGATAGGCCTCTATTACGTGCATTACCTTAGACCGCTCTGTACTATATAGATCACCTTGGATAGGCCTCTATTACGTGTATTACCTTAGACCGCTCTGTACTATATAGATCACCTTGGATAGGCCTCTATTACGTGCATTACCTTAGACCGCTCTGTACTATATAGATCACCTTGGATAGGCCTCTATTACGTGCATTACCTTAGACCGCTCTGTACTATATAGATCACCTTGGATAGGCCTCCATTACGTGCATTACCTTAGACCGCTCTGTACTATATAGATCACCTTGGATAGGCCTCCATTACGTGCATTACCTTAGACCGCTCTGTACTATATAGATCACTTTGGAAAGGCCTCTATTACGTGTATTACCTTAGACCGCTCTGTACTATATAGATCACCTTGGATAGGCCTCTATTACGTGTATTACCTTAGACCGCTCTGTACTATATAGATCACCTTGGATAGGCCTCTATTACGTGCATTACCTTAGACCGCTCTGTACTATATAGATCACCTTGGATAGGCCTCTATTACGTGTATTAGCTTAGACCGCTCTGTACTATATAGACCACCTTGGATAGGCCTCTATTACGTGTATTACCTTAGGCCGCTCTGTACTATATAGATCACCTTGGATAGGCCTCTATTACGTGTATTACCTTAGACCGCTCTGTACTATATAGATCACCTTGGATAGGCCTCTATTACGTGCATTACCTTAGACCGCTCTGTACTATATAGATCACCTTGGATAGGCCTCCATTACGTGTATTAGCTTAGACCGCTCTGTACTATATAGATCACCTTGGATAGGCCTCTATTACGTGTATTACCTTAGACCGCTCTGTACTATATAGATCACCTTGGATAGGCCTCTATTACGTGTATTAGCTTAGAACGCTCTGTACTATATAGATCACCTTGGATAGGCCTCTATTACGTGCATTACCTTAGACCGCTCTGTACTATATAGATCACCTTGGATAGGTCTCTATTACGTGCATTACCTTAGACCGCTCTGTATTTAATAGATCACCTTGGAAAGGTCTCTATTACGTGTATTACCTTAGACCGCTCTGTACTATATAGATCACCTTGGATAGGTCTCTATTACGTGCATTACCTTAGACCGCTCTGTACTATATAGATCACCTTTGATAGGCCTCTATTACGTGCATTACCTTAGACCGCTCTGTACTATATAGATCACCGTGGATAGGTCTCTATTACGTGCATTACCTTAGACCGCTCTGTACTATATAGATCACCTTTGATAGGCCTCTATTACGTGCATTACCTTAGACCGCTCTGTACTATATAGATCACTTTTGATAGGCCTCTATTACCTGTATTAGCTTAGACCGCTCTGTACTATATAGATCACCTTGGATCGGCCTCTATTACGTGTATTACCTTAGACCGCTCTGTACTATATAGATCACCTTGGATGGGCCTATATTACGTGTATTACCTTAGACCGCTCTGTACTATGTAGATCACCTTGGATAGGCCTCTATTACGTGTATTACCTTAGACCGCTCTGTACTATATAGATCACCTTGGATAGATCTTTATTACGTGTATTACCTTAGACCGCTCTGTACTATATAGATCACCTTGGATAGGCCTCTATTACGTGTATTACCTCAGACCGCTCTGTACTATATAGATCACCTTGGATAGGCCTCTATTACGTGTATTACCTTAGACCGCTCTGTACTATATAGATCACCTTGGATAGGTCTCTATTACGTGTATTAGCTTAGACCGCTCTGTACTATATAAATCACCTTGGATAGGTCTCTATTACGTGTATTACCTTAGACCGCTCTGTGCTATATAGATCACCTTTGATAGGTCTCTATTACGTGTATTACCTTAGACCGCTCTGTACTACATAGATCACCTTGGATAGGCCTCTATTACGTGTATTACCTTAGACCGCTCTGTACTATATATAGATAGCCCTTGGATAGGCCTCTATTACGTGCATTACCTTAGACCGCTCTGTACTATATAGATCACCTTGAATAGGCCTCTATTACGTGTATTAGCTTAGACCGCTCTGTACTATATATACATAGCCCTTGGATAGGCCTCTATTACTTGTATTACCTCAGACCGCTCTGTACTATATAGATCACCTTGGATAGGCCTCTATTACGTGTATTACCTTAGACCGCTCTGTACTATATAGATCACCTTTGATAGGCCTCTATTACGGGTATTACCTTAGACCGCTCTGTACTATATAGATCACCTTGGATAGGTCTCTATTACGTGCATTACCTTAGACCGCTCTGTACTATATAGATCACCTTTGATAGGCCTCTATTACGTGTATTACCTTAGACCGCTCTGTACTTAATAGATCACTTTGGATAGGTCTCTATTACGTGTATTACCTTAGACCGCTCTGTACTATATAGATCACCTTTGATAGGCCTCTATTACGTGTATTACCTTAGACCGCTCTGTACGATATAGATCACCTTGGATAGGTCTCTATTACGTGTATTAGCTTGGACCGCTCTGTACTATATAGATCACCTTTGATAGGTCTTTATTACGTGTATTACCTTGGACCGCTCTGTACTATATAGATCATCTTGGATAGGCCTCTATTGCGTGCATTACCCTAGACCGCTCTGTACTATATAGATCACCTTGAATAGGCCTCTATTACGTGTATTACCTTAGACCGCTCTGTACTATATAGATCACCTTTGATAGGTCTCTATTACGTGTATTACCTTGGACCGCTCTGTACTATATAGATCATCTTGGATAGGCCTCTATTACGTGCATTACCTTAGACCGCTCTGTACTATATAGATCACCTTGGATAGGCCTCTATTACGTGTATTACCTTAGACCGCTCTGTACTATATAGATCACCTTGGATAGATCTCTATTACGTCCATTACCTTGGACCGCTCTGTACTATATAGATCACCTTGGATAGATCTCTATTACGTCCATTACCTTGGACCGCTCTGTACTTAATAGATCACCTTGGATAGATCTCTATTACGTGTATTAGCTTAGACCGCTCTGTACTATATAGATCACCTTGGATAGGCCTCTATTACGTGTATTACGTTAGACCGCTCTGTACTATATAGATCACCTTGGATAGGCCTCTATTACGTGTATTACCTTAGACCGCTCTGTACTATATAGATCACCTTTGATAGGTCTCTATTACGTGTATTACCTTGGACCGCTCTGTACTATATAGGTCATCTTGGATAGGCCTCTATTACGTGCATTACCTTAGACCGCTCTGTACTATATAGATCACCTTGGATAGGTCTCTATTACGTGTATTACTTTGGACCGCTCTGTACTATATAGATCATCTTGGATAGGCCTCTATTACGTGCATTACCTTGGACCGCTCTGTACTTAATAGATCACCTTGGATAGATCTCTATTACGTGTATTTGCTTAGACCGCTCTGTACTATATAGATCACCTTTGATAGGTCTCTATTACGTGTATTACCTTGGACCGCTCTGTACTATATAGATCATCTTGGATAGGCCTCTATTACGTGTATTACCTTAGACCGCTCTGTACTATATAGATCGCCTTTGATAGGTCTCTATTACGTGTATTACCTTGGACCGCTCTGTACTATATAGATCATCTTGGATAGGCCTCTATTACGTGCATTACCTTAGACCGCTCTGTACTATATAGATCACCTTGGATAGGCCTCTGTTACGTGTATTACCTTAGACCGCTCTGTACTATATAGATCACCTTGGATAGATCTCTATTACGTGCATTACCTTGGACCGCTCTGTACTTAATAGATCACCTTTGATAGATCTCTATTACATGTATTACCTTAGACCGCTCTGTACTATATAGATCACCTTTGATAGGTCTCTATTACGTGTATTAACTTGGACCGCTCTGTACTATATAGATCATCTTGGATAGGCCTCTATTACGTGCATTACCTTAGACCGCTCTGTACTATATAGATCACCTTGGATAGGGCTCTATTACGTGTATTACCTTAGACCGCTCTGTACTATATAGATCACCTTGGATAGGCCTCTATTACGTGTATTAGCTTAGACCGCTCTGTACTATATAGATCACCTTTGATAGGCCTCTATTACGTGTATTAGCTTAGACCGCTCTGTACTATATAGATCACCTTTGATAGGCCTCTATTACGTGCATTACCTTGGACCGCTCTGTACTATATAGATCACCTTGGATAGGCCTCTATTACGTGCATTACCTTAGACCGCTCTGTACTATATAGATCACCTTGGATAGATCTCTATTACGTGCATTACCTTGGACCGCTCTGTACTTAATAGATCACCTTGGATAGATCTCTATTACGTGTATTACCTTAGACCGCTCTGTACTATATCGATCACCTTGGATAGATCTCTATTACGTGTATTAGCTTAGACCGCTCTGTACTATATAGATAGCCCTTGGATAGGCCTCTATTACGTGTATTACCTTAGACCGCTCTGTACTATATAGATCACCTTTGATAGATCTCTATTACGTGTATTACCTTAGACCGCTCTGTACTATATAGATCACCTTGGATAGGCCTCTATTACGTGTATTACCTTACACCGCTCTGTACTATATAGATCACCTTTGATAGGCCTCTATTACGTGTATTACCTTAGACCGCTCTGTACTATATAGATCACCTTGGATAGATCTCTATTACGTGCATTACCTTAGACCGCTCTGTACTATATAGATCACCTTGGATAGGCCTCTATTACGTGTATTACCTTAGACCGCTCTGTACTATATAGATCACCTTGGATAGGCCTCTATTACGTGTATTAGCTTAGACCGCTCTGTACTATATAGATCACCTTTGATAGGCCTCTATTACGTGCATTACCTTAGACCGCTCTGTACTATATAGATCACCTTGGATAGGCCTCTATTACGTGTATTACGTTAGACCGCTCTGTACTTAATAGATCACCTTGGATAGGCCTCTATTACGTGTATTACCTTAGACCGCTCTGTACTATATAGATCACCTTGGATAGGTCTCTATTACTTGTATTACCTTAGACCGCTCTGTACTATATATAGATAGCCCTTGGATAGGCCTCTATTACGTGTATTACCTTAGACCGCACTGTACTATATAGATCACCTTTGATAGATCTCTATTACGTGCATTACCTTAGACCGCTCTGTACTATATGGATCACCTTGGATAGGCCTCTATTACGTGTATAACCTTAGACCGCTCTGTACTATATAGATCACCTTTGATAGATCTCTATTACGTGTATTACCTTAGACCGCTCTGTACTATATAGATCACCTTTGATAGGCCTCTATTACGTGTATTACCTCAGACCGCTCTGTATTATATAGATCACCTTGGATAGATCTCTATTACGTGCATTACCTTAGACCGCTCTGTACTATATAGATCACCTTGGATAGGTCTCTATTACGTGTATTACCTTAGACCGCTCTGTACTATATAGATCACCTTGGATAGGCCTCTATTACGTGCATTACCTTAGACCGCTCTGTACTATATAGATCACCTTGGATAGGTCTCTATTACGTGTATTACCTCAGACCGCTCTGTACTATATAGATCACCTTGGATAGGCCTCTATTACGTGCATTACCTTAGACCGCTCTGTACTATATAGATCACCTTGGATAGATCTCTATTACGTGTATTACCTTAGACCGCTCTGTACTATATAGATCACCTTGGATAGGCCTCTATTACGTGTATTACCTTAGACCGCTCTGTACTATATAGATCACCTTGGATAGGTCTCTATTACGTGTATTAGCTTAGACCGCTCTGTACTATATAGATCACCTTTGATAGGCCTCTATTACGTGTATTACCTTACACCGCTCTGTACTATATAGATCACCTTGGATAGGTCTCTATTACGTGTATTAGCTTAGACTGCTCTGTACTATATAGATCACCTTGGATAGATCTCTATTACGTGTATTACCTTAGACCGCTCTGTACTTAATAGATCACCTTGGATAGGCCTCTATTACGTGTATTACCTTAGACCGCTCTGTACTTTATAGATCACCTTGGATAGGTCTCTATTACGTGTATTAGCTTAGACCGCTCTGTACTATATAGCTCACCTTTGATAGGCCTCTATTACGTGTATTACCTTAGACCGCTCTGTACTATATAGATCACCTTTGATAGGCCTCTATTACGTGCATTACCTTAGACCGCACTGTACTATATAGATCACCTTGGATAGGTCTCTAATACGTGTATTACCTTAGACCGCTCTGTACTTAATAGATCACCTTGGATAGGCCTCTATTACGTGTATTACCTTAGACCGCTCTGTACTATATAGATCACCTTGGATAGATCTCTATTACGTGTATTACCTTAGACCGCTCTGTACTTAATAGATCACCTTGGATAGATCTCTATTACGTGCATTACCTTAGACCGCTCTGTACTATATAGATCACCTTGGATAGATCTCTATTACGTGTGTTACCTTAGACCGCTCTGTACTTAATAGATCACCTTTGATAGATCTCTATTACGTGCATTACCTTAGACCGCTCTGTACTATATAGATCACCTTTGATAGGCCTCTATTACGTGTATTACCTTAGACCGCTCTGTACTATATAGATCACCTTGGATAGATCTCTATTACGTGCATTACCTTAGACCGCTCTGTACTATATAGATCACCTTGGATAGATCTCTATTACGTGTATTACCTTAGACCGCTCTGTACTTAATAGATCACCTTGGATAGGCCTCTATTACGTGTATTACCTTAGACCGCTCTGTACTATATAGATCACCTTGGATAGGTCTCTATTACGTGTATTAGCTTAGACCGCTCTGTACTATATAGATCACCTTTGATAGGCCTCTATTACGTGTATTACCTTAGACCGCTCTGTACTATATAGATCACCTTTGATAGGCCTCTATTACGTGCATTACCTTAGACCGCACTGTACTATATAGATCACCTTGGATAGGTCTCTATTACGTGTATTACCTTAGACCGCTCTGTACTATATAGATCACCTTGGATAGGCCTCTATTACGTGCATTACCTTAGACCGCTCTGTACTATATAGATCACCTTGGATAGGTCTCTATTACGTGTATTACCTCAGACCGCTCTGTACTATATAGATCACCTTGGATAGGCCTCTATTACGTGCATTACCTTAGACCGCTCTGTACTATATAGATCACCTTGGATAGATCTCTATTACGTGTATTACCTTAGACCGCTCTGTACTATATAGATCACCTTGGATAGGCCTCTATTACGTGTATTACCTTAGACCGCTCTGTACTATATAGATCACCTTGGATAGGTCTCTATTACGTGTATTAGCTTAGACCGCTCTGTACTATATAGATCACCTTTGATAGGCCTCTATTACGTGTATTACCTTACACCGCTCTGTACTATATAGATCACCTTGGATAGGTCTCTATTACGTGTATTAGCTTAGACTGCTCTGTACTATATAGATCACCTTGGATAGATCTCTATTACGTGTATTACCTTAGACCGCTCTGTACTTAATAGATCACCTTGGATAGGCCTCTATTACGTGTATTACCTTAGACCGCTCTGTACTTTATAGATCACCTTGGATAGGTCTCTATTACGTGTATTAGCTTAGACCGCTCTGTACTATATAGCTCACCTTTGATAGGCCTCTATTACGTGTATTACCTTAGACCGCTCTGTACTATATAGATCACCTTTGATAGGCCTCTATTACGTGCATTACCTTAGACCGCACTGTACTATATAGATCACCTTGGATAGGTCTCTAATACGTGTATTACCTTAGACCGCTCTGTACTTAATAGATCACCTTGGATAGGCCTCTATTACGTGTATTACCTTAGACCGCTCTGTACTATATAGATCACCTTGGATAGATCTCTATTACGTGTATTACCTTAGACCGCTCTGTACTTAATAGATCACCTTGGATAGATCTCTATTACGTGCATTACCTTAGACCGCTCTGTACTATATAGATCACCTTGGATAGATCTCTATTACGTGTGTTACCTTAGACCGCTCTGTACTTAATAGATCACCTTTGATAGATCTCTATTACGTGCATTACCTTAGACCGCTCTGTACTATATAGATCACCTTTGATAGGCCTCTATTACGTGTATTACCTTAGACCGCTCTGTACTATATAGATCACCTTGGATAGATCTCTATTACGTGCATTACCTTAGACCGCTCTGTACTATATAGATCACCTTGGATAGATCTCTATTACGTGTATTACCTTAGACCGCTCTGTACTTAATAGATCACCTTGGATAGGCCTCTATTACGTGTATTACCTTAGACCGCTCTGTACTATATAGATCACCTTGGATAGGTCTCTATTACGTGTATTAGCTTAGACCGCTCTGTACTATATAGATCACCTTTGATAGGCCTCTATTACGTGTATTACCTTAGACCGCTCTGTACTATATAGATCACCTTTGATAGGCCTCTATTACGTGCATTACCTTAGACCGCACTGTACTATATAGATCACCTTGGATAGGTCTCTATTACGTGCATTACCTTAGACCGCTCTGTACTATATAGATCACCTTTGATAGGCCTCTATTACGTGTATTACCTTAGACCGCTCTGTACTATATAGATCACCTTGGATAGGCCTCTATTACGTGTATTACCTTAGACCGCTCGGTACTCTATAGATCACCTTGGATAGGTCTCTATTACGTGTATTACCTTAGACCGCTCTGTACTTAATAGATCACCTTGGATAGGCCTCTATTACGTGTATTACCTTAGACCGCTCTGTACTATATAGATCACCTTGGATAGGTCTCTATTACGTGTATTAGCTTAGACCGCTCTGTACTATAGAGATCACCTTTGATAGGCCTCTATTACGTGTATTACCTTAGACCGCTCGGTACTCTATAGATCACCTTGGATAGATCTCTATTACGTGCATTACCTTGGACCGCTCTGTACTTAATAGATCACCTTGGATAGATCTCAATTACGTGTATTACCTTAGACCGCTCTGTACTATATAGATCACCTTGGATAGGTCTCTATTACGTGTATTACCTTAGACCGCTCTGTACTATATAGATCACCTTGGATAGGCCTCTATTACGTGTATTAGCTTAGACCGCTCTGTACTATATAGATCACCTTGGATAGGTCTCTATTACGTGCATTACCTTAGACCGCTCTGTACTATATAGATCACCTTGGATGGATCTCTATTACGTGTATTAGCTTAGACCGCTCTGTACTATATAGATCACCTTGGATAGGCCTCTATTACTTGTATTACCTTAGACCGCTCTGTACTATATAGATAGCCCTTGGATAGGCCTCTATTACGTGTATTACCTTAGACCGCTCTGTACTATATAGATCACCTTTGATAGATCTCTATTACGTGTATTACCTTAGACCGCTCTGTACTATATAGATCACCTTGGATAGGCCTCTATTACGTGTATTACCTTAGACCGCTCTGTACTATATAAATCACCTTGGATAGGCCTCTATTACGTGTATTACCTTAGACCGCTCTGTACTATATAGATCACCTTGGATAGGCCTCTATTACGTGTATTACCTTAGACCGCTCTGTACTATATAGATCACCTTGGATAGGTCTCTATTACGTGTATTACCTTAGACCGCTCTGTACTATATAGATCACCTTGGATAGGCCTCTATTACGTGTATTACCTTAGACCGCTCTGTACTATATAGATCACCTTTGATAGGCCTCTATTACGTGTATTACCTTAGACCGCTCTGTACTATATAAATCACCTTGGATAGGTCTCTATTACGTGTATTACCTTAGACCGCTCTGTACTATATAGATCACCTTGGATAGGCCTCTATTACGTGCATTACCTTAGACCGCTCTGTACTATATAGATCACCTTGGATAGGTCTCTATTACGTGTATTACCTTAGACCGCTCTGTACTATATAGATCACCTTGGATAGGCCTCTATTACGTGTATTACCTTAGACCGCTCTGTACTATATAGATCACCTTGGATAGGTCTCTATTACGTGTATTACCTTAGACCGCTCTGTACTATATAGATCACCTTGGATAGGCCTCTATTACGTGTATTACCTTAGACCGCTTGGTACTATATAGATCACCTTTGATAGGTCTCTATTACGTGTATTACCTTAGACCGCTCTGTACTATATAGATCACCTTTGATAGGCCTCTATTACGTGTATTACCTTAGACCGCTCTGTACTATATAGATCACCTTTGATAGGCCTCTATTACGTGTATTACCTTAGACCGCTCTGTACTATATAGATCACCTTGGATAGATCTCTATTACGTGCATTACCTTAGACCGCTCTGTACTATATAAATCACCTTGGATAGGCCTCTATTACGTGTATTACCTTAGACCGCTCTGTACTATATAAATCACCTTGGATAGGCCTCTATTATGTGTATTACCTTAGACCGCTCTGTACTATATATAGATAGCCCTTGGATAGGCCTCTATTACGTGTATTACCTTAGACCGCTCTGTACTATATAGATCACCTTGGATAGGCCTCCATTACGTGCATTACCTTAGACCGCTCTGTACTATATAGATCACCTTGGATAGGCCTCTATTACGTGTATTACCTTAGACCGCTCTGTACTATATAGATCACCTTGGATAGGCCTCTATTACGTGTATTACCTTAGACCGCTCTGTACTATATAGATCACCTTTGATAGGCCTCTATTATGTGTATTACCTTAGACCGCTCTGTACTATATAGATCACCTTGGATAGATCTCTATTACGTGCATTACCTTAGACCGCTCTGTACTATATAAATCACCTTTGATAGGCCCCTATTACGTGTATTACCTTAGACCGCTCTGTACTATATAGATCACCTTGGATAGGTCTCTATTACGTGCATTACCTTGGACCGCTCTGTACTATATAGATCACCTTGGATAGGCCTCTATTACGTGTATTACCTTAGACCGCTCTGTACTATATAGATCACCTTTGATAGATCTCTATTACGTGCATTACCTTAGACCGCTCTGTACTATATAGATCACCTTTGATAGATCTCTATTACGTGTATTACCTTAGACCGCACTGTACTATATAGATCACCTTTGATAGATCTCTATTACGTGCATTACCTTGGACCGCTCTGTACTATATAGATCACCTTGGATAGGCCTCTATTACGTGTATTACCTTAGACCGCTCTGTACTATATAGATCACCTTTGATAGATCTCTATTACGTGTATTACCTTAGACCGCTCTGTACTATATAGATCACCTTTGATAGGCCTCTATTACGTGTATTACCTTAGACCGCTCTGTACTATATAGATCACCTTGGATAGGCCTCTATTACGTGTATTACCTTAGACCGCTCTGTACTATATATATCACCTTTGATAGATCTCTATTACGTGTATTACCTTAGACCGCTCTGTACTATATAGATCACCTTGGATAGGCCTCTATTACGTGTATTACCTTAGACCGCTCTGTACTATATAGATCACCTTTGATAGATCTCTATTACGTGTATTACCTTAGACCGCTCTGTACTATATAGATCACCTTGGATAGGCCTCTATTACGTGTATTACCTTAGACCGCTCTGTACTATATAGATCACCTTGGAAAGGCCTCTATTACGTGTATTACCTTAGACCGCTCTGTACTATATAGATCACCTTGGATAGGCCTCTATTACGTGTATTAGCTTAGACCGCTCTGTACTATATAGATCACCTTGGATAGGTCTCTATTACGTGCATTACCTTAGACCGCTCTGTACTATATAGATCACCTTGGATGGATCTCTATTACGTGTATTAGCTTAGACCGCTCTGTACTATATAGATCACCTTGGATAGGCCTCTATTACTTGTATTACCTTAGACCGCTCTGTACTATATAGATAGCCCTTGGAAAGGCCTCTATTACGTGTATTACCTTAGACCGCTCTGTACTATATAGATCACCTTTGATAGATCTCTATTACGTGTATTACCTTAGACCGCTCTGTACTATATAGATCACCTTGGATAGGCCTCTATTACGTGTATTACCTTAGACCGCTCTGTACTATATAAATCACCTTGGATAGGCCTCTATTACGTGTATTACCTTAGACCGCTCTGTACTATATAGATCACCTTGGATAGGCCTCTATTACGTGTATTACCTTAGACCGCTCTGTACTATATAGATCACCTTGGATAGGTCTCTATTACGTGTATTACCTTAGACCGCTCTGTACTATATAGATCACCTTTGATAGGCCTCTATTACGTGTATTACCTTAGACCGCTCTGTACTATATAAATCACCTTGGATAGGTCTCTATTACGTGTATTACCTTAGACCGCTCTGTACTATATAGATCACCTTGGATAGGCCTCTATTACGTGCATTACCTTAGACCGCTCTGTACTATATAGATCACCTTGGATAGGTCTCTATTACGTGTATTACCTTAGACCGCTCTGTACTATATAGATCACCTTGGATAGGCCTCTATTACGTGTATTACCTTAGACCGCTCTGTACTATATAGATCACCTTGGATAGGTCTCTATTACGTGTATTACCTTAGACCGCTCTGTACTATATAGATCACCTTGGATAGGCCTCTATTACGTGTATTACCTTAGACCGCTCTGTACTATATAGATCACCTTTGATAGGCCTCTATTACGTGTATTACCTTAGACCGCTCTGTACTATATAGATCACCTTTGATAGGCCTCTATTACGTGTATTACCTTAGACCGCTCTGTACTATATAGATCACCTTGGATAGGCCTCTATTACGTGCATTACCTTAGACCGCTCTGTACTATATAGATCACCTTTGATAGGCCTCTATTACGTGCATTACCTTAGACCGCTCTGTACTATATAGATCACCTTGGATAGGCCTCTATTACGTGCATTACCTTAGACCGCTCTGTACTATATAGATCACCTTGGATAGGTCTCTATTACGTGCATTACCTTAGACCGCTCTGTACTATATAGATCACCTTTGATAGGCCTCTATTACGTGCATTACCTTAGACCGCTCTGTACTATATAGATCACCTTTGATAGATCTCTATTACGTGTATTACCTTAGACCGCTCTGTACTATATAGATCACCTTTGATAGGTCTCTATTACGTGTATTACCTTAGACCGCTCTGTACTATATAGATCACCTTGGATAGATCTCTATTACGTGTATTACCTTAGACCGCTCTGTACTATATAGATCACCTTTGATAGATCTCTATTACGTGTATTACCTTAGACCGCTCTGTACTATATAGATCACCTTTGATAGATCTCTATTACGTGTATTACCTTAGACCGCTCTGTACTATATAGATCACCTTGGATAGGCCTCTATTACGTGTATTACCTCAGACCGCTCTGTATTATATAGATCACCTTGGATAGATCTCTATTACGTGCATTACCTTAGACCGCTCTGTACTATATAGATCACCTTGGATAGGTCTCTATTACGTGTATTACCTTAGACCGCTCTGTACTATATAGATCACCTTGGATAGGCCTCTATTACGTGTATTACCTTAGACCGCTCTGTACTATATAGATCACCTTGGATAGGCCTCTATTACGTGTATTACCTTAGACCGCTCTGTACTATATAGATCACCTTGGATAGGCCTCTATTACGTGCATTACCTTAGACCGCTCTGTACTATATAGATCACCTTTGATAGGCCTCTATTACGTGCATTACCTTAGACCGCTCTGTACTATATAGATCACCTTGGATAGGCCTCTATTACGTGCATTACCTTAGACCGCTCTGTACTATATAGATCACCTTGGATAGGTCTCTATTACGTGCATTACCTTAGACCGCTCTGTACTATATAGATCACCTTTGATAGGCCTCTATTACGTGCATTACCTTAGACCGCTCTGTACTATATAGATCACCTTGGATAGGCCTCTATTACGTGCATTACCTTAGACCGCTCTGTACTATATAGATCACCTTTGATAGGCCTCTATTACTTGTATTACCTCAGACCGCTTGGCACTATATAGATCACCTTGAGAGAAACTCCACTGTCGATTACCATGGATCCATCTTCCTTCGGTAGATTAGACTCGAATATAAAGTTCAATCTTCATATTGTACGTCATTAAAAGAGGGCAAAGTTCATCTCGAAAAACAAACACGTCATCATTAAGTTGATTCCCTTGTTAAAGAGAACACGATGATAATCTGAATGAATGGCCTCAATATTAGCTGCAGAATGCTAAATAAGTACCAGGTTTTACCCCGATTTATCTAAAGTTGTCTTTCTAACGTGATAACAAGGTTGGAAGTCCAGGTTTGCTTCCCAGTGGGGGACGATTATAAAAACGGCGGAGAAACGTGTTATGCGAAGGGCAGAGGTTGGGCGGGAAAGGGGTACTGGGTCAGCAATGTGTGCTGTGAACCCTATCAACCCGCGAATGATGTATTCATCCACCAGTGACTTCCATCACGGGGGGAACAGCCAAACTAAACGGATATCGATCTGAAGGGATCAGCTACCAGCCCCACGGCTGTCGTCGCCCAGAGGTCTCTATTGCACCACCACGCAACTTCATTTCCCCATAAATCGTTTTTGAAATCGGGTAAATTGCTTTGGGTATTAACTACAGGAGGGGAAAACACATCCGGGCACCAGAGTACCATGAGCCTGGTGTACGTGACTCCAGGGCGGCCGCGGCGGGGGGCTGCGGGACGACATGGCTAGCCTTGTCATGTAGTAATGGTAGGCGGCAGAGCATGTAGAATATAACACCGCAGTTATGCATGCAATGTCATGTGGTGGCAAGGTCACAAGTTTTGCGCAGATATAAGGTTGTGGCAAGGTTATTATGTTTACAATAGGAAGCCCTGTTCTGGTGCCGGAATGTCATCCCGTGTCATTACCATAAGCTCTATAGCAAATGTGCTCTGTAGGCATGTTCCCACTACTCACTGACAGGGACTGGGAACCTGACCACCGACTGTCCCACTACTCACTGACAGGGACTGGGAACCTGACCACCGACTGTCCCACTACTCACTGACAGGGACTGGGAACCTGACCACCGACTGTCCCACTACTCACTGACAGGGACTGGGAACCTGACCACCGACTGTCCCACTACTCACTGACAGGGACTGGGAACCTGACCACCGACTGTCCCACTACTCACTGACAGGGACTGGGAACCTGACCACCGACTGTCCCACTACTCACTGACAGGGACTGGGAACCTGACCACCGACTGTCCCACTACTCACTGACAGGGACTGGGAACCTGACCACCGACTGTCCCACTACTCACTGACAGGGACTGGGAACCTGACCACCGACTGTCCCACTACTCACTGACAGGGACTGGGAACCTGGCCACCGACTGTCCCACTACTCACTGACAGGGACTGGGAACCTGACCACCGACTGTCCCACTACTCACTGACAGGGACTGGGGACCTGACCACCCGACTGTCCCACTACTCACTGACAGGGACGGGGAACCTGACCACCCGACTCTCCCACTACTCACTGACAGGTACTGGGAACCTGGCCACCGACTGTCCCACTACTCACTGACAGGGACTGGGAACCTGACCACCGACTGTCCCACTACTCACTGACAGGGACTGGGAACCTGACCACCGACTGTCCCACTACTCACTGACAGGGACTGGGAACCTGACCACCGACTGTCCCACTACTCACTGACAGGGACTGGGAACCTGACCACCGACTGTCCCACTACTCACTGACAGGGACTGGGAACCTGACCACAGACTGTCCCACTACTCACGGACAGGGACTGGGAACCTGACCACCGACTGTCCCACTAATCACTGACAGGGACTGGGAACCTGATCACCCGACCGTCCCACTACTCACTGACAGACTGGGAACCTGACCACCCGACTGTCCCACTACTCACTGACAGGGACTGGGAACCTGACCACCGACTGTCCCACTACTCACTGACAGGGACTGGGAACCTGACCACCGACTGTCCCACTACTCACTGACAGGGACTGGGAACCTGACCACCGACTGTCCCACTACTCACTGACAGGGACTGGGGACCTGACCACCCGACTGTCCCACTACTCACTGACAGGGACGGGGAACCTGACCACCCGACTCTCCCACTACTCACTGACAGGGACTGGGAACCTGGCCACCGACTGTCCCACTACTCACTGACAGGGACTGGGAACCTGACCACCGACTGTCCCACTACTCACTGACAGGGACTGGGAACCTGACCACCGACTGTCCCACTACTCACTGACAGGGACTGGGAACCTGACCACCCGACTCTCCCACTACTCACTGACAGACTGGGAACCTGACCACCCGACTGTCCCACTACTCACTGACAGGGACTGGGAACCTGACCACCGACTGTCCCACTACTCACTGACAGGGACTGGGAACCTGACCACCGACTGTCCCACTACTCACTGACAGGGACTAGGAACCTGACCACCGACTGTCCCACTACTCACTGACAGGGACTGGGAACCTGACCACCGACTGTCCCACTACTCACTGACAGGGACTGGGGACCTGACCACCGACTGTCCCACTACTCACTGACAGGGACTGGGAACCTGACCACCCGACTGTCCCACTACTCACTGACAGGGACTGGGAACCTGACCACCCGACTGTCCCACTACTCACTGACAGGGACTGGGAACCTGACCACCGACTGTCCCACTACTCACTGACAGGGACTGGGAACCTGACCACCGACTGTCCCACTACTCACTGACAGGGACTGGGAACCTGACCACCGACTGTCCCACTACTCACTGACAGGGACTGGGAACCTGACCACCGACTGTCCCACTACTCACTGACAGGGACTGGGGACCTGACCACCGGCTGTCCCACTACTCACTGACAGAGACGGGGAACCTGACCACCCGACTGTCCCACTACTCACTGACAGGGACTGGGAACCTGACCACCGACTGTCCCACTACTCACTGACAGGGACTGGGGACCTGACCACCGGCTGTCCCACTACTCACTGACAGAGACGGGGAACCTGACCACCCGACTGTCCCACTACTCACTGACAGGGACTGGGAACCTGACCACCGACTGCCCCACTACTCACTGACAGGGACTGGGAACCTGACCACCGACTGTCCCACTACTCACTGACAGGGACTAGGAACCTGACCACCGACTGTCCCACTACTAACTGACAGGGACTGGGGACCTGACCACCCGACTGTCCCACTACTCACTGACAGGGACTGGGAACCTGACCACCCGACTGTCCCACTACTCACTGACAGGGACTGGGACCCTGACCAACGACTGTCCCATTACTCACTGACAGGGACTGGGAACCTGACCACCCGACTCTCCCACTACTCACTGACAGGGACTGGGAACCTGACCACCGACTGTCCCACTACTCACTGACAGGGACTGGGAACCTGACCACCGACTGTCCCACTACTCACTGACAGGGACTGGAAACCTGACCACCGACTGTCCCACTACTCACTGACAGGGACTGGGAACCTGACCACCGACTGTCCCACTACTCACTGACAGGGACTGGGAACCTGACCACCGACTGTCCCACTACTCACTGACAGGGACTGGGAACCTGACCACCGAATGTCCCACTACTCACTGACAGGGACTGGGAACCTGACCACCCGACTGTTCCACTACTCACTGACAGGTACTGGGAACCTGACCACCGACTGTCCCACTACTCACTGACAGGGACTGGGAACCTGACCACCGACTGTCCCACTACTCACTGACAGGGACTGGGAACCTGACCACCGACTGTCCCACTACTCACTGACAGGGACTGGGAACCTGACCACCGACTGTCCCATTACTCACTGACAGGGACTGGGAACCTGACCACCGACTGTCCCACTACTCACTGACAGGGACTGGGAACCTGACCACCGACTGTCCCACTACTCACTGACAGGGACTGGGAACCTGACCACCGACTGTCCCACTACTCACTGACAGGGACTGGGAACCTGATCACCCGACCGTCCCACTACTCACTGACAGACTGGGAACCTGACCACCCGACTGTCCGACTACTCACTGACAGGGACTGGGAACCTGACCACCGACTGTCCCACTACTCACTGGCAGGGACTGGGGACCTGACCACCGACTGTCCCACTACTCACGGACAGGGACTGGGAACCTGACCACCGACTGTCCCACTAATCACTGACAGGGACTGGGAACCTGATCACCCGACCGTCCCACTACTCACTGACAGACTGGGAACCTGACCACCCGACTGTCCCACTACTCACTGACAGGGACTGGGAACCTGACCACCGACTGTCCCACTACTCACTGACAGGGACTGGGAACCTGACCACCGACTGTCCCACTACTCACTGACAGGGACTGGGAACCTGACCACCGACTGTCCCACTACTCACTGACAGGGACTGGGGACCTGACCACCCGACTGTCCCACTACTCACTGACAGGGACGGGGAACCTGACCACCCGACTCTCCCACTACTCACTGACAGGGACTGGGAACCTGGCCACCGACTGTCCCACTACTCACTGACAGGGACTGGGAACCTGACCACCGACTGTCCCACTACTCACTGACAGGGACTGGGAACCTGACCACCGACTGTCCCACTACTCACTGACAGGGACTGGGAACCTGACCACCCGACTCTCCCACTACTCACTGACAGACTGGGAACCTGACCACCCGACTGTCCCACTACTCACTGACAGGGACTGGGAACCTGACCACCGACTGTCCCACTACTCACTGACAGGGACTGGGAACCTGACCACCGACTGTCCCACTACTCACTGACAGGGACTGGAAACCTGACCACCGACTGTCCCACTACTCACTGACAGGGACTGGGAACCTGACCACCGAATGTCCCACTACCCACTGACAGGGACTGGGGACTTGACCACCCGACTGTCCCACTATTCACTGACAGGGACTGGGAACCTGACCACAGACTGTCCCACTACTCACGGACAGGGACTGGGAACCTGACCACCGACTGTCCCACTACTCACTGACAGGGACTGGGAACCTGATCACCCGACCGTCCCACTACTCACTGACAGACTGGGAACCTGACCACCCGACTGTCCCACTACTCACTGACAGGGACTGGGAACCTGACCACCGACTGTCCCACTACTCACTGACAGGGACTAGGAACCTGACCACCGACTGTCCCACTACTCACTGACAGGGACTGGGAACCTGACCACCGACTGTCCCACTACTCACTGACAGGGACTGGGGACCTGACCACCGACTGTCCCACTACTCACTGACAGGGACTGGGAACCTGACCACCCGACTGTCCCACTACTCACTGACAGGGACTGGGAACCTGACCACCCGACTGTCCCACTACTCACTGACAGGGACTGGGAACCTGACCACCGACTGTCCCACTACTCACTGACAGGGACTGGGAACCTGACCACCGACTGTCCCACTACTCACTGACAGGGACTGGGAACCTGACCACCGACTGTCCCACTACTCACTGACAGGGACTGGGAACCTGACCACCGACTGTCCCACTACTCACTGACAGGGACTGGGGACCTGACCACCGGCTGTCCCACTACTCACTGACAGAGACGGGGAACCTGACCACCCGACTGTCCCACTACTCACTGACAGGGACTGGGAACCTGACCACCGACTGTCCCACTACTCACTGACAGGGACTGGGGACCTGACCACCGGCTGTCCCACTACTCACTGACAGAGACGGGGAACCTGACCACCCGACTGTCCCACTACTCACTGACAGGGACTGGGAACCTGACCACCGACTGCCCCACTACTCACTGACAGGGACTGGGAACCTGACCACCGACTGTCCCACTACTCACTGACAGGGACTAGGAACCTGACCACCGACTGTCCCACTACTAACTGACAGGGACTGGGGACCTGACCACCCGACTGTCCCACTACTCACTGACAGGGACTGGGAACCTGACCACCCGACTGTCCCACTACTCACTGACAGGGACTGGGACCCTGACCAACGACTGTCCCATTACTCACTGACAGGGACTGGGAACCTGACCACCCGACTCTCCCACTACTCACTGACAGGGACTGGGAACCTGACCACCGACTGTCCCACTACTCACTGACAGGGACTGGGAACCTGACCACCGACTGTCCCACTACTCACTGACAGGGACTGGAAACCTGACCACCGACTGTCCCACTACTCACTGACAGGGACTGGGAACCTGACCACCGACTGTCCCACTACTCACTGACAGGGACTGGGAACCTGACCACCGACTGTCCCACTACTCACTGACAGGGACTGGGAACCTGACCACCGAATGTCCCACTACTCACTGACAGGGACTGGGAACCTGACCACCCGACTGTTCCACTACTCACTGACAGGTACTGGGAACCTGACCACCGACTGTCCCATTACTCACTGACAGGGACTGGGAACCTGACCACCGACTGTCCCACTACTCACTGACAGGGACTGGGAACCTGACCACCGACTGTCCCACTACTCACTGACAGGGACTGGGAACCTGACCACCGACTGTCCCATTACTCACTGACAGGGACTGGGAACCTGACCACCGACTGTCCCACTACTCACTGACAGGGACTGGGAACCTGACCACCGACTGTCCCACTACTCACTGACAGGGACTGGGAACCTGACCACCGACTGTCCCACTACTCACTGACAGGGACTGGGAACCTGATCACCCGACCGTCCCACTACTCACTGACAGACTGGGAACCTGACCACCCGACTGTCCGACTACTCACTGACAGGGACTGGGAACCTGACCACCGACTGTCCCACTACTCACTGGCAGGGACTGGGAACCTGACCACCGACTGTCCCACTACTCACTGACAGGGACTGGGAACCTGACCACCGACTGTCCCACTACTCACTAACAGGGACTGGGGACCTGACCACCGACTGTCCCACTACTCACTGACAGGGACTGGGAACCTGACCACCCGACTGTCCCACTACTCACTGACAGGGACTGGGAACCTGACCACCCGACTGTCCCACTACTCACTGACAGGGACTGGGAACCTGACCACCGACTGTCCCACTACTCACTGACAGGGACTGGGAACCTGACCACCGACTGTCCCACTACTCACTGACAGGGACTGGAAACCTGACCACCGACTGTCCCACTACTCACTGACAGGGACTGGGAACCTGACCACCGACTGTCCCACTACTCACTGACAGGGACTGGGGACCTGACCACCGGCTGTCCCACTACTCACTGACAGAGACGGGGAACCTGACCACCCGACTGTCCCACTACTCACTGACAGGGACTGGGAACCTGACCACCGACTGTCCCACTATTCACTGACAGGGACTGGGAACCTGACCACCGACTGTCCCACTACTCACTGACAGGGACTGGGGACCTGACCACCGGCTGTCCCACTACTCACTGACAGAGACGGGGAACCTGACCACCGACTGTCCCACTACTCACTGACAGGGACTGGGAACCTGACCCTCGACTGTCCCACTACTCACTGACAGGGACTGGGAACCTGACCACCCGACTGCCCCATTACTCACTGACAGGGACTGGAAACCTGACCACCCGACTGCCCCACTACTCACTGACAGGGACTGGGAACCTGACCACCGACTGTCCCACTACTCACTGACAGGGACTGGGAACCTGACCACCCGACTGCCCCATTACTCACTGACAGGGACTGGGAACCTGACCACCCGACTGTCCCACTACTCACTGACAGGGACTGGGAACCTGACCACCGACTGTCCCACTACTCACTGACAGGGACTGGGAACCTGACCACCCGACTGCCCCATTACTCACTGACAGGGACTAGGAACCTGACCACCGACTGTCCCACTACTCACTGACAGGGACTGGGAACCTGACCACCCGACTGCCCCATTACTCACTGACAGGGACTGGGAACCTGACCACCCGACTGTCCCACTACTCACTGACAGGGACTGGGAACCTTACCACCGACTGTCCCACTACTCACTGACAGGGACTGGGAACCTGACCACCGACTGTCCCACTACTCACGGACAGGGACTAGGAACCTGACCACCGACTGTCCCACTACTAACTGACAGGGACTGGGGACCTGACCACCCGACTGTCCCACTACTCACTGACAGGGACTGGGAACCTGACCACCGACTGTCCCACTACTCACTGACAGGGACTGGGAACCTGACCACCGACTGTCCCACTACTCACTGACAGGGACTGGGAACCTGACCACCGACTGTCCCATTACTCACTGACAGGGACTGGGAACCTGACCACCGACTGTCCCACTACTCACTGACAGGGACTGGGAACCTGACCACCGACTGTCCCACTACTCACTGACAGGGACTGGGAACCTGACCACCGACTGTCCCACTACTCACTGACAGGGACTGGGAACCTGATCACCCGACCGTCCCACTACTCACTGACAGACTGGGAACCTGACCACCCGACTGTCCGACTACTCACTGACAGGGACTGGGAACCTGACCACCGACTGTCCCACTACTCACTGACAGGGACTGGGAACCTGACCACCGACTGTCCCACTACTCACTGACAGGGACTGGGAACCTGACCACCGACTGTCCCACTACTCACTAACAGGGACTGGGGACCTGACCACCGACTGTCCCACTACTCACTGACAGGGACTGGGAACCTGACCACCCGACTGTCCCACTACTCACTGACAGGGACTGGGAACCTGACCACCCGACTGTCCCACTACTCACTGACAGGGACTGGGAACCTGACCACCGACTGTCCCACTACTCACTGACAGGGACTGGGAACCTGACCACCGACTGTCCCACTACTCACTGACAGGGACTGGAAACCTGACCACCGACTGTCCCACTACTCACTGACAGGGACTGGGAACCTGACCACCGACTGTCCCACTACTCACTGACAGGGACTGGGGACCTGACCACCGACTGTCCCACTACTCACTGACAGGGACTGGAAACCTGACCACCGACTGTCCCACTACTCACTGACAGGGACTGGGAACCTGACCACCGACTGTCCCACTACTCACTGACAGGGACTGGGGACCTGACCACCGGCTGTCCCACTACTCACTGACAGAGACGGGGAACCTGACCACCCGACTGTCCCACTACTCACTGACAGGGACTGGGAACCTGACCACCGACTGTCCCACTACTCACTGACAGGGACTGGGAACCTGACCACCGACTGTCCCACTACTCACTGACAGGGACTGGGGACCTGACCACCGGCTGTCCCACTACTCACTGACAGAGACGGGGAACCTGACCACCGACTGTCCCACTACTCACTGACAGGGACTGGGAACCTGACCCCCGACTGTCCCACTACTCACTGACAGGGACTGGGAACCTGACCACCCGACTGCCCCATTACTCACTGACAGGGACTGGGAACCTGACCACCGACTGTCCCACTACTCACTGACAGGGACTGGGAACCTGACCACCGACTGTCCCACTACTCACTGACAGGGACTGGGAACCTGACCACCGACTGTCCCACTACTCACTGACAGGGACTGGGAACCTGACCCCCGACTGTCCCACTACTCACTGACAGGGACTGGGAACCTGACCACCCGACTGCCCCATTACTCACTGACAGGGACTGGAAACCTGACCACCCGACTGCCCCACTACTCACTGACAGGGACTGGGAACCTGACCACCGACTGTCCCACTACTCACTGACAGGGACTGGGAACCTGACCACCCGACTGCCCCATTACTCACTGACAGGGACTGGGAACCTGACCACCCGACTGTCCCACTACTCACTGACAGGGACTGGGAACCTTACCACCGACTGTCCCACTACTCACTGACAGGGACTGGGAACCTGACCACCGACTGTCCCACTACTCACGGACAGGGACTAGGAACCTGACCACCGACTGTCCCACTACTAACTGACAGGGACTGGGGACCTGACCACCCGACTGTCCCACTACTCACTGACAGGGACTGGGAACCTGACCACCCGACTGTCCCACTACTCACTGACAGGGACTGGGAACCTGACCACCCGACTGTCCCACTACTCACTGACAGGGACTGGGAACCTGATCACCGACTGTCCCACTACTCACTGACAGGGACTGGGAACCTGACGACCGACTGTCCCACTACTCACTGACAGGGACTGGGAACCTGACCACCCGACTGTCCCACTACTCACTGACAGGGACTGGGAACCTGACCACCCGACTGTCCCACTACTCACTGACAGGGACTGGGAACGTGACCACCCGACTGTCCCACTACTCACTGACAGGGACTGGGAACCTAACCACCCGACTGTCCCACTACTCACTGACAGGGACTGGGAACCTGACCACCGACTGTCCCACTACTAACTGACAGGGACTGGGAACCTGACCACCCGACTGCCCCATTACTCACTGACAGGGACTAGGAACCTGACCACCGACTGTCCCACTACTCACTGACAGGGACTGGGAACCTGACCACCCGACTGCCCCATTACTCACTGACAGGGACTGGGAACCTGACCACCCGACTGTCCCACTACTCACTGACAGGGACTGGGAACCTTACCACCGACTGTCCCACTACTCACTGACAGGGACTGGGAACCTGACCACCGACTGTCCCACTACTCACGGACAGGGACTAGGAACCTGACCACCGACTGTCCCACTACTAACTGACAGGGACTGGGGACCTGACCACCCGACTGTCCCACTACTCACTGACAGGGACTGGGAACCTGACCACCGACTGTCCCACTACTCACTGACAGGGACTGGGAACCTGACCACCGACTGTCCCACTACTCACTGACAGGGACTGGGAACCTGACCACCGACTGTCCCATTACTCACTGACAGGGACTGGGAACCTGACCACCGACTGTCCCACTACTCACTGACAGGGACTGGGAACCTGACCACCGACTGTCCCACTACTCACTGACAGGGACTGGGAACCTGACCACCGACTGTCCCACTACTCACTGACAGGGACTGGGAACCTGATCACCCGACCGTCCCACTACTCACTGACAGACTGGGAACCTGACCACCCGACTGTCCGACTACTCACTGACAGGGACTGGGAACCTGACCACCGACTGTCCCACTACTCACTGACAGGGACTGGGAACCTGACCACCGACTGTCCCACTACTCACTGACAGGGACTGGGAACCTGACCACCGACTGTCCCACTACTCACTAACAGGGACTGGGGACCTGACCACCGACTGTCCCACTACTCACTGACAGGGACTGGGAACCTGACCACCCGACTGTCCCACTACTCACTGACAGGGACTGGGAACCTGACCACCCGACTGTCCCACTACTCACTGACAGGGACTGGGAACCTGACCACCGACTGTCCCACTACTCACTGACAGGGACTGGGAACCTGACCACCGACTGTCCCACTACTCACTGACAGGGACTGGAAACCTGACCACCGACTGTCCCACTACTCACTGACAGGGACTGGGAACCTGACCACCGACTGTCCCACTACTCACTGACAGGGACTGGGGACCTGACCACCGACTGTCCCACTACTCACTGACAGGGACTGGAAACCTGACCACCGACTGTCCCACTACTCACTGACAGGGACTGGGAACCTGACCACCGACTGTCCCACTACTCACTGACAGGGACTGGGGACCTGACCACCGGCTGTCCCACTACTCACTGACAGAGACGGGGAACCTGACCACCCGACTGTCCCACTACTCACTGACAGGGACTGGGAACCTGACCACCGACTGTCCCACTACTCACTGACAGGGACTGGGAACCTGACCACCGACTGTCCCACTACTCACTGACAGGGACTGGGGACCTGACCACCGGCTGTCCCACTACTCACTGACAGAGACGGGGAACCTGACCACCGACTGTCCCACTACTCACTGACAGGGACTGGGAACCTGACCCCCGACTGTCCCACTACTCACTGACAGGGACTGGGAACCTGACCACCCGACTGCCCCATTACTCACTGACAGGGACTGGAAACCTGACCACCCGACTGCCCCACTACTCACTGACAGGGACTGGGAACCTGACCACCGACTGTCCCACTACTCACTGACATTGACTGGGAACCTGACCACCCGACTGCCCCATTACTCACTGACAGGGACTGGGAACCTGACCACCCGACTGTCCCACTACTCACTGACAGGGACTGGGAACCTTACCACCGACTGTCCCACTACTCACTGACAGGGACTGGGAACCTGACCACCGACTGTCCCACTACTCACGGACAGGGACTAGGAACCTGACCACCGACTGTCCCACTACTAACTGACAGGGACTGGGGACCTGACCACCCGACTGTCCCACTACTCACTGACAGGGACTGGGAACCTGACCACCCGACTGTCCCACTACTCACTGACAGGGACTGGGAACCTGACCACCCGACTGTCCCACTACTCACTGACAGGGACTGGGAACCTGACCACCGACTGTCCCACTACTCACTGACAGGGACTGGGAACCTGACGACCGACTGTCCCACTACTCACTGACAGGGACTGGGAACCTGACCACCCGACTGTCCCACTACTCACTGACAGGGACTGGGAACCTGACCACCCGACTGTCCCACTACTCACTGACAGGGACTGGGAACGTGACCACCCGACTGTCCCACTACTCACTGACAGGGACTGGGAACCTAACCACCCGACTGTCCCACTACTCACTGACAGGGACTGGGAACCTGACCACCGACTGTCCCACTACTAACTGACAGGGACTGGAAACCCGACGACCGACTGTCCCACTACTCACTGACAGGGACTGGGAACCTGACCACCCGACTGTCCCACTACTCACTGACAGGGACTGGGAACCTGACCACCCGCTGTCCCACTACTCACTGACAGGGACTGGGAACCTGACCACCCGACTGTCCCACTACTCACTGACAGGGACTGGGAACTGGGACTGGAGTATAATGGTAATGCGTCTGGATGCTGTGACTCCATCCAGACCCATTACCATACATTAGGGCAGCGGAATATTCTGGTCGATAAAAGTGGACCTCCACGGCGCAGCCGCCTGACCCCCACCCGCCGTCCAGGGACGACGGTGTCGCCTTGCCAGGCCGTCACATCGCAAACCCACAAAAACAAGGAAAACAAAAGCAGTTCTTTCGCGAGAATGGAATGTGGCTTATTAATCTCGAACAAAAGCCCCGCTACCCGAACAGCGTCCTTCCTCGACACACTCTGCAGGCTGGCTGCAAGTGTTTCGCCTGCTTGTCAAGTGTTCCAAAATGACCGTTTTCACTGAAGGCAGAGTTTAAAGAATAATAGCATTGTTCGTGGATTCATTTGATAAAGTTTAAAATTGTCAATGGACAGCTAGAAGCGCCTCAGATCAGCTCGTGACTTGCGCCACCATGCGGTGACGGCGCACAACTCGGTCTGGTCTCGTGAGATTAACGCGTCATGTCCCTAAGACTCGTTGATTATATTAACGCCATTCTCTCACATAACAATGTTTATGGCGCCATTATCGGTATGAAATATCGATAAAAGCCTAATAAGGAGTGACGGGCTGGCGCCGATAAACGGGGCAGTGGGAGGGGGCGGGAGGGGGGGTGTGGTGGGAGGGAGCGGGGGTGAGGCGGGAGGGAGCGGGGTCAGTGGGAGGGAGCGGGAGTGTGGTGGGAGGGAGTGGGAGTGTGGTGGGAGGGAGCGGGGGTGATGCAGGAGAGAGTGCGGGTGGTGGGAGGGAGTGGGATGAGCGGGGGTGAGGCGGGAGGGAGTGGAGTGAGGTGGCAAGGGGTGGGGTGACCCGTCAGGAAGTGGGGGTGATGCAGCAGGAAGTGGGGGTGAGGCGGCAGGAAGTGGGGGTGAGAAGTAGCGGATCCAGGAATTTACGAAAGGGGGAGGGGGGAGGGGGCAGGGGGGGGGGGCACCAATGATTTAAGTACATTCCAGGCGCGGATCCAGTGAGAAACTTTCGACCAGGGCAAAACTAGTGACTGTGTCCCCTGTGCTCACTACTTCAGAGAAAGTGTAGGGTGGGGGGTGGACTTGCCTTCTTGTCGCCGTTGGCTCCGCCACTGAGGTGGGAATGTGGAGGGTAGTGAGTGGGGATCAGGCGGGAGGGAGTGAGGTTTAGGCACGAGGGAGTGGGGGTGCGGCGGGAGGCAGTGGGGGTGCGGCGGGAGGCAGTCGGGGTGAGGGGGGAGGGAGCGGGGGGGGGAGTGGTGGTGAGGCGAGGAGGGAGGTTGGGGTGGGAGAGCAGGACGAGCCGCTGTGAGCGTGAGGGGAGCGGTCGGTCCGGGAGAGGTCTCGCGGGTTAATTCTCTCGCCAGCACGCCTCACCGCTCTGGCACTTACTGCCTCTAAGCGACACCTTAATGACCGCGGGAACTCACGGTCGGCGCAAAGGCTGTGGTAATGTGGCCGGAAGCCAGTTTCCTTCATGGGCCGCTTGGCGGCGCGGGCGACATCATCACGTGACAGATGTCACCTCGCGCGGCGAGTTGTTGGAGACAAACCGAAAGCCGAAGTTACAAACACGTCTCAATACCTGTGTTCATACCCAGGTTTTCGAACGCTCTACCTACATTCATACACCATACAGACATTCGTAGCTCTATGCACGTCATGTGGACATCAAACCTAGCCACGTGAAGGAGTCAATGTGGAGGGTGTGGGCCACGTGAAGGAGTCAATGTGGAGGGTGTGGGTCACGTGAAGGGGTCAATGTGGGGGGTGTGGGTCACGTGAAGGAGTCAATGTGGAGGGGGTGGGTCACGTGAAGGAGTCAATGTGGAGGGTGTGGGTCACGTGAAGGAGTCAATGTGGAGGGTGTGGGTCGCGTGAAGGAGTCAATGTGGAGGGTGTGGGTCACGTGAAGGAGTCAATGTGGAGGGGGTGGGTCACGTGAAGGAGTCAATGTGGAGGGTGTGGGTCACGTGAAGGAGTCAATGTGGGGGGTGTGGGTCACGTGAAGGAGTCAATGTGGAGGGGGTGGGTCACGTGAAGGAGTCAATGTGGAGGGTGTGGGTCACGTGAAGGAGTCAATGTGGAGGGTGTGGGTCGCGTGAAGGAGTCAATGTGGAGGGTGTGGGTCACGTGAAGGAGTCAATGTGGAGGGGGTGGGTCACGTGAAGGAGTCAATGTGGAGGGTGTGGGTCGCGTGAAGGAGTCAATGTGGAGGGTGTGGGTCACGTGAAGGAGTCAATGTGGAGGGGGTGGGTCACGTGAAGGAGTCAATGTGGAGGGTGTGGGTCACGGGAAGGAGTCAATGTGGAGGGTGTGGGTCACGTGAAGGAGTCAATGTGGAGGGGGTGGATCGCGTGAAGGAGTCAATGTGGAGGGTGTGGGTCACGTGAAGGAGTCAATGTGGAGGGTGTGGGTCGCGTGAAGGAGTCAATGTGGAGGGTGTGGGTCACGTGAAGAGGTCAATGTGGAGGGTGTGGGTCGCGTGAAGGAGTCAATGTGGAGGGTATGGGTCACGTGAAGGAGTCAATGTGGAGGGTATGGGTCACGTAAAGGCGTCAATGTGGAGGGTGTGGGTCACGTGAAGGAGTCAATGTGGAGGGTGTGGGTCACGTGAAGGAGTCAATGTGGAGGGTGTGGGGTACGTGAAGGAGTCAATGTGGAGGGTGTGGTTTACGTGAAGGAGTCAATGTGGAGGGTATGGGTCACGTGAAAGAGTCATTGTGGAGGGTACGGGTCACGTGAAGGAGCCAATGTGGAGGGTGTCGGCCACGTGAAGGAGTCAATGTGGAGGGTATGGGTCACGTGAAGGAGTCAATGTGGAGGGTACGGGTCACGTGAAGGAGTCAATGTGGAGGGTGTGGGGTACGTGAAGGAGTCAATTTGGAGGGTGTGGGTCACGTGAAGGAGTCAATGTGGAGGGGGTGGGTCACTTGAAGGAGTCAATGTGGAGGGTATGGGTCACGTAAAGGAGTCAATGTGGAGGGTACGGGTCACGTGAATGAGTCAATGTGGAGGGTGTGGGTCACGTGAAGGAGTCAATGTGGAGGGTGTGGGTCACGTGAAGGAGTCAATGTGGAGAGTGTGGGTCACGTGAAGGAGTCAATGCGGAGTGTGTGGGGCACGTGAAATAGTCAATGTGGAGGGTGTGGGTCACGTGAAGGAGTCAATGTGGAGGGTGTGGGTCACGTGAAGGAGTCAATGTGGAGGGTGTGGGGTACGTGAAGAAGACATTGTGCAGGGTGTGGGTCACGTGAAGGAGTCAATGTGGAGGGTGTAGGTCACGTGAAGAAGAAATTGTGCAGGGTGTGGGTCACGTGAAGGAGTCAATGTGAAGGGTGTGGGTCACGTAAATAAGTCTATGTGGGGGCTGTGCAGCTCTTAATGCGGTATCAAAGAAGATTTTAAGCTATGGAAAGACATATAGCTGTGTTAGGAGGAAACTTTCAAATAGCTTCCAGTTAATTCCAAAGAGAATGACGTACATTTTTTTGACGGAAATTCAGAGCAGTCCCATTAAGCAATTAATTACTTGCTGTTATGCCGTACTGTAGCTAGGTATAGGGATGGAACAATCTGCCGTAACTACATTATACAACAAAACATTGTCACTGGAGTTAACCGAGTGTTGTCCATGTCGTTACTGTGGGTGATGTAGCGTTGTTTGTCATTACTGTGGGTGATGTAGCGTTGTCCATGTCGTTACTGTGGGTGATGTAGCATTGTCATGTCGTTACTGTGGGTGATGTAGCGTTGTCCATGTCGTTAATTTGGGTGATGTAGCGTTGTCCATATCGTTACCGTGGGTGATCTAGCGTTGTCCATATCGTTACTATGGGTGATGTAGCGTTGTTCATATTGTTACTGTGGGTGATGTAGCGTTGTCAATGTCGTTACTGTGGGTGATGTAGCGCTGTCCATGTCGTTACTATGGGTGATGTAGCGTTGTCCATATCGTTACTGTGGGTGATGTAGCGTTTTCCATGTCGTTACTGTGGGTCATGTAGCGTTGTCCATGTCGTTACTGTGGGTCATGTAGCGTTGGACGATGACGTTACTGTGGGTCATGTAGCGTTGGATGATGACGTTTAGGTGATGGATGAGACTATGTCATAAGGTAAGTTAACAGAATTTGTGTTTGATAGTCGGGATATGAAATGTGTGGTTTTGTCTTGTGTTATGACTATGTAAGTCATTTATCTTGAGGAATGTCATGTGTTCGAGAAAGTAAGCTGGTAGGTTATTATTTATGAATTGGTGGTAAAATTTAAGTCGTTGTGATGTATTTATAACTTTTAGTTTCAAGATTTTGAGATATTTGAATAGCGGGTCCGTGTGTGCGATATAATGACTTTTTGTTCTAATCCTAATTGCCTGTTTTTGATTCAATAACCTGTCAACTCGATATCCCCATGCCAGAATGCAGTAATATAGTTGACTCTGAAACAGTGCCATATATGTAGTATACAGTATGTGTTGGGGAAGGAAGTTTCCTAGCCTCTTTAGGATACCAACAACTTTGCTTAATTTTGCAGCAAGTTTGTTTGTATGGCTGTGCCATGCTAAATGTTTATCTATGGTTAGTCCTAGCAGATCAGAGGTATCGACGCACTCTAGTTTGTTCCTGGCAATGTATAGTTCTGGAATTTTTATTTTCTGGGGCTTGTAGAGTACCATATATTTAGTTTTTGTTATGCTTAGGCACAGATCATTTACCATTAACCAATTGTTTATCTTGGATAATTCATCATTTATGTTTCATTCCGGTTATTGATGCATCCAGTGTACTAAACAGTGTAGTATCATCAGCGTATACTATGAACTTAAAAACATCGCTGGCGTGGGGTAAATCATTGGTATAGATTATAAAGAGTAGCGGCCCTAGGATTGAGCCTTGTGGAACCCCGCGTGTGACAGGCATTTCTTCAGATCGTATATTATCTATCATAACGTACTGTTTGCGATTATCTAGATAACTTTTTATGAGATTTAGTGCAGTTCCAGATACGCCTTAGTGATGAAGCTTGGTTAATAAAATGTTATGATTTAATGTATCAAATGCTTTGGATAAATCCAGATATATATGAATAGAAATTTTACCTTCATCAAGCTTTTGTATAGTTCTGTCTATCAGTTCTAATGTAGCATGTTCAGTGGAGTGCTTCTTTCTGAACCCATACTGGTTAGAGTTAAAGAGCTTTTTCTTCTGAAAATGATCATACAAGAAGGTAAATACAATTTTCTTGAAGATTTTAGAAATTGCTGGTAATAGAGATATTGGTCGATAGTTATCGATATTTGTGTTATCATCTTTTTTGAAGACTGGAATTATCTTGGCCAGTTTTAACTAGTCGGGAAAGATCCCTGTCGTCAGGCATTGATTGAATATCAGAGTAATACTCTCACATAATTCTTCCTTGACTATCTTGAGCAATTTTACCGAAATTCCATCGTGACCTGAACTTGATTTGGATTTTAGTTCATTTATGGCCCCCAATATCTGGGCTTTATTAATTTCTGTGAAACATAGTTTATTTAATGTGGGTAGAGGTTTCAAATAAGACTCGTAGGGTGTTGTGTTTGCGCAATCTAAATTGCCGCAGATAGTTATGCCGATATTGAGGAAGAAACTACTGAAGTTATCTGTTATCAGTTGTCTATTTTCCATCGGCTTGCCCTCGATATTAAAATAGTCCGGAAAGTCTTTCGTGTCCTTTTTATTATTCAGTAAGCATTTGATTTTCTCTCCATGTTCCTTTAATATCATTTTTGCACTTGTCAAAGCGTTTAAGATAATAATCAGTTTTAGCTTGTGCAATCAACTTTTTTAGCATTATGTTATAAGTCTTTAAATTCGTCTTCAATGTTCCATACTGCATGGAATCTGGTAGCGTTGCTTTTAGCCTCCTGTAAAGTTTGTCTGTTAAGGAAATAGATTTGATAATTCCCTGCGTAACCCATACCGATTTCTTATGTTTATGCTTATTAAATTTGACTAGTCTACTTGGCAAGAGATCACGCTTGGCCTTTGTGAGTACATCCTGTAGTATTTTGTAGTTAATGTTTGGATCGGCGTGCATATCTTTTTCCATTTTACTGGTAATTTCTGCCTTTGCAAGATACGCTTTAAAGTTAAGAAGGGAATTCAGGTCCCTTGTTTCTACCTGTACATGGGTCGGTGTTTTATGAGAAAGCCGAATATTAAGATTGAAGGATATAAAATATGGCAAATGGTCCGACAGACCTTTGAACAGTATACCAGCAGTTGTACTTAATGTGTTCGGAGTCAGTTTACAGAGAAAATTGTCAATTAAAGTTCCCCTATATTTGGACAGTCTTGTTGGGAGAGTTATCATGGGGAAAAAGCTTCGGGAAAGAACGGTGTCGAAGTACTCACTTAAAACTGGTTTTTCATTCAGACTGAGAAGATCTATATTATAATCGCCTGCAATGATAACCTCGCAAGGGTTTTTCTCAAGATGGTGAAGGGTAGAAGATAATTCTTTTGTAAACTGAATATAATTATCATTAATATCCCGGGGAGGCCGATAAATGTTTCCTAATATCACTTTTTTCTCTGTGGAGTGCCGCCCCGCGACTTCTATAAATTGCCCTTCCCATATATCAGATCGAACATGCGGGGAAATAGTTTTGTACTTAAGCTTGTTGTTTAAATATATAATTAGTCCACCATGAGCACTACAATACTTCCCAGTAGAGATAAGTGTATAATTCTCTAAGTTAAACAGTGATAGGTCAGAGTCGTCAGACAGCCAACTCTCCTGTAAACATATTGCAGATAATTCAATACCTTTACTTTCTAACATATCTGTTAACACTTTCAATTCGTCAAATTTTGATGATATAGAGGCGACAATTAAGCTCATAATAGAGAATTCATCCCGATCCTCACAAAGAGTCGATAAAACTTGGTCTTCTGTGTAATAGGGTGATAGTTTTATGTAATCCACCTCTGAATTGTTATATTTTACATTTCTATCATTCGACTTCAATGTATTGAGCAGAGAATTCTGCTCAATATCGCCAAATTGCCTCAAGAAATCCTCACTTTCAGTGATATGCACATCTAACATTTGAAAAGTACAAGTGTATATTTTTCCATACTACCTTGGTTCTACCATTCGTACTCAGGTCGATCTGAATCAAGCTGATCGTATTTACAGCGCAAACTGGCGAGAACTCAAAACGCGTACAACGAATCAGTACAATAGACAAACAATAAACAAATAAGAATAAAAATTAACATCGCATGGAAAATGGGGTCAAGGTAGCGCAGCACAGCTTTGTGCACAGGTGCTTAGGAAAACACGAGAGCGTCACCACATGAATATGCATAAGGCGTTTTAAATTACGTTGTGAGTCGAGCCCAATGTTCATTTCATTTCTCTAAACACGTTCTAGGCACTGGCGATGTGTGTTTGATCACAGGAGTAATACACGTGTTTCATATGACACGCACACGAAGGCAATAGCATTTACAGGGGGGGGGGGCGGGGAACTCGGCGCCGTCTTGGTTGACTGCGTCTAGGCAGCAGCACATTACCGTCCATCACAAAAACACTAGCAGTGCGCTCCGACTCGACTGGAGTCGTTCAGCACGGGCCACTTCAGTCACGTCACGAGCAAAACAAATTGATACAATACACGTCTATACACCCCTTGCACAATATGAAATAAACATAGATATAATCCACGTGGGTCAACACCACACTCAAGGGACAGTCTCAAAAGCGAATTTCCGGTAAATAACAGCCATAGGTCTATTGCATACCAATTTTCATATCGGCGTCAGTATCAAATTACATTAATTTTTAGGACCCCACCTCATTCATATGTCCTTACGATACAACTTGCACCGCGTGAGGACTTCTCCGCCAGGCTTCCGGTAGTGTGGTCAAAGTCCCAACATCATAGCTCTTGCCGTTGATTAGTAGCCTGTTTCCCGATAGGGTGGCGCGGGCGCCGTCCGACCGGACGGCCTTCATCACAGGCAGCAGGATGCGGCGCTCGTCCTGGACGGCTTTCGGAAAGTCCTCGTCAACGAAGAGTCGAGTCCCACGTGACTGCGTCTTCCGGGCCCAGACTTTCTCGCGGTCGTCGAAGAAGGCGTAACGAACAACGATGGGCCGCGACCCCTTGGTTCTCGTGGCAGGGGTAGGGTGTAGGCCCAGCCTGTGACAATGATGGGCCGCGACCCCTTGGTTCTCGTGGCAGGGGCAGGGTGTGGGCCCAGTCTGTGACAATGATGGGCCGCGACCCCTTGGTTCTCATGGCAGGGGTAGGGTGTGGGACCAGCCTGTGACAATGATGGGCCGCAACCCCTTGGTTCTCATGGCAGGGGTAGGGTGTGGGCCCAGCCTCTGACAATGATGGGCCGCAACCTCTTGGTTCTCGTGGCAGGGGTAGGGTGTAGGCCCAGCCTGTGACAATGATGGGCCGCGACCTCTTGGTTCTCGTGGCAGGGGTAGGGTGTAGGCCCAGCCTGTGACAATGATGGGCCGCGACCCCTTGGTTCTCGTGGCAGGGGTAGGGTGTGGGCCCAGCCTGTGACAATGATGGGCCGCGACCTCTTGGTTCTCGTGGCAGGGGCAGGGTGTGGGCCCAGCCTGTGACAATGATGGGCCGCGACCTCTTGGTTCTCGTGGCAGGGGCAGGGTGAGGGCCCAGCCTGTGACAATGATGGGCCGCGACCCCTTGGTTCCCGTGGCAGGAGTAGGGTGTGGGCCCAGCCTCTGACAATGATGGGCCGCGACCTCTTGGTTCTCGTGGCAGGGGCAGGGTGTGGGCCCAGCCTGTGACAATGATGGGCCGCGACCCCTTGGTTCCCGTGGCAGGAGTAGGGTGTGGGCCCAGCCTCTGACAATGATGGGCCGCGACCCCTTGGTTCTCGTGGCAGGGGTAGGGTGTGGGCCCAGCCTGTGACAATGATGGGCCGCAACCCCTTGGTTCTCATGGCAGGGGTAGGGTGTGGGCCCAGCCTGTGACAATGATGGGCCGCAACCCCTTGGTTCTCGTGGCAGGGGTAGGGTGTGGGCCCAGCCTGTGACAATGATGGGCCGCAACCCCTTGGTTCTCATGGCAGGGGTAGGGTGTGGGCCCAGCCTCTGACAATGATGGGCCGCGACCCCTTGGTTCTCATGGCAGGGGTAGGGTGTGGGCCCAGCCTGTGACAACGTTGTAGTTTGATATCGACTGCCTGCTCCATGTTCAATTTTGTTGACATGATATCCTGAATTAGAAGGACACAGTTTTCCTGACCCCACGGTGACTCCGGAATGCGGAGTGATCACTGTGGGTGATGTAGCGTTGTCAATGTCGTTACTGTGGGTGATGTAGCGTTGTCCTTGTCGGTACTGTGGGTGATGTAGCGTTGTCCATGTCGTTACAGTGGGTGATGTAGCATTGTCAATGTCGTTACTGTGGGTGATATAGCGTTGTCCATATCGTTACTGTGGGTGATGTAGCGTTGTTCATGTCGTTACTGCGGGTGATGTAGCGTTGTCCATGTCGTTACTATGTGTAATGTAGCGTTATCTGCCGTTACTGTGGGTGGTGTAGCGTTGTCTGCCGGTAATGTGGGTGATGTAGGCAGCGTTGTCCATGTCGTTACTGTGGGTGATGTAGCGTTGTCTGTCGTTACTGTGGGTGATGTAGCGTTGTCCATGTCGTTACTGTGGGCGATGTAGCGTTGTCCATGTCGTTACGGTGTGTGATGTAGCGTTGTCCGTGTCGTTACTCTGGGTGATGTAGCGTTGTCTGTCGTTACTGTGGGTGATGTAGCGTTGTCCATGTCGTTACTGTGGGTGATGTAGCGTTGTCCGTGTCGTTACTGTGGGTGATGTAGCGTTGTCTGTCGTTACTGTGTGTGATGAAGCGTTGTCCATGTCGGTAATGTGGGTGATGTAGCGTTGTCCTTGTCGGTACTGTGGGTAATGTAGCGTTGTCTGTCGTTACTGTGTGTGATGCAGCGTTGTCTGTCGTTACGGTGGGTAATGTAGCGTTGTCCATGTCGTTACTCTGGGTGATGTAGCGATGTCTGTCGCTATGTGGGTGATGTAGCGTTGTCTGTCGTTACTGTGTGTGATGAAGCGTTGTCCATGTCGGTAATGTGGGTGATGTAGCGTTGTCCATGTCGTTACTGTGGGTGATGTAGCGTTGTCTGTCGTTACTGTGGGTGATGTAGCGTTGTCTGTCGTTACTGTGGGTGATGTAGCGTTGTCCATGTCGTTACTGTGGGTGATGTAGCGTTGTCCATGTCGTTACTGTGTGTGATGTAGCGTTGTCCTAGTCGTTACTGTGGGTGATGTAGCTTTGTCTGTCGGTACTGTGGGTGATGTAGCGTTGTCCTAGTCGTTACTGTGGGTGATGTAGCTTTGTCTGTCGGTACTGTGTGTGATGTAGCGTTGTCCTTGTCGGTACTATGGGTGATGTAGCGTTGGCTGTCGGTACTGTGGGTGATGTAGCGTTGTCCATGTCGGCACTGTGTGTGATGTAGCGTTGTCCTTGTCGGTACTGTGGGTGATGTAGCGTTGTCCTTGTCGGTACTGGGTGTGATGTAGCATTGCCTGTCGTTACTGTGGGTGATGTAGCGTTGTCTGTCGTTACTGTGGGTGATGTAGCGTTGTCCATGTCGTTACTGTGGGTGATGTAGCGTTGTCCATGTCGTTACGGTGTGTGATGCAGCGTTGTCTGTCGTTACTGTGGGTGATGTAGCGTTGTCTGTCGTTACTGTGGGTGATATAGCGTTGTCCATGTCGTTACTCTGGGTGATGTAGCGTTGTCCATGTCGGCACTGTGTGTGATGTAGCGTTGTCCTTGTCGGTACTGTGGGTGATGTAGCGTTGTCTGTCGTTACTGTGGGTGATGTAGCGTTGTCTGTCGGTACTGTGGGTGATGTAGCGTTGTCCATGTTGTTACTGTGTGTGATGTAGCGTTGTCCTTGTCGGTACTGTGGGTGATGTAGCGTTGCCTGTCGTTACTGTGGGTGATGTAGCGTTGTCTGTCGTTACGGTGGGTAATGTAGAGTTGTCCATGTCGTTACTCTGGGTGATGTAGCGATGTCTGTCGCTATGTGGGTGATGTAGCGTTATCTGTCGTTACTGTGGGTGATGTAGCGTTGTCCATGTCGGCAATGTGGGTGATGTAGCGTTGTCCATGTCGTTACTGTGGGTGATGTAGCGTTGTCTGTCGTTACTGTGTGTGATGTAGCGTTGTCCATGTCGTTACTGTGGGTGATGTAGCGTTGTCTGTCGTTACTGTGGGTGATATAGCGTTGTCTGTCGTTACTGTGGGTGATGTAGCGTTGTCCATGTCGTTACTGTGGGTGATGTAGCGTTGTCCATGTCGTTACGGTGTGTGATGTAGCGTTGTCCATGTCGGTACTGTGGGTGATGTAGCGTTGTCTGTCGTTACTGTGGGTGATGTAGCGTTGTCTGTCGTTACTGTGGGTGATGTAGCGTTGTCCATGTCGTTACTGTGGGTGATGTAGCGTTGTCCATGTCGTTACTGTGTGTGATGTAGCGTTGTCCTTGTCGGTACTGTGGGTGATGTAGCGTTGTCTGTCGTTACTGCGGGTGATGTAGCGTTGTCTGTCGTTACTGTGGGTGATGTAGCGTTGTCTGTTGGTACTGTGGGTGATTAAGCCTTGTCCATGTCGGCACTGTGTGTGATGTAGCGTTGTCCTTGTCGGTACTGTGGGTGATGTAGCGTTGTCTGTCGTTACTGTGGGTGATGTAGCGTTGTCTGTCGTCACTGTGGGTGATGTAGCGTTGTCCATGTCGTTACTCTGGGTGATGTAGCGTTGTCCATGTCGTTACGGTGTGTGATGTAGCGTTGTCCATGTCGGTACGGTGGCTGATGTAGCGTTGTCTGTCGTTACTGTGGGTGATGTAGCGTTGTCTCTCGTTACTGTGGGTGATATAGCGTTGTCCATGTCGTTACTGTGGGTGATGTAGCGTTGTCCATGTCGGCACTGTGTGTGATATAGCGTTGTCCTTGTCGGTACTGTGGGTGATGTAGCGTTGTCTGTCGGTACTGTGGGTGATGTATAGTTCCCATGTCGGTACGGTGGGTGATGTAGCGTTGTCTGTCGTTACTGTGGGTGATGTAGCGTTGTCTGTCGGTACTGTGGGTGATGTAGCGTTGTCTGTCGGTACTGTGGGTGATGTAGCGTTGTCCATGTCGTTACAGTGGTTGATGTAGCGTTGTCCATGTCGTTACTGTGGGTGATGTAGCGTTGTCCATGTCGTTACTGTGGGTGATGTAGCGTTGGCTGTCGGTACTGTGGGTGATGTAGCGTTGTCTGTCGGTACTGTGTGATGTAGCGTTGTCCATGTCGTTACTGTGGGTGATGTAGCGTTGTCTGTCGGTACTGTGAGTGATGTAGCGTTGTCTATGTCGTTACTGTGGGTGATGTGAAGCTGTCAGGGCTGTGGTCCACAGACAGGGCGGGCGCGGCGCCCGGTACGACGCTCCTTATCGGCTGTCCGCCGGGACCGCCCTGCTGACAGGCGAGACACTCGACCACATACATCAGGCGCAGGTCGCCAGTGTCAACCTTTATAGACTCATTTCGGGGACCATCAAGCCGACAAAGTCCCCTCACAATGTACACTGCATCTCAGAGCAGCGAACATAGAGGGAAGTGAATGTGAACTGACGGGAGATGGTCAGGGAGTGTCGACCGATCATGGAGGGAAGTGAATGAGAACTGACGGGACATGGTCAGGGAGTGCCGACCGGTCATGGAGGGAAGTGAATGTGAACTGACGGGAGATGGTCAGGGAGTGCCGACCGATCATGGAGGGAAGTGAATGTGAACTGACGGGAGATGGTCAGGGAATGCCGACCGATCATGGAGGGAAGTGAATGTGAACTGACGGGACATGGTCAGGGAGTGCCGACCGATCATGGAGGGAAGTGAATGTGAACTGACGGGAGATGGTCAGGGAGTGCCGACCGATCATGGTGGGAAGTGAATGTGAGCTGACGGGAGATGGTCAGGGAGTGCCGACCGATCATGGTGGGAAGTGAATGTGAACTGACGGGAGATGGTCAGGGAGTGCCGACCGGTCATGGTGGGAAGTGAATGTGAACTGACGGGAGATGGTCAGGGAGTGCCGACCGGTCACGGTGGGAAGTGAATGTGAACTGACGGGAGATGGTCAGGGAGTGCCGACCGATCATGGAGGGAAGTGAATGTAAACTGACGGGAGATGGTCAGGGAGTGCCGACCGGTCATGGAGGGAAGTGAATGTGAACTGACGGGAGATGGTCAGGGAGTGCCGACCGATCATGGTGGGAAGTGAATGTGAACTGACGGGAGATGGTCAGGGAGTGCCGACCGATCATGGTGGGAAGTGAATGTGAACTGACGGGAGATGGTCAGGGAATGCCGACCGATCATGGCGGGAAGTGAATGTGAACTGACGGGAGATGGTCAGTGAGTGCCGACCGATCATGGAGGGAAGTGAATGTGAACTGACGGGAGATGGTCAGGGAATGCCGACCGATCATGGCGGGAAGTGAATGTGAACTGACGGGAGATGGTCAGTGAGTGCCGACCGATCATGGTGGCAAGTGAATGTGAACTGACCGTAGATGGTCAGAGAGTGCCGACCGATCATGGAGGGAAGTGAATGTGAACTGACGGGAGATGGTCAGGGAGTGCCGACCGGTCATGGAGGGAAGTGAATGTGAACTGACGGGAGATGGTCAGGGAATGCCGACCGATCATGGAGGGAAGTGAATGTGAACTGACGGGACATGGTCAGGGAGTGCCGACCGATCATGGAGGGAAGTGAATGTGAACTGACGGGAGATGGTCAGGAAGTGCCGACCGATCATGGTGGGAAGTGAATGTGAACTGACGGGAGATGGTCAGGGAATGCCGACCGATCATGGAGGTAAGTGAATGTGAACTGACGGGAGATGGTCAGGGAGTGCCGACCGATCATGGTGGGAAGTGAATGTGAACTGACGGGAGATGGTCAGGGAGTGCCGACCGGTCATGGTGGGAAGTGAATGTGAACTGACGGGAGATGGTCAGGGAGTGCCGACCGGTCATGGTGGGAAGTGAATGTGAACTGACGGGAGATGGTCAGGGAGTGCCGACCGATCATGGAGGGAAGTGAATGTAAACTGACGGGAGATGGTCAGGGAGTGCCGACCGGTCATGGAAGGAAGTGAATGTGAACTGACGGGAGATGGTCAGGGAGTGCCGACCGATCATGGTGGGAAGTGAATGTGAACTGACGGGAGATGGTCAGGGAGTGCCGACCGATCATGGTGGGAAGTGAATGTGAACTGACGGGAGATGGTCAGGGAATGCCGACCGATCACGGTGGGAAGTGAATGTGAACTGACGGGAGATGGTCAGGGAGTGCCGACCGATCATGGAGGGAAGTGAATGTGAACTGACGGGAGATGGTCAGGGAGTGCCGACCGGTCATGGAGGGAAGTGAATGTGAACTGACGGGAGATGGTCAGTGAGTGCCGACCGATCATGGTGGGAAGTGAATGTGAACTGACGGGACATGGTCGGTCAGGGAATGCCGACCGATCATGGTGGGAAGTGAATGTGAACTGACGGGAGATGGTCAGGGAGTGCCGACCGATCATGGAGGGAAGTGAATGTGAACTGACGGGAGATGGTCAGGGAGTGCCGACCGATCATGGTGGGAAGTGAATGAGAACTGACGGGAGATGGTCGGGGAATGCCGACCGGTCATGGAGGGAAGTGAATGTTAACTGACGGGAGATGGTCAGGGAATGCCGACCGGTCATGGTGGGAAGTGAATGTGAACTGACGGGAGATGGTCAGGAAGTGCCGACCGATCATGGAGGGAAGTGAATGTGAACTGACGGGAGATGGTCAGGGAGTGCCGACCGGTCATGGAGGGAAGTGAATGTGAACTGACGGGAGATGATCAGTGAGTGCCGACCGATCATGGTGGGAAGTGAATGTGAACTGACGGGACATGGTCGGGGAATGCCGACCGGTCATGGTGGGAAGTGAATGTGAACTGACGGGAGATGGTCAGGGAGTGCCGACCGGTCATGGTGGGAAGTGAATGTGAACTGACGGGACATGGTCAGGGAGTGCCGACCGATCATGGAGGGAAGTGAATGTGAACTGACGGGAGATGGTCAGGGAGTGCCGACCGGTCATGGTGGGAAGTGAATGTGAACTGACGGGACATGGTCAGGGAGTGCCGACCGATCATGGAGGGAAGTGAATGTGAACTGACGGGAGATGGTCAGGGAGTGCCGACCGGTCATGGTGGGAAGTGAATGTGAACTGACGGGAGATGGTCAGTGAGTGCCGACCGATCATGGAGGGAAGTGAATGTGAACTGACGGGAGATGGTCAGGGAGTGCCGACCGATCATGGAGGGAAGTGAATGTGAACTGACGGGAGATGGTCAGGGAATGCCGACCGGTCATGGTGGGAAGTGAATGTGAACTGACGGGAGATGGTCAGGGAGTGCCGACCGATCATGGTGGGAAGTGAATGTGAACTGACGGGAGATGGTCAGTGAGTGCCGACCGGTCATGGTGGGAAGTGAATGTGAACTGACGGGAGATGGTCAGTGAGTGCCGACCGATCATGGTGGGAAGTGAATGTGAACTGACGGGAGATGGTCAGGGAGTGCCGACCGGTCATGGCGGGAAGTGAATGTGAACTGACGGGAGATGGTCAGGGAGTGCCGACCGATCATGGAGGGAAGTGAATGTGAACTGACGGGAGATGGTCAGGGAGTGCCGACCGATCATGGTGGGAAGTGAATGAGAACTGACGGGAGATGGTCAGGGAGTGCCGACCGGTCATGGAGGGAAGTGAATGTGAACTGACGGGAGATGGTCAGTGAGTGCCGACCGATCATGGTGGGAAGTGAATGTGAACTGACGGGACATGGTCGGTCAGGGAATGCCGACCGATCATGGTGGGAAGTGAATGTGAACTGACGGGAGATGGTCAGGGAGTGCCGACCGATCATGGAGGGAAGTGAATGTGAACTGACGGGAGATGGTCAGGGAGTGCCGACCGATCATGGTGGGAAGTGAATGAGAACTGACGGGAGATGGTCAGGGAATGCCGACCGGTCATGGAGGGAAGTGAATGTTAACTGACGGGAGATGGTCAGGGAATGCCGACCGGTCATGGTGGGAAGTGAATGTGAACTGACGGGAGATGGTCAGGAAGTGCCGACCGATCATGGAGGGAAGTGAATGTGAACTGACGGGACATGGTCAGGGAGTGCCGACCGGTCATGGAGGGAAGTGAATGTGAACTGACGGGACATGGTCAGGGAGTGCCGACCGATCATGGAGGGAAGTGAATGTGAACTGACGGGAGATGGTCAGGGAGTGCCGACCGATCATGGAGGGAAGTGAATGTGAACTGACGGGAGATGGTCAGTGAGTGCCGACCGGTCATGGAGGGAAGTGAATGTGAACTGACGGGAGATGGTCAGTGAGTGCCGACCGGTCATGGTGTGAAGTGAATGTGAACTGACGGGAGATGGTCAGTGAGTGCCGACCGGTCATGGTGGGAAGTGAATGTGAACTGACGGGAGATGGTCAGGGAGTGCCGACCGGTCATGGAGGGAAGTGAATGTGAACTGACGGGAGATGGTCAGTGAGTGCCGACCGATCATGGTGGGAAGTGAATGTGAACTGACGGGACATGGTCGGGGAATGCCGACCGGTCATGGTGGGAAGTGAATGTGAACTGACGGGAGATGGTCAGGGAGTGCCGACCGGTCATGGTGGGAAGTGAATGTGAACTGACGGGACATGGTCAGGGAGTGCCGACCGATCATGGAGGGAAGTGAATGTGAACTGACGGGAGATGGTCAGGGAGTGCCGACCGGTCATGGTGGGAAGTGAATGTGAACTGACGGGAGATGGTCAGGGAATGCCGACCGATCATGGTGGGAAGTGAATGTGAACTGACGGGAGATGGTCAGGGAATGCCGACCGGTCATGGTGGGAAGTGAATGTGAACTGACGGGACATGGTCAGGGAGTGCCGACCGATCATGGTGGGAAGTGAATGTGAACTGACGGGACATGGTCAGGGAGTGCCGACCGGTCATGGTGGGAAGTGAATGTGAACTGACGGGAGATGGTCAGGGAATGCCGACCGGTCATGGTGGGAAGTGAATGTGAACTGACGGGACATGGTCAGGGAGTGCCGACCGGTCATGGTGGGAAGTGAATGTGAACTGACGGGAGATGGTCAGGGAATGCCGACCGGTCATGGTGGGAAGTGAATGTGAACTGACGGGAGATGGTCAGGGAATGCCGACCGGTCATGGTGGGAAGTGAATGTGAACTGACGGGACATGGTCAGGGAGTGCCGACCGATCATGGAGGGAAGTGAATGTGAACTGACGGGAGATGGTCAGGGAGTGCCGACCGGTCATGGTGGGAAGTGAATGTGAACTGACGGGAGATGGTCAGTGAGTGCCGACCGATCATGGTGGGAAGTGAATGTGAACTGACGGGAGATGGTCAGTGAGTGCCGACCGATCATGGAGGGAAGTGAATGTGAACTGACGGGAGATGGTCAGGGAGTGCCGACCGATCACGGAGGGAAGTGAATGTGAACTGACGGGAGATGGTCAGGGAGTGCCGACCGGTCATGGTGGGAAGTGAATGTGAACTGACGGGAGATGGTCAGTGAGTGCCGACCGATCATGGTGGGAAGTGAATGTGAACTGACGGGAGATGGTCAGTGAGTGCCGACCGATCATGGAGGGAAGTGAATGTGAACTGACGGGAGATGGTCAGTGAGTGCCGACCGGTCATGGTGGGAAGTGAATGTGAACTGACGGGAGATGGTCAGTGAGTGCCGACCGGTCATGGTGGGAAGTGAATGTGAACTGACGGGAGATGGTCAGGGAGTGCCGACCGATCATGGAGGGAAGTGAATGTAAACTGACGGGAGATGGTCAGTGAGTGCCGACCGGTCATGGTGGGAAGTGAATGTGAACTGACGGGAGATGGTCAGTGAGTGCCGACCGATCATGGTGGGAAGTGAATGTGAACTGACGGGAGATGGTCAGTGAGTGCCGACCGGTCATGGTGGGAAGTGAATGTGAACTGACGGGAGATGGTCAGGGAGTGCCGGCCGATCATGGTGGGAAGTGAATGTGAACTGACGGGAGATGGTCAGGGAGTGCCGACCGATCATGGAGGGAAGTGAATGTGAACTGACGGGAGATGGTCAGGGAGTGCCGACCGATCATGGAGGGAAGTGAATGTGAACTGACGGGAGATGGTCAGTGAGTGCCGACCGATCATGGTGGGAAGTGAATGTGAACTGACGGGAGATGGTCAGGGAGTGCCGACCGATCATGGTGGGAAGTGAATGTGAACTGACGGGAGATGGTCAGTGAGTGCCGACCGATCATGGTGGGAAGTGAATGTGAACTGACGGGAGATGGTCAGTGAGTGCCGACCGATCATGGTGGGAAGTGAATGTGAACTGACGGGAGATGGTCAGTGAGTGCCGACCGGTCATGGAGGGAAGTGAATGTGAACTGACGGGAGATGGTCAGTGAGTGCCGACCGGTCATGGTGGGAAGTGAATGTGAACTGACGGGAGATGGTCAGGGAGTGCCGACCGGTCATGGTGGGAAGTGAATGTGAACTGACGGGAGATGGTCAGGGAGTGCCGACCGATCATGGAGGGAAGTGAATGTGAACTGACGGGAGATGGTCAGTGAGTGCCGACCGGTCATGGTGGGAAGTGAATGTGAACTGACGGGAGATGGTCAGTGAGTGCCGACCGGTCATGGTGGGAAGTGAATGTGAACTGACGGGACATGGTCAGGGAGTGCCGACCGATCATGGTGGGAAGTGAATGTGAACTGACGGGACATGGTCAGGGAGTGCCGACCGATCATGGAGGGAAGTGAATGTGAACTGACGGGAGATGGTCAGGGAGTGCCGACCGATCATGGAGGGAAGTGAATGTGAACTGACGGGAGATGGTCAGTGAGTGCCGACCGGTCATGGTGGGAAGTGAATGTGAACTGACGGGAGATGGTCAGTGAGTGCCGACCGGTCATGGAGGGAAGTGAATGTGAACTGACGGGAGATGGTCAGTGAGTGCCGACCGGTCATGGTGGGAAGTGAATGTGAACTGACGGGAGATGGTCAGGGAGTGCCGACCGGTCATGGTGGGAAGTGAATGTGAACTGACGGGAGATGGTCAGGGAGTGCCGACCGGTCATGGTGGGAAGTGAATGTGAACTGACGGGAGATGGTCAGTGAGTGCCGACCGGTCATGGAGGGAAGTGAATGTGAACTGACGGGAGATGGTCAGGGAATGCCGACCGGTCATCGTGGGAAGTGAATGTGAACTGACGGGAGATGGTCAGGGAGTGCCGACCGGTCATGGTGGGAAGTGAATGTGAACTGACGGGAGATGGTCAGGGAGTGCCGACCGATCATGGAGGGAAGTGAATGTGAACTGACGGGAGATGGTCAGTGAGTGCCGACCGGTCATGGAGGGAAGTGAATGTGAACTGACGGGAGATGGTCAGGGAATGCCGACCGGTCATCGTGGGAAGTGAATGTGAACTGACGGGAGATGGTCAGGGAGTGCCGACCGGTCATGGTGGGAAGTGAATGTGAACTGACGGGAGATGGTCAGGGAGTGCCGACCGATCATGGAGGGAAGTGAATGTGAACTGACGGGAGATGGTCAGTGAGTGCCGACCGGTCATGGTGGGAAGTGAATGTGAACTGACGGGAGATGGTCAGGGAATGCCGACCGATCATGGAGGGAAGTGAATGTGAACTGACGGGAGATGGTCAGTGAGTGCCGACCGGTCATGGAGGGAAGTGAATGTGAACTGACGGGAGATGGTCAGGGAATGCCGACCGGTCATCGTGGGAAGTGAATGTGAACTGACGGGAGATGGTCAGGGAGTGCCGACCGGTCATGGTGGGAAGTGAATGTGAACTGACGGGAGATGGTCAGGGAGTGCCGACCGATCATGGAGGGAAGTGAATGTGAACTGACGGGAGATGGTCAGTGAGTGCCGACCGGTCATGGTGGGAAGTGAATGTGAACTGACGGGACATGGTCAGGGAATGCCGACCGGTCATGGAGGGAAGTGAATGTGAACTGACGGGAGATGGTCAGTGAGTGCCGACCGGTCATGGTGGGAAGTGAATGTGAACTGACGGGAGATGGTCAGGGAGTGCCGACCGATCATGGAGGGAAGTGAATGTGAACTGACGGGAGATGGTCAGTGAGTGCCGACCGGTCATGGAGGGAAGTGAATGTGAACTGACGGGAGATGGTCAGTGAGTGCCGACCGGTCATGGTGGGAAGTGAATGTGAACTGACGGGAGATGGTCAGTGAGTGCCGACCGGTCATGGTGGGAAGTGAATGTGAACTGACGGGAGATGGTCAGGGAGTGCCGACCGATCATGGTGGGAAGTGAATGTGAACTGACGGGAGATGGTCAGTGAGTGCCGACCGGTCATGGTGGGAAGTGAATGTGAACTGACGGGAGATGGTCAGTGAGTGCCGACCGATCATGGTGGGAAGTGAATGTGAACTGACGGGAGATGGTCAGTGAGTGCCGACCGGTCATGGTGGGAAGTGAATGTGAACTGACGGGAGATGGTCAGTGAGTGCCGACCGGTCATGGAGGGAAGTGAATGTGAACTGACGGGAGATGGTCAGTGAGTGCCGACCGATCATGGAGGGAAGTGAATGTGAACTGACGGGAGATGGTCAGGGAATGCCGACCGGTCATGGTGGGAAGTGAATGTGAACTGACGGGACATGGTCAGGGAATGCCGACCGGTCATGGTGGGAAGTGAATGTGAACTGACGGGAGATGGTCAGGGAATGCCGACCGGTCATGGTGGGAAGTGAATGTGAACTGACGGGACATGGTCAGGGAGTGCCGACCGGTCATGGTGGGAAGTGAATGTGAACTGACGGGAGATGGTCAGGGAGTGCCGACCGGTCATGGTGGGAAGTGAATGTGAACTGACGGGAGATGGTCAGTGAGTGCCGACCGATCATGGTGGGGAAGTGAATGTGAACTGACGGGAGATGGTCAGTGAGTGCCGACCGATCATGGTGGGAAGTGAATGTGAACTGACGGGAGATGGTCAGGGAGTGCCGACCGATCATGGAGGGAAGTGAATGTGAACTGACGGGAGATGGTCAGTGAGTGCCGACCGGTCATGGAGGGAAGTGAATGTGAACTGACGGGAGATGGTCAGGGAATGCCGACCGGTCATGGTGGGAAGTGAATGTGAACTGACGGGAGATGGTCAGTGAGTGCCGACCGGTCATGGTGGGAAGTGAATGTGAACTGACGGGAGATGGTCAGTGAGTGCCGACCGGTCATGGAGGGAAGTGAATGTGAACTGACGGGAGATGGTCAGTGAGTGCCGACCGATCATGGTGGGAAGTGAATGTGAACTGACGGGACATGGTCGGGGAATGCCGACCGGTCATGGTGGGAAGTGAATGTGAACTGACGGGAGATGGTCAGGGTGTGCCGACCGGTCATGGTGGGAAGTGAATGTGAACTGACGGGACATGGTCAGGGAGTGCCGACCGATCATGGAGGGAAGTGAATGTGAACTGACGGGAGATGGTCAGGGAGTGCCGACCGGTCATGGTGGGAAGTGAATGTGAACTGACGGGAGATGGTCAGGGAATGCCGACCGATCATGGTGGGAAGTGAATGTGAACTGACGGGAGATGGTCAGGGAATGCCGACCGGTCATGGTGGGAAGTGAATGTGAACTGACGGGACATGGTCAGGGAGTGCCAACCGATCATGGTGGGAAGTGAATGTGAACTGACGGGACATGGTCAGGGAGTGCCGACCGGTCATGGTGGGAAGTGAATGTGAACTGACGGGAGATGGTCAGGGAATGCCGACCGGTCATGGTGGGAAGTGAATGTGAACTGACGGGACATGGTCAGGGAGTGCCGACCGGTCATGGTGGGAAGTGAATGTGAACTGACGGGAGATGGTCAGGGAGTGCCGACCGGTCATGGTGGGAAGTGAATGTGAACTGACGGGAGATGGTCAGTGAGTGCCGACCGATCATGGTGGGGAAGTGAATGTGAACTGACGGGAGATGGTCAGTGAGTGCCGACCGATCATGGAGGGAAGTGAATGTGAACTGACGGGAGATGGTCAGTGAGTGCCGACCGGTCATGGTGGGAAGTGAATGTGAACTGACGGGAGATGGTCAGTGAGTGCCGACCGGTCATGGTGGGAAGTGAATGTGAACTGACGGGAGATGGTCAGGGAGTGCCGACCGATCATGGAGGGAAGTGAATGTAAACTGACGGGAGATGGTCAGTGAGTGCCGACCGGTCATGGTGGGAAGTGAATGTGAACTGACGGGAGATGGTCAGTGAGTGCCGACCGATCATGGTGGGAAGTGAATGTGAACTGACGGGAGATGGTCAGTGAGTGCCGACCGGTCATGGTGGGAAGTGAATGTGAACTGACGGGAGATGGTCAGGGAGTGCCGGCCGATCATGGTGGGAAGTGAATGTGAACTGACGGGAGATGGTCAGGGAGTGCCGACCGATCATGGAGGGAAGTGAATGTGAACTGACGGGAGATGGTCAGGGAGTGCCGACCGATCATGGAGGGAAGTGAATGTGAACTGACGGGAGATGGTCAGTGAGTGCCGACCGATCATGGTGGGAAGTGAATGTGAACTGACGGGAGATGGTCAGGGAGTGCCGACCGATCATGGTGGGAAGTGAATGTGAACTGACGGGAGATGGTCAGTGAGTGCCGACCGATCATGGTGGGAAGTGAATGTGAACTGACGGGAGATGGTCAGTGAGTGCCGACCGATCATGGTGGGAAGTGAATGTGAACTGACGGGAGATGGTCAGTGAGTGCCGACCGGTCATGGAGGGAAGTGAATGTGAACTGACGGGAGATGGTCAGTGAGTGCCGACCGGTCATGGTGGGAAGTGAATGTGAACTGACGGGAGATGGTCAGGGAGTGCCGACCGGTCATGGTGGGAAGTGAATGTGAACTGACGGGAGATGGTCAGGGAGTGCCGACCGATCATGGAGGGAAGTGAATGTGAACTGACGGGAGATGGTCAGTGAGTGCCGACCGGTCATGGTGGGAAGTGAATGTGAACTGACGGGAGATGGTCAGTGAGTGCCGACCGGTCATGGTGGGAAGTGAATGTGAACTGACGGGACATGGTCAGGGAGTGCCGACCGATCATGGTGGGAAGTGAATGTGAACTGACGGGACATGGTCAGGGAGTGCCGACCGATCATGGAGGGAAGTGAATGTGAACTGACGGGAGATGGTCAGGGAGTGCCGACCGATCATGGAGGGAAGTGAATGTGAACTGACGGGAGATGGTCAGTGAGTGCCGACCGGTCATGGTGGGAAGTGAATGTGAACTGACGGGAGATGGTCAGTGAGTGCCGACCGGTCATGGAGGGAAGTGAATGTGAACTGACGGGAGATGGTCAGTGAGTGCCGACCGGTCATGGTGGGAAGTGAATGTGAACTGACGGGAGATGGTCAGGGAGTGCCGACCGATCATGGTGGGAAGTGAATGTGAACTGACGGGAGATGGTCAGTGAGTGCCGACCGGTCATGGTGGGAAGTGAATGTGAACTGACGGGAGATGGTCAGTGAGTGCCGACCGATCATGGTGGGAAGTGAATGTGAACTGACGGGAGATGGTCAGTGAGTGCCGACCGGTCATGGTGGGAAGTGAATGTGAACTGACGGGAGATGGTCAGTGAGTGCCGACCGGTCATGGAGGGAAGTGAATGTGAACTGACGGGAGATGGTCAGTGAGTGCCGACCGATCATGGAGGGAAGTGAATGTGAACTGACGGGAGATGGTCAGTGAGTGCCGACCGGTCATGGAGGGAAGTGAATGTGAACTGACGGGAGATGGTCAGGGAATGCCGACCGGTCATGGTGGGAAGTGAATGTGAACTGACGGGAGATGGTCAGTGAGTGCCGACCGGTCATGGTGGGAAGTGAATGTGAACTGACGGGAGATGGTCAGTGAGTGCCGACCGGTCATGGAGGGAAGTGAATGTGAACTGACGGGAGATGGTCAGTGAGTGCCGACCGATCATGGTGGGAAGTGAATGTGAACTGACGGGACATGGTCGGGGAATGCCGACCGGTCATGGTGGGAAGTGAATGTGAACTGACGGGAGATGGTCAGGGAGTGCCGACCGGTCATGGTGGGAAGTGAATGTGAACTGACGGGACATGGTCAGGGAGTGCCGACCGATCATGGAGGGAAGTGAATGTGAACTGACGGGAGATGGTCAGGGAGTGCCGACCGGTCATGGTGGGAAGTGAATGTGAACTGACGGGAGATGGTCAGGGAATGCCGACCGATCATGGTGGGAAGTGAATGTGAACTGACGGGAGATGGTCAGGGAATGCCGACCGGTCATGGTGGGAAGTGAATGTGAACTGACGGGACATGGTCAGGGAGTGCCGACCGATCATGGTGGGAAGTGAATGTGAACTGACGGGACATGGTCAGGGAGTGCCGACCGGTCATGGTGGGAAGTGAATGTGAACTGACGAGAGATGGTCAGGGAATGCCGACCGGTCATGGTGGGAAGTGAATGTGAACTGACGGGACATGGTCAGGGAGTGCCGACCGGTCCTGGTGGGAAGTGAATGTGAACTGACGGGAGATGGTCAGGGAATGCCGACCGGTCATGGTGGGAAGTGAATGTGAACTGACGGGAGATGGTCAGGGAATGCCGACCGGTCATGGTGGGAAGTGAATGTGAACTGACGGGAGATGGTCAGGGAATGCCGACCGGTCATGGTGGGAAGTGAATGTGAACTGACGGGACATGGTCAGGGAGTGCCGACCGATCATGGAGGGAAGTGAATGTGAACTGACGGGAGATGGTCAGGGAGTGCCGACCGGTCATGGTGGGAAGTGAATGTGAACTGACGGGAGATGGTCAGTGAGTGCCGACCGATCATGGTGGGAAGTGAATGTGAACTGACGGGAGATGGTCAGTGAGTGCCGACCGATCATGGAGGGAAGTGAATGTGAACTGACGGGAGATGGTCAGTGAGTGCCGACCGGTCATGGTGGGAAGTGAATGTGAACTGACGGGAGATGGTCAGTGAGTGCCGACCGGTCATGGTGGGAAGTGAATGTGAACTGACGGGAGATGGTCAGGGAGTGCCGACCGATCATGGAGGGAAGTGAATGTAAACTGACGGGAGATGGTCAGTGAGTGCCGACCGGTCATGGTGGGAAGTGAATGTGAACTGACGGGAGATGGTCAGTGAGTGCCGACCGATCATGGTGGGAAGTGAATGTGAACTGACGGGAGATGGTCAGTGAGTGCCGACCGGTCATGGTGGGAAGTGAATGTGAACTGACGGGAGATGGTCAGGGAGTGCCGGCCGATCATGGTCGGAAGTGAATGTGAACTGACGGGAGATGGTCAGGGAGTGCCGACCGATCATGGAGGGAAGTGAATGTGAACTGACGGGAGATGGTCAGGGAGTGCCGACCGATCATGGAGGGAAGTGAATGTGAACTGACGGGAGATGGTCAGTGAGTGCCGACCGATCATGGTGGGAAGTGAATGTGAACTGACGGGAGATGGTCAGGGAGTGCCGACCGATCATGGTGGGAAGTGAATGTGAACTGACGGGAGATGGTCAGTGAGTGCCGACCGATCATGGTGGGAAGTGAATGTGAACTGACGGGAGATGGTCAGTGAGTGCCGACCGATCTTGGTGGGAAGTGAATGTGAACTGACGGGAGATGGTCAGTGAGTGCCGACCGGTCATGGAGGGAAGTGAATGTGAACTGACGGGAGATGGTCAGTGAGTGCCGACCGGTCATGGTGGGAAGTGAATGTGAACTGACGGGAGATGGTCAGGGAGTGCCGACCGGTCATGGTGGGAAGTGAATGTGAACTGACGGGAGATGGTCAGGGAGTGCCGACCGATCATGGAGGGAAGTGAATGTGAACTGACGGGAGATGGTCAGTGAGTGCCGACCGGTCATGGTGGGAAGTGAATGTGAACTGACGGGAGATGGTCAGTGAGTGCCGACCGGTCATGGTGGGAAGTGAATGTGAACTGACGGGACATGGTCAGGGAGTGCCGACCGATCATGGTGGGAAGTGAATGTGAACTGACGGGACATGGTCAGGGAGTGCCGACCGATCATGGAGGGAAGTGAATGTGAACTGACGGGAGATGGTCAGGGAGTGCCGACCGATCATGGAGGGAAGTGAATGTGAACTGACGGGAGATGGTCAGTGAGTGCCGACCGGTCATGGAGGGAAGTGAATGTGAACTGACGGGAGATGGTCAGTGAGTGCCGACCGGTCATGGAGGGAAGTGAATGTGAACTGACGGGAGATGGTCAGTGAGTGCCGACCGGTCATGGTGGGAAGTGAATGTGAACTGACGGGAGATGGTCAGGGAGTGCCGACCGGTCATGGTGGGAAGTGAATGTGAACTGACTGGAGATGGTCAGGGAGTGCCGACCGGTCATGGTGGGAAGTGAATGTGAACTGACGGGAGATGGTCAGGGAGTGCCGACCGATCATGGAGGGAAGTGAATGTGAACTGACGGGAGATGGTCAGTGAGTGCCGACCGGTCATGGAGGGAAGTGAATGTGAACTGACGGGAGATGGTCAGGGAATGCCGACCGGTCATCGTGGGAAGTGAATGTGAACTGACGGGAGATGGTCAGGGAGTGCCGACAGGTCATGGTGGGAAGTGAATGTGAACTGACGGGAGATGGTCAGGGAGTGCCGACCGATCATGGAGGGAAGTGAATGTGAACTGACGGGAGATGGTCAGTGAGTGCCGACCGGTCATGGTGGGAAGTGAATGTGAACTGACGGGACATGGTCAGGGAATGCCGACCGGTCATGGAGGGAAGTGAATGTGAACTGACGGGAGATGGTCAGTGAGTGCCGACCGGTCATGGTGGGAAGTGAATGTGAACTGACGGGAGATGGTCAGGGAGTGCCGACCGATCATGGAGGGAAGTGAATGTGAACTGACGGGAGATGGTCAGTGAGTGCCGACCGGTCATGGAGGGAAGTGAATGTGAACTGACGGGAGATGGTCAGTGAGTGCCGACCGGTCATGGTGGGAAGTGAATGTGAACTGACGGGAGATGGTCAGTGAGTGCCGACCGGTCATGGTGGGAAGTGAATGTGAACTGACGGGAGATGGTCAGGGAGTGCCGACCGATCATGGTGGGAAGTGAATGTGAACTGACGGGAGATGGTCAGTGAGTGCCGACCGGTCATGGTGGGAAGTGAATGTGAACTGACGGGAGATGGTCAGTGAGTGCCGACCGATCATGGTGGGAAGTGAATGTGAACTGACGGGAGATGGTCAGTGAGTGCCGACCGATCATGGAGGGAAGTGAATGTGAACTGACGGGAGATGGTCAGTGAGTGGCGACCGGTCATGGAGGGAAGTGAATGTGAACTGACGGGAGATGGTCAGTGAGTGCCGACCGATCATGGTGGGAAGTGAATGTGAACTGACGGGAGATGGTCAGTGAGTGCCGACCGATCATGGAGGGAAGTGAATGTGAACTGACGGGAGATGGTCAGTGAGTGCCGACCGGTCATGGAGGGAAGTGAATGTGAACTGACGGGAGATGGTCAGTGAGTGCCGACCGATCATGGAGGGAAGTGAATGTGAACTGACGGGAGATGGTCAGTGAGTGCCGACCGATCATGGAGGGAAGTGAATGTGAACTGACGGGAGATGGTCAGTGAGTGCCGACCGATCATGGTGGGAAGTGAATGTGAACTGACGGGAGATGGTCAGTGAGTGCCGACCGATCATGGAGGGAAGTGAATGTGAACTGACGGGAGATGGTCAGTGAGTGCCGACCGGTCATGGAGGGAAGTGAATGTGAACTGACGGGAGATGGTCAGGGAATGCCGACCGGTCATGGTGGGAAGTGAATGTGAACTGACGGGAGATGGTCAGTGAGTGCCGACCGGTCATGGTGGGAAGTGAATGTGAACTGACGGGAGATGGTCAGTGAGTGCCGACCGGTCATGGTGGGAAGTGAATGTGAACTGACGGAAGATGGTCAGTGAGTGCCGACCGATCATGGTGGGAAGTGAATGTGAACTGACGGGAGATGGTCAGGGAGTGCCGACCGATCATGGAGGGAAGTGAATGTGAACTGACGGGAGATGGTCAGGGAGTGCCGACCGATCATGGAGGGAAGTGAATGTGAACTGACGGGAGATGGTCAGGGAGTGCCGACCGGTCATGGAGGGAAGTGAATGTGAACTGACGGGAGATGGTCAGTGAGTGCCGACCGATCATGGTGGGAAGTGAATGTGAACTGACGGGAGATGGTCAGGGAGTGCCGACCGATCATGGAGGGAAGTGAATGTGAACTGACGGGAGATGGTCAGTGAGTGCCGACCGGTCATGGTGGGAAGTGAATGTGAACTGACGGGAGATGGTCAGTGAGTGCCGACCGGTCATGGTGGGAAGTGAATGTGAACTGACGGGAGATGGTCAGTGAGTGCCGACCGATCATGGTGGGAAGTGAATGTGAACTGACGGGAGATGGTCAGTGAGTGCCGACCGGTCATGGTGGGAAGTGAATGTGAACTGACGGGATATGGTCAGTGAGTGCCGACCGGTCATGGAGGGAAGTGAATGTGAACTGACGGGAGATGGTCAGTGAGTGCCGACCGGTCATGGAGGGAAGTGAATGTGAACTGACGGGAGATGGTCAGTGAGTGCCGACCGGTCATGGTGGGAAGTGAATGTGAACTGACGGGAGATGGTCAGGGAATGCCGACCGGTCATGGTGGGAAGTGAATGTGAACTGACGGGAGATGGTCAGTGAGTGCCGACCGATCATGGAGGGAAGTGAATGTGAACTGACGGGAGATGGTCAGTGAGTGCCGACCGATCATGGTGGGAAGTGAATGTGAACTGACGGGAGATGGTCAGTGAGTGCTGACCGATCATGGTGGGAAGTGAATGTGAACTGACGGGAGATGGTCAGTGAGTGCCGACCGATCATGGTGGGAAGTGAATGTGAACTGACGGGAGATGGTCAGTGAGTGCCGACCGGTCATGGTGGGAAGTGAATGTGAACTGACGGGAGATGGTCAGTGAGTGCCGACCGATCATGGAGGGAAGTGAATGTGAACTGACGGGAGATGGTCAGTGAGTGCCGACCGATCATGGAGGGAAGTGAATGTGAACTGACGGGAGATGGTCAGGGAGTGCCGACCGGTCATGGTGGGAAGTGAATGTGAACTGACGGGAGATGGTCAGGGAGTGCCGATCGATCATGGAGGGAAGTGAATGTGAACTGACGGGAGATGGTCAGGGAGTGCCGACCGATCATGGTGGGAAGTGAATGTGAACTGACGGGAGATGGTCAGTGAGTGCCGACCGATCATGGTGGGAAGTGAATGTGAACTGACGGGAGATGGTCAGTGAGTGCCGACCGGTCATGGTGGGAAGTGAATGTGAACTGACGGGAGATGGTCAGTGAGTGCCGACCGGTCATGGAGGGAAGTGAATGTGAACTGACGGGAGATGGTCAGTGAGTGCCGACCGATCATGGTGGGAAGTGAATGTGAACTGACGGGAGATGGTCAGTGAGTGCCGACCGATCATGGTGGGAAGTGAATGTGAACTGACGGGAGATGGTCAGTGAGTGCCGACCGGTCATGGTGGGAAGTGAATGTGAACTGACGGGAGATGGTCAGGGAGTGCCGACCGGTCATGGTGGGAAGTGAATGTGAACTGACGGGAGATGGTCAGGGAATGCCGACCGGTCATGGTGGGAAGTGAATGTGAACTGACGGGAGATGGTCAGTGAGTGCCGACCGATCATGGTGGGAAGTGAATGAGAACTGACGGGAGATGGTCAGGGAATGCCGACCGATCATGGTGGGAAGTGAATGAGAACTGACGGGAGATGGTCAGGGAATGCCGACCGGTCATGGTGGGAAGTGAATGTGAACTGACGGGAGATGATCAGGGAGTGCCGACCGGTCATGGTGGGAAGTGAATGTGAACTGACGGGAGATGGTCAGGGAATGCCGACCGGTCATGGTGGGAAGTGAATGAGAACTGACGGGAGATGGTCAGGGAATGCCGACCGGTCATGGTGGGAAGTGAATGAGAACTGACGGGAGATGGTCAGGGAATGCCGACCGGTCATGGTGGGAAGTGAATGTGAACTGACGGGAGATGGTCAGGGAGTGCCGACCGATCATGGTGGGAAGTGAATGTGCACTGACGGGAGATGGTCAGTGAGTGCCGACCGATCATGGAGGGAAGTGAATGTGAACTGACGGGAGATGGTCAGGGAGTGCCGACCGGTCATGGTGGGAAGTGAATGTGAACTGACGGGAGATGGTCAGGGAATGCCGACCGATCATGGTGGGAAGTGAATGTGAACTGACGGGAGATGGTCAGGGAGTGCCGACCGATCATGGTGGGAAGTGAATGTGAACTGACGGGAGATGGTCAGGGAGTGCCGACCGGTCATGGTGGGAAGTGAATGTGAACTGACGGGAGATGGTCAGGGAGTGCCGACCGGTCATGGTGGGAAGTGAATGTGAACTGACGGGAGATGGTCAGGGAGTGCCGACCGGTCATGGTGGGAAGTGAATGTGAACTGACGGGAGATGGTCAGTGAGTGCCGACCGATCATGGTGGGAAGTGAATGTGAACTGACGGGAAATGGTCAGGGAGTGCCGACCGGTCATGGTGGGAAGTGAATGTGAACTGACGGGAGATGGTCAGTGAGTGCCGACCGATCATGGTGGGAAGTGAATGTGAACTGACGGGAGATGGTCACGGAGTGCCGACCGGTCATGGTGGGAAGTGAATGTGAACTGACGGGAGATGGTCTGGGAGTGCCGACCGATCATGGTGGGAAGTGAATGTGAACTGACGGGAGATGGTCAGGGAGTGCCGACCGGTCATGGTGGGAAGTGAATGTGAACTGACGGGAGATGGTCAGTGAGTGCCGACCGGTCATGGTGGGAAGTGAATGTGAACTGACGGGAGATGGTCAGTGAGTGCCGACCGGTCATGGTGGGAAGTGAATGTGAACTGACGGGAGATGGTCAGTGAGTGCCGACCGCTTAGCCAAGCACTGGGAAAAGGCGCGTTAGATGTCTTGTTCATTCAAGAGACTAAGATAGACGATAGCTTTCCGGCAGGCCAATTTACTTTAAATGAGTACAAGGTCCACCGAAATGATAATACAGACAGCTCTGGAGGCATAATGGTGCAGGTAAGAGACGATATACCACACCGGCGGCACAAGGCTATAGACATTAATGAAGACGAGAAGGGGCGTATCGAATCCCTGGCAATAGAAGTGACGCTGAATGCTGAAAAGTGGCTCTTTCTCAGTGTAAACAAGCAGCCGAAGGTAAAAAACGCATCACTTGTGACAAAGATCGATAGCCTTCTGAATGCAATCGCTGCTGAACAGGTAAACCTTGTACTGTTGGGAGATTTAAATGTAAACATGTTAAACCATAAAAATTGTCTGAATGACGTATTAGAGGTCTATGGTACTAAAAATATCGTTAAGTCACCAACTTGTTTCAAAGGTAAAATACCGACCTTAATTGATGTTGTGATTACAAATGTGTCGAAGCGCTTACGAGATGTATCATGTATAGATACGGGCCTCAGCGATTTTCACTATATGGTTTGCGTAGCAACGAAAATAGAAGTTCCCATTAGGCAGCAGAAACGTGTCTATTATCGAAGCTTTAAACATTTTGATGAGATTAAATACAAAGACGATCTAGCATCGGTACCTTTTCATGTAGGTGAAGTCTTTGAAGATGTTGATGATTCATATTGGTTTTGTAGCACATTGATCAAAGAGGTCGTTGATAGACATGCACCAACCAAGCAACGGGTAGTTAAGAATAACTGTGTGCCCTATATGAATAGCCATCTTCGCAAAGCCATAAATGTAAAAAATATGCTGAGACGAAAGTACGAGCAATTGAGTAGCCAAGAGAATTGGGAAAAATACAGAAAGCAAAGGAATCTCATAGGACGTCTTCGGAAAGTAAGCATGCAAAAGTACATAAAGGGGAAATGTAGCGAAGCTACGACTACCGAGAAGGATTTCTGGAAAGTTGTAAAACCACTGATATCAAGAAAAAACGCAAGCAGCGGAAACGTGTTACTGAAAGAGCGAGACGAAATAATATCAGATCCATCAAAGGTAAGTGACATATTTAATCAATATTTCATAGACGTTGCCAAAGACATAGGCCAACAAGATGACATACCAGATGATCAACCAATAGACGAAACCCTTCTTTATCACAAAGACCATAAATTCGTTATGGCTATAAAGGAAGGTAACCAAGGTATAACGGAAACTTTCAACTTTCGGGCGGTAAGTAGCCACGAAATATACAATGCACTTAAAGGCATTGACGTGTCGAAGGCTAGTGGCTACGACAAGATACCTCCGAAGCTTATCAAGCTGGGAGCTGCCATCCTGTGTGAGCCATTAAGGTATGTGTTAAATATGACGATTACTTGTAATACGTTTCCAAAAGAACTAAAATACGCTGAAGTCACACCAATTTTCAAGAAGAAGGACAACTTAAATAAGGAAAACTACAGGCCAGTAAGTGTTCTCCCCTGTATCTCCAAGATATATGAAAAAATATTGTGTGACCAGCTTATGTCCTATATGGAACCCAGGTTATCACCCAGACTATCTGGGTTTAGAAAGGGACACAGTTGTCAAAGCCTACTGATGCGCTTAGTTGAAGACTCCAAAAATGCATTAGATAATAATCAAGTTATGGGAGCTGTACTAATGGATCTCTCAAAAGCATTCGATTGTCTTCCACACAGATTATTGATTACCAAGATGAACGCTTATGGCATAAGTAAACAATCATGTACGCTAGTTGCAAGCTATCTTACGAACCGCGAACAGAGGGTAAAACTAGGACATAATCGGAGCGAGTGGCTTACCCTAAAGAAAGGAGCACCACAGGGATCTGTTTTTGGTCCACATCTGTATAATGTATTTACGAATGACCTGCTTGTATCCACCGCACGGGGAACCGATAAATATAATTATGCTGATGATAATACTGCAGCGGCTCAAGGTAAGGAGTTTAACAAGATTAAAGTAACTCTAGAGAAGGCGTTTTCGGAGATAACAACGTGGTTCGTCGACAATTACATGAAAGCGAACCCAAGTAAGTACCAGGCAATCGTGTTTGAAAAGAGAAACGAACTAAGTCAGCACAGATCGTTTTCGATTTCTGGAACAGAACTGGCAGCACAACAGGAAGTAACATTACTAGGTATTCAACTGGACGCTAGGTTAACTTTCGGCAACCATATATCAAGTTTATGCAAGAAGGCTGGAAAAATTCTCAATGTTTTAGCTAGAGTTTCTAAATTAATGGAGTTTGACAGCAAACTTACGTCATTTCATGCTTTTATTCTTTCACATTTTAATTATTGTCCCGTTGTATGGCATTTTTGTGATATGAAAAATATGCGTAATATTGAAAAGATACTGGAGCGGGCATTGAGGTATGTGTTTAATGACTTTAGATCAGAATACGCAGAGTTGAGGAAGAGAGCGGGTAGACCATTGCTATATGTTGAACGATTGCGCTGCATATCATTAGAAGTTTACAAGAGTATCAACAAGATTGGGCCTAGTTATCTTCAGGACATGTATAACGTGAAGGAAAACAATTACATTTAAAAAAATGGGCCAAATATATGTATGCCACGCGTTAAGACAACAGCTTATGGCCATAATTCATTGAAGTATCAAGGTAGCAAGCTATGGAACATGCTCAACAAGGAAACGAAGTTAGCCAAATCTGCCAAGAAATTTAAAACAACGCTGTCAACCTCGGATGTGTTCTTGTGTCACTGTAATTCGTGCACATTATGTAACATAGCTAATGGGTAAGGTTTTATGAGATGCAAAGGTTGTTATATTTTCATTGTCATATGTATATATATCTCATCCGCTCATGTCATTTTATCATTGTCGGTCAATGGCACGTGTGCTAATGTTTATTGTTGACTTTTACATACCGACGTTAAATAAAACTTTATCTTATCTTATCTTATCTTATCATGGAGGGAAGTGAATGTGAACTGACGGGAGATGGTCAGGGAGTGCCGACCGATCATGGTGGGAAGTGAATGTGAACTGACGGGAGATGGTCGGGGAGTGCCGACCGATCATGGTGGGAAGTGAATGTGAACTGACGGGAGATGGTCAGGGAGTGCCGACCGATCATGGTGGGAAGTGAATGTGAACTGACGGGAGATGGTCAGGGAGTGCCGACCGATCATGGAGGGAAGTGAATGTGAACTGACGGGACATGGTCGGGGAGTGCCGACCGATCATGGTGGGAAGTGAATGTGAACTGACGGGACATGGTCGGGGAGTGCCGACCGATCATGGTGGGAAGTGAATGTGAACTGACGGGACATGGTCGGGGAGTGCCGACCGATCATGGTGGGAAGTGAATGTGAACTGACGGGAGATGGTCAGGGAGTGCCGACCGATCATGGTGGGAAGTGAATGTGAACTGACGGGAGATGGTCAGGGAGTGCCGACCGATCATGGAGGGAAGTGAATGTGAACTGACGGGACATGGTCGGGGGGTGCCGACCGATCATGGTGGGAAGTGAATGTGAACTGACGGGAGATGGTCAGGGAATGCCGACCGATCATGGCGGGAAGTAAATGTGAACAGATAGGAGATGGTCAGAGAGTGTCTGCGGTGTGAGCATTATGGTTGGGTGGGGTGTGAGCATTGCGGTTGAGTGGGGTGTGAGCATTACGGTTGGGTGGGGTGTGAGCATTACGGTTGGGTGGGGTGTGAGCATCACGGTATGGTGGGGTGTGAGCATTACGGTTGAGTGGGGTGTGAGCATTACGGTTGGGTGGGGTGTGAGCATTACGGTTGGGTGGGGTGTGAGCATTACGGTTGGGTGGGGTATGAGCATTACGGTTGAGTGGGGTGTGAGCATTACGGTTGGGTGGGGTGTGAGCATTACGGTTGAGTGGGGTGTGAGCATTGCGGTTGAGTGGGGTGTGAGCATTACGGTTGGGTGGGGTGTGAGAATTACGGTTGGGTGGGGTGTGAGCATTACGGTTGGGTGGGTGTGAGCATTACGGTTGAGTGGGGTGTGAGCATTACGGTTGAGTGGGGTGTGGGCATTACGGTTGGGTGGGGTGTGAGCATTACGGTTGAGTGGGGTGTGAGCATTACGGTTGGGTGGGGTGTGAGCATTGCGGTTGAGTGGGGTGTGAGCATTACGGTTGGGTGGGGTGTGAGCATTACGGTTGGGTGGGGTGTGAGCATTACGGTTGGGTGGGGTGTGAGCATTACGGTTGAGTGGGGTGTGAGCATTACGGTTGGGTGGGGTGTGAGCATTGCGGTTTGGTGGGGTGTGAGCATTACGGTTGGGTGGGGTGTGAGCATTACGGTTGGGTGGGGTGTGAGCATTACGGTTGGGTGGGGTGTGAGCATTACGGTTGGGTGGGGTGTGAGCATTACGGTTGGGTGGGGTGTGAGCATTACGGTTTGGTGGGGTGTGAGCATTACGGTTGGGTGGGGTGTGAGCATTACGGTTGGGTGGGGTGTGAGCATTACGGTTGGGTGGGGTGTGAGCATTACGGTTGGGTGGGGTGTGAGCATTACGGTTGGGTGGGGTGTGAGCATTACGGTTTGGTGGGGTGTGAGCATTACGGTTTGGTGGGGTGTGAGCATTACGGTTGGGTGGGGTGTGAGCATTACGGTTGGGTGGGGTGTGAGCATTGCGGTTGAGTCGATTATGCGCATTACGGTTGAGTGGAGTGCGAGCATTACAGTCGAGTGGGGCATTACGTGGCGCTGGTTGTACCCTTTCAGTGGCTGTCATCAGCCATGCGGAGTCGCCCAACGTGGACTGTGGATGTGGTAGGCGGGAAATTCGTCTCTCACGGAATCGCCCTCGCCAGATCCACCCCCTCCCTCCCGCTGCGCCCCCCCCGCCCGCCGGCGCTATCGATTGGGGACCAGCCAATGGCGGAGGGCGACACGGACCCGCCCCGTTCCACTGACGGCGGCGGCAGAGCCACCCCGCCGCACGGGGGCGCTGTTGTCCAGGCACAATATGTGAACGGAAGAGAGAAAGAGATCCATCGAGCGGGAAAAAAACAGTTGTATCTAGTGCTTCTCGTGGACTGCCTTGGCGATATGGCTGGAGGCTGATGGATGCTGGTCACCGGCGCGGTCAGCAGCCAGACCACGTGACCTATGTCGGGTGCCGGCGAGGCGTCAGCAGCTGGCCCACGACCCGCATCTCGCGCCGTCTGAATGAGCCTTCCTTGTCGCTGATGGAGTGCATGGCCCAGCCTGGCCCTGAGCCGCACGTGGGCGGGTCCCAGCCGGACCGGCGACTCTGTGGGAACATCAAAGTCAGACCTTGATGGCGCTATAGCATGCTGCAGAGGCAGGTACATGTGTGTGTGGGGGGGGGGGGGACTGGGGGGGGGGGGGCGGTAATGGCGGCTTAACATGACGTAGCCTGAAAACAAGACGTTACAGTCGTAAGACAGTTAGGGGATGGGACGACATAGTAACGTCTGAACTCATCCGCCCCGGCCTCTGTTAGCAATACCTATTTTGTGCAAAATGTCAAAACACTCACCTGCTAGACGAAATGTGAAATTACACAAATATTCCTCAATCAAGAATGATGCATGGGCACACGATGTTGAAGAAATGTAATCACAGATAAATGTGTATTTGCGAAGTTTCTAAAGTCTAAAAGTTATCTACTTCCACACGCCGCCATGATGCCTTATTCCGTGCCCTCTAGCGGCAGGTACACAAGTTATTGTACTAGAGGTGACGCACGATATAACTCACATTAAGCGTTAAATTTACTCGCGTCGTCCCTAACACGTGGTACAATTCATGCCACGATACTGACGATACTGATGGCATAATGGAAAGTTTTCTTTATTTTATAGATAGACTCATTCCAGATGAGTAAATAATGAGACATAAATATTGAAACAAATAATTTTCCTTGGGTTTTACGGTCCACTTTGTTTGCTTAACTTGAGTCACAATTGAATACAATAACGTAGACTCGCGGCCAGACGTCTAGCGCGACAGCAGGAGCAGTAGATCCATGAAGAGCCAATGCAGTAGCGATCAGTGAGCAATTTCTGATAAACAATAACTTGCATATGGTCTTGTCTTTTTGTGCAATGTTTTTTTCACAGCGGGACTTGTAAGAAGGGGTATAGAGAATAGCCTTGCCTCGCATATCATTCATTTCGCCGCGACCAACGTCCTGCAAACTAAACATCGCTTACATCTCTACCAATCAACAACGTTATAGCCCCACCTGTTGGTTGAGTGTGAAGAATGTATCATGGCTGCTCAGGGAATCTTTAAATTTGGTACATGCAAAACTTTGCAAATACACATTTATCTGTGATTACATTTCTTCAACATCGTGTGCCCATGCATCATTCTTGATTGAGGAATATTTGTGTAATTTCACATTTCGTCTAGCAGGTGAGTGTTTTGACATTTTGCACAAAATAGGTATTGCTAACAGAGGCCGGGGCGGATGAGTTCAGACGTTACTATGTCGTCCCATCCCCTAACTGTCTTACGACTGTAACGTCTTGTTTTCAGGCTAAACATGACGTGACTTGTGTAAACAAATAAGGAACGTTCGGGGTTTTCGTTGTAGTTGCGATGGCATGTCAGTGTTTACTAAACTGTCTAAATACTTGTTTGGCCAGCAATACAAGACCCCGTTACTGTTATCACCATTGCTGTCTCTCTTCCAGAGTGCAGCAGGCCGTGAGACGGACGGCCGCTGACGTGTGACGGTGACGATGGTGTGTCCGTGTCGCCCCCTGGCGGCCCGCTGCCTGCTGTGCCGCTACCTGTGCCTCACTCTCCCCTCCGTCCTCATCTTCTTCACCATCATGGGTAATGTGCCCGGTCCCGCCACCAAAGTGTCGGACTACGGCCTCCTGAGCGCCATTCACAACGGGACCGCTTCAGAGACCGGCTCCAGCCCGCCCGCCAGGGTGGCCGTGGTGCCTAAACTGGTCCACTTGATCTGGTTCTACCCGCCCAACACGGACCTCAGATTCCATCACCTGCTATGCATTATGTCCATCAAACAACACATCAAACCCATCCGCATTGTGCTGTGGTATGACCACGAGCCGACTGGTCCCTGGTGGGCCTTCGCCAAGAAAGTCGTGCCGGACATCTTCCTGATGAAGTACGAGCCGCCGACCACGGTCTTCAACCAGACGGTGGCCACGGTGGAGCATCAGTCGGACGTGGCGCGTCTGGATATACTGCTCCAGTACGGCGGCATCTATCTGGATCTGGACGTCATCGCCCTCAGGAGCGTCGACTCGCTCCTCCATTATGACGTCACGCTTGGTGCTGAGACCCCGGACTTGTTGGGGAGCGGAGTAATCTTCGCCAGACCCAACGCCAGCTTCATCCGCCTCTTGAGACAGGAGTACCGCACGTTCGACGACCGCAGGTGGAATTACCATTCCGTCATTCTGCCCATGAAGCTTGCTCGCAGCTACCCGGATGTCGTCCACATTGAGTGGTTCTCCATCCTGCGGCCCAACTGGTTTGAGCGGGATTGGCTCTTCCGGCAAGACAAGTTATGGGACTGGTCGGAGAATTACCTGATTCACTTATGGTACCGGACTCACGACTCGGACTACGACCCCCACACCATTAAGTCGCTCAATAACACTCTGGGGGAGGTCTTTAGATACATCTATTATGGCTCATAACCAAGATTTGTCCCATGGCAACATTCCCCAGAGTGCCATGTGTAGTGTTATGTAAGTGTATTGGCTTTTAATACCGCACCACCTCCCCTCACATTGATGCCAAGCAGGGGGGCGTTGTACATTGTACTGTCCATCAGTAAAGTAACCGCCATTAAAGTGTTCATGATTAAAGTGTCAATCAGTAGAGAGACCGTCAGTAAAGTGTCCGTCAGTAAAGTACGCGACAGTAAAGTTACAGGCGGGAAAGTGTCCGTCAATAAAGTGACAGATGGGAAACTGTCCGTCAGTAAAATAAGAGATGGGAAAGTGTCCGTCAGTAAAGTGACAGATAAGAAAGCGGCCGTAAGTAAAGTGACAGATGGAAAAGTGTACGACAGTACAATGACTGATGGGAAAGTGTCCGTAAGTAAGCGACCGTCAGTAAAGTGTCCGTCAGTAAAGTGACAGATGGGAAAGTGTCCGTCAGTAAAGTCACAGATGCAAAAGGGTCCGTCAGCAAAGTGACAGATGGTAAAGTGTCCGTCAGTAAAGTGACGGATTGGAAAGTGTCCGTCAGTTAATTAACAGATGAAAAAGTGTTCTTCAGTAAAGCGACAGATTGAAAAGTGACCGTCAGCAAAGTGACCGTAATTAAAGTGTGCTTCAGCAAAGTGATAGATGGGAAAGTGTCCGTCAGTAAAGTGACAGATGAGAATGTGTCCGTAAGTAAAGTGACAGATAAGAAGGTGTTCGTCAGCAAAGTGACCGTAATTAAAGTGTGTGTCAGCAAAGTGACAGATGGTAAAGTGTCCGTCAGTAAATTGACAGATGAGAAAGTGTCCGTCAGTAAATTGACAGATGGGAAGTGTCCGTCAGTAAAGTGACAGATGGGAAGTGTCAGTCAGTAGTGACAGATGAAAAAGTGTCTGTCAGTAAAGTGACAGATTGTAAAGTGACCGTCAGCATAGTGACAGATGGGAAGGTGTCCGTCAGTAAAGTAACAGATGGGAAAGTGTCCGTCAATAAATTGACTGATGGAAAGTCTCCGTCAATAAAGTGACAGATGGAAAAATGTCAGTCAGCAAAGTGACAAATGGAAAAGTGTCCGTCAGTAAACTGACAGATGGGAATGTGTCTGTCAGTAAAGCGACAGATGGAAAAAGTGTCCTTCAGTAAAGTGACAGATGGAAAAGTGTCCTTCAGTGAAGTGACAGATGCGAAAGTGTCCGTGAATAAAGGAACATATGGAAAAGTGTCCGTCAGTAAAGTGACAGATGGAAAAATATCCGTCAGTAAATTGACAGAAGGTAAAGTGTCCGTCAGTAAAGTGACAGATGAAAAAGTGTACGTCAGCAAAGTGACCGTAATTAAAGTGTGCGTCAGCAAAGTGACAGATGGGAAAGTGTCCGTCAGTAAAGTGACAGATGAGAAAGCGGCCGTCAGTAAAGTGACAGATAGAAAAGTGTACGACAGTAAAATGACTGATGGGAAAGTGTCCGTAAGTAAGCGACCGTCAGTAAAGTGTCCGTCAGTAAAGTGACAGATGGGAAAGTGTCCGTCAGTAAAGTCACAGATGGAAAAGGGTCCGTCAGCAAAGTGACAGATGGTAAAGTGTCCGTCAGTAAAGTGACGGATTGGAAAGTGTCCGTCAGTTAATTAACAGATGAAAAAGTGTCCGTCAGTAAAGCGACAGATTGAAAAGTGACCGTCAGCAAAGTGACCGTAATTAAGGTGTGCTTCAGCAAAGTGATAGATGGGAAAGTGTCCGTCAGTAAAGTGACAGATGAGAATGTGTCCGTAAGTAAAGTGACAGATAAGAAGGTGTTCGTCAGCAAAGTGACCGTAATTAAAGTGTGTGTCAGCAAAGTGACAGATGGTAAAGTGTCCGTCAGTAAATTGACCGATGAGAAAGTGTCCGTCAGTAAATTGACAGATGGGAAGTGTCCGTCAGTAAAGTGACAGATGGGAAGTGTCAGTCAGTAGTGACAGATGAAAAAGTGTCTGTCACAAAAGTGACAGATTGTAAAGTGACCGTCAGCATAGTGACAGATGGGAAGGTGTCCGTCAGTAAAGTAACAGATGGGAAAGTGTCCGTCAATAAATTGACTGATGGAAAGTGTCCGTCAGTAAAGTGACAGATGGAAAAGGGTCCGTCAGTAAAGTGGCGGATGGAAAAGTGTCCTTTAGTAAAGTGACTAATGGGAAAGTGTTCGTCAGTAAAGTGTCCGTCAGTAAAGTGACAGTGGGAAAGTGTCCATCAGTAAAGTGACAGATGGAAAAGGGTCCGTCAGTAAAGTGGCGGATGGAAAAGTGTCCGTCAGTAAAGTGACAGGTGGGAAAGTGTTCGTCAGTAAATTGACAGATGGGAAGTGTCCGTCAGTATAGTGACGGATTTGAAAGTATCCGTCAGTAAAGTAATAGATGGAAAAGTGTCCGTCAGTAAAGTAACAGATTGAAAAGTGACAGTCAGTAAAGTGACCGTAATTAAAGTGTGTGTTAGCAAAGTGACAGACGGTAAAGTGTCCGTCAGTAAAGTGGTTGATGAGAAAGTGTCCGTCAGTAAAGTGGCTGATGAGAAAGTGTCCGACAGTAAAGTGACAGATGGGAATGTGTCCGTCAGTCAATTGACAGATGGGAAGTGTCCATCAGTAAAGTGACAGATGAAAAAGTGTCCGTCAGCAAAGTGACCGTAATTAAAGTGCGCGTCAGCAAAGTGACAGATGGAAAAGTGTGCGTCAGTAAAGTGACCGTAATTAAAGTGTGCGTTAGTAAAGTGACAGATGGGAAGTGTCCGTCAGCAAAGTGACAGATGGGAACGTGTCCGTCAGTAAAGTGACAGGTGTGTAGCTGGTCGGGTGGGGTGTGTAGCTGGTGAGGTGTGTAGCTGGTGGGGTGTGTAGCTGGTGGGGTGTGTAGCTGGTGGGGTGTGTAGCTGGTGGGGTGTGTAGCTGGTGGGGTGTGTAGCCGGTGGGGGTGTGTAGCTGGTGGGGGTGGGGTGTGTAGCTGGTGGGGTGTGTAGCTGGTGGGGTGTGTAGCTGATGGGGTGTGTAGCTGATGGGGTGTGTAGCTGGTGGGGTGTGTAGTTGGTGGGGTGTGTAGCTGGTGGGGTGTGTAGCTGGTGGGGTGTAGCTGGTGGGGTGTGTTGCTGGTGGGGTGGGGGTGTGTAGTTGGTGAGGTGTGTAGTTGGTGGGGTGTGTAGCTGGTGGGGTGTGTAGCTGGTGGGGTGTAGCTGGTGGGGGTGTGTAGCTGGTGGGGTGTATAGCTGGTGGGGTGTAGCTGGTGGGGTGTGTAGCTGGTTAGGTGTGTAGCTGGTGGGGGTGGGGGTGTGTAGCTGGTGGAGGTATTTAGCTGGTGGGGTGGGGGTGTGTAGCTGGTGGGGTGGGGGTGTGTAGCTGGTGGAGTGTGTAGCTGGTGGGGTGTGTAGCTGGTGGGGTGTGTAGCTGGTGGGGTGGGGTGTGTAGCTGGTGGGGTGGGGTGTGTAGCTGGTGGGGTGGGGTGTGTAGCTGGTGGGGTGGGGTGTGTAGCTGGTGGGGTGGGGTGTGTAGCTGGTGGGGTGTGTAGCTGGTGCGGTGGGGTGTGTAGCTGGTGGGGTGTGGTGTGTAGCTGGTGGGGTGTGTAGCTGGTGGGGTGTGTAGCTGGTGGGGTGTGTAGCCGGTGGGGGTGTGTAGCTGGTGGGGTGTATAGCCGGTGGGAGTGTGTAGCTGGTGGGGTGTGTAGCTGGTTGGGTGTATAGCTGGTGGGGTGTGTAGCTGGTGGAGTGTGTAGCTGGTGGGGTGTGTAGCTGGTGGGGTGTGTAGCTGGTGGGGTGGGGTGTGTAGCTGGTGGGGTGGGGTGTGTAGCTGGTGGGGTGGGGTGTGTAGCTGGTGGGGTGTGTAGCTGGTGGGGTGTGTAGCTGGTGGGGTGTGTAGCCGGTAGGAGTGTGTAGCTGGTGGGGTGTATAGCCGGTGGGGGTGTGTAGCTGGTGGGGTGTGTAGCTGGTGGGGTGTGTAGCTGGTGGAGTGTGTAGCTGGTGGGGTGTGTAGCTGGTGGGGTGTGTAGCTGGTGGGGTGTGTAGCTGGTGGGGGTGTGTAGCTGATGGGGTGTGTAGCTGGCGGCGGTGGGAGTGTGTAACTGGTGGGGTGTGTAGCTGGTGGGGTGTGTAGCTGGTGGGGTGTGTAGCTGGTGGGGTGTGTAGCTGGTAGGGGTGTGTAGCTGGTGGGGTGTGTAGCTGGTGGGGTGTGTAGCTGGCGGGGTGTGTAGCTGGTGGGGTGAGTAGCTGGTGGGGGTGTGTAGCTGATGGGGTGTGTAGCTGGCGGGGTGTGTAGCTGATGGGGTGTGTAGCTGGTGGGGTGTGTAGCTGGTGGGGTGTGTAGCTGGTGGGGTCTGTAGCTGATGGGGTGTGTAGCTGGTGGGGTGTGTAGCTGATGGGGTGTGTAGCTGGTGGGGTGTGTAGCTGGTGGGGTGTGTAGCTGATGGGGTGTGTAGCTGATGGGGTGTGTAGCTGGTGGGGTGTGTAGCTGATGGGGTGTGTAGCTGGTGGGGTCTGTAGCTGGTAGGGGTGTGTAGCTGGTGGGAGTGTGTAACTGGTGGGGTTTGTAGCTGGTGGGGTGTGTAGCTGGTGGGGTTGGGTGTGTAGCTGGTGGGGTGGGGTGTGTAGCTGGTGGGGGCGTGTAGCTGGTGGGGTGTGTAGCTGGTGGGGTTTGTAGCTGGTGGGGTGTGTAGCTGGTGGGGTGGGGTGTGTAGCTGGTGGGGTGGGGTGTGTAGCTGGTGGGGGCGTGTAGCTGGTGGGGTGTGTAGCTGGTGAGGTGGGGTGTGTAGCTGGTGGGGTGGGGTGTGTAGCTGGTGGGGTGGGGTGTGTAGCTGGTGGGGTGTGTAGCTGGTGCGGTGGGGTGTGTAGCTGGTGGGGTTGGGTGTGTAGCTGGTGGGGTGGGGTGTGTAGCTGGTGGGGTGTGGAGCTGGTGCGGTGGGGTGTGTAGCTGGTGGGGTGGGGTGTGTAGCTGGTGGGGTGTGTAGCTGTTGGGGTGTGTAGCCGGTGGGGGTGTGTAGCTGGTGGGGTGTGTAGCTGGTTGGGTGTATAGCTGGTGGGGTGTGTAGCTGGTGGAGTGTGTAGCTGGTGGGGTGTGTAGCTGGTGGGGTGTGTAGCTGGTGGGGTGGGGTGTGTAGCTGGTGGGGTGGGGTGTGTAGCTGGTGGGGTGTGTAGCTGGTGGGGTGTGTAGCCGGTAGGAGTGTGTAGCTGGTGGGGTGTATAGCCGGTGGGGGTGTGTAGCTGGTGGGTTGTGTAGCTGGTGGGCTGTGTAGCTGGTGGGGTGTGTAGCTGGTGGAGTGTGTAGCTGGTGGGGTGTGTAGCTGGTGGGGTGTGTAGCTGGTGGGGTGTGTAGCTGGTGGGGGTGGGAGTGTGTAACTGGTGGGGTGTGTAGCTGGTGGGGTGTGTAGCTGGTGGGGTGTGTAGCTGGTGGGGGTGGGAGTGTGTAACTGGTGGGGTGTGTAGCTGGTGAGGTGTGTAGCTGGTGTGGATGGGATGTGTAGCTTGTGAGGGTGGGAGGTGTAGTTGGTGGGGGTGGGGTATGTAATTGGTGGGGTGTGGGTGTGTATATGATGCGGGCTATCTTGCGGGGAGTGGTATGTAGCTGGTGAGGGTGGGAGGTGTAGTTAATGGGGGTAGGGTGAAGGGGGTGGGGGTAGTTGTGTGACTAACGATCTCATCTTGCATTCAGCACCAGGCGGACTTCCAAATGCAGCCATTTACTGATAATCTCAGGCTCATTTCGGCTTTTAGATCGCCGCGGCAAAGTGGGCAATAAAGTGCAATAACGTGAAAGCTGGGGAGATTTCCCAGCTATTTCGGTGGCGGCCGGATTGAGCCGAGAATGGAAATCACTCGTTTGTGATCTATAGTCTTGGCTTAGTTCCAGGCGGTATTGACGCAAAAGTCAACAACAAGTCTAGCCTAAGGTGACACCTCAAGGTGGCGACCGCTGCCTGATGACCGCTCCCTGGCGACCGCTCCCTGGTGACCGCTCCCTGGCGACCGCTCCCTGGTAACCGCTCCCTGGTGACCGCTCTGTGGTGACCACTCCCTACTGACCGCTCCCTGGTGACCGCTCCCTGGTGACCGCTGCCTGGTAACCGCTCTCGGGTAACCGCTCCCTGGTGACCGCTCGCTGGTGACCGCTCTGTGGTGACCACTCCCTGGTAACCCTCGCTGGTAACCGCTCCCTCATAACCGTTCCCTGGTAACCGCTCCCTGGTAACCGTTCCCTGGTAACCGCTCTCTGGTAACCGCTGCCTGGTGACCACTCTGTATGGAGGCAAGGAAGGTCGGTTACCTTTCTCTGTGTGGAGATCACGGAGGTCGGTTACCTTTCTCTCTGTGAAGACCACTAAGGTCGGTTACCTTTCTCTGTGTAAAGATCACTTAGGTCGGTTACCTTTCTCTGTGTAGAGATCACGGAGGTCGTTTACCTTTCTCTGTGCGGAGATCACTAAGGTCGGTTACCTTTCTCTGTGTAGAGATCACGGAGGTCGTTTACCTTTCTCTGTGTGGAGATCACGGAGGTCGTTTACCTTTCTCTGTGTGGAGATCACGGAGGTCGTTTACCTTTCTCTGTGTGGAGATCACGGAGGTCGTTTACCTTTCTCTGTGTGGAGATCACGGAGGTCGGTTACCTGTCTCTGTGTAGAGATCACTAAGGTCGGTTACCTTTCTCTGTGTGGAGATCACGGAGGTCGGTTACCTGTCTCTGTGTAGAGATCACGGAGGTCGTTTACCTTTCTCTGTGTGGAGATCACGGAGGTCGTTTACCTGTCTCTGTGTGGAGATCACGGAGGTCGGTTACCTTTCTCTGTGTGGAGATCACGGAGGTCGTTTACCTGTCTCTGTGTGGAGATCACGGAGGTCGGTTACCTTTCTCTGTGTAGAGATCACGGAGGTCGGTTACCTTTCTCTGTGTGGAGATCACGGAGGTCGGTTACCTTTCTCTGTGTGGAGATCACGGAGGTCGGTTACCTTTCTCTGTGTGGAGATCACGGAGGTCGGTTACCTGTCTCTGTGTAGAGATCACGGAGGTCGGTTACCTGTCTGTGTAGAGATCACTAAGGTCGGTTACCTTTCTCTGTGTGGAGATCACGGAGGTCGTTTACCTTTCTCTGTGTGGAGATCACGGAGGTCGGTTACCTTTCTCTGTGTAGAGATCACTAAGGTCGGTTACCTGTCTCTGTGTAGAGATCACGGAGGTCGTTTACCTTTCTCTGTGTGGAGATCACGGAGGTCGGTTACCTGTCTCTGTGTAGAGATCACTAAGGTCGTTTACCTTTCTCTGTGTAGAGATCACGGAGGTCGTTTACCTTTCTCTGTGTGGAGATCACGGAGGTCGGTTACCTTTCTCTCTGTGGAGATCACGGAGGTCGGTTACCTTTCCATTTCTAGAGGCCACGGATGTCGATTACCTTTATCTGGGTGCAGGCTATTTCACCTCATGCGTTGATTCGGCATATCCATTAGTACTTTGAAAACCATCTTGTTTTTACTGTGTGACGAAACCATTTCTCTTAAGTTTTTATGCGAATGCACCAGGAAACAGTTCTTTATTTCCGACTTGGCAGTGGGCTTTTAAAATAATCGTTATTTAAATAGTGACCTACAAAACGGCGCAGTGTCTTGATAATAAATAGATTGATACAGATTTTGAAACATTTAGCTTTGGATATTTTCTGTTCGTTTCTTTGCACCATTGCACAGGATAATCAACTCACACCATGGCCGAGGGCGGAACTAACACTGAGCATACCACAAATGCGTCAGTTGAGCCTCTGTTCTTCAAATATAGAGACTTCAGAAAAAAGGAGAAAAGAGTGGAAATTTACACTCTGACTTAACGACCTTCACGGTTTGTGAAGCAATCAAGAAGATCGTCGGCGCTGGTAAGGTCGATGGGGCACAGGCCCCTGAAAACGGCAACGGCTGCTGGCGGCTCTACTTCAAGAATCGACAAGCACGCGTGGAGCTACTCATTCGCAAAGAGCTCTGTATCAATGGCGTGCTGGTCCCATTATATGACAACAACCCGTTGATCACCAAGGAACTTTCTCCACGTTTGGCATCTGACATAATTGAAGCCAAAGCGCTCGACGATAATGGGCGACTAACCGACTACACAACAGGCGCTCGGTTCTGCTGTGCGCACGCTCCAGTAGATCCAATCCTCCCCAGGCAAATATCCGCGCCGGCCAGTTTAGTCGCAAATGCAACGCATGTGGCAAACCTGGCCACAAAGCCGGTGACGACACTTGTCCGGCTAAAGGCAATGAGAAAACTGTCACCGCATTCAGGGGACACGAGCAAATACTGTCAAATTTCCATACGGCCGAATTTTGTGTTTTTGAACACGAATTCCTGAGCGTGGAACATGCCTTTCAATGGAAGAGAGCCATGGACTGTGATTTACCTGATCTAGCGAATCAGATTCAACAGGCAGCTCATGCCGGTAAGGCCCGAAAGCTGAGTAAGAACATTGCGACGAAGTTGTCTGACACTTGGGAGGATAACAACGTGGCAACAATGAAGGCCATGCTGGAGCAGAAAGCCAGCCAAGTATCAACCTTCAGGCAAGAGTTACAAGGAAACCATAGCTGAGGCTACATCCGACAAACGATGGGGGAGTGGCCTCAACTACGAGAATACCACAAAGACAAAGCCTGACTGCTGGCCGGGGAGAAATATCCTTGGAGCTTTGTTGGTGGATATCAAGGCACAATCTATCACAACAAGAACCAGCCAAAAACACGGTCAATGAACAGCAAAACCATGACCACACTCAAAAAGGAGACAAAGTCTGACAAGGAGTCAACACGCGAGACATCTGTCCTGGCTGATGTTTTCATCCGTGGACGGGACCCCAGTCGAAAGACAACACATCAACGCATCCGAACACCCGCCTCATCATTGCCGCCCGATCCTCGTCGGAGGCTCGGGAGGGCAACTGAGGAGGATATCACCCACTTTATCAGCCAACAAAGGGAGCGATCTGCAAAGAGAAAGCCGTCAGGATCTCTAGCGGAGGATACAACCAAGACAGACTCCACGCCAGGACAGCACTCCACCTCCACCATCAGACTCAAAAGACAATACGTAGGTGAAAGACCCGCCTTGCTGGACTGGTACAACTGTGACGAATTACGGAATATAAACTGGACTATGAGCCGCATGTGAAGAGTACATTTTAGGAGATGAGTATTCAATATTACACAGATTTGAATACATGTATAATGAAGGCATACTGTGTGAAATTAGGAATGCCTGGTATTCTGTATGTAACGGGCTTTAAACATAAAATAAATGTAATCGCTGAACACCGCCGGGTTGTTAATATGGCTTTATTTCTGTAACATACGTGTGGTAATGTCAGCTCCGGTCTGGATGCTGGTTGACAACGGTGTGTCCTCGTCCGCTTCCTAACATCGTCAATAACGGCTGGATAAGAATATTGACTAACTTATAATTCATATGCATAAAGACGACGATGCCACAAAACGATAACCACACAATAAGATATATTAATAAGTGAGAGTAGAGAATTCTTCTCTAAACAGATGGCATGGTCAAATCACATGCCAATGCCACTCTTATCCTCCCTATATTCCATATACATATTAAACGCTAAACCACAACATCATATAAATAATCTTAGTCAATCAATCAATCAACCACATCAATCAAGTAATTATATCAAGTAATCATATTACGTAATAAGTATAGTGAAAAGTACAAGTACAGTGAAATGTTATAAGGCACAGTGGGCTAATCTCGATCCCCACATGCTATTTTTGTTAATGACGTCACCAATCGGAAAAATTTCGCCGACTTGATTTTTCGATCACGATCTCAGGGATACCCCTGATAACTAGACACAAAGACGCTGGATAACAAGCATGTAATTTTGTATCAAATTTGAATTAAATAAGTCCTGCAACCCAACGTTAACAGGTGCATAAGCAGCTTATCTCAAAAGTTAAGACACATGAGTTTCAAAAACAAGCAATATGCCTTATTAGCACTGAGTATGAGAAGATATTTTATAATAAAGAGTGACAGCAGACGATGTTTACAACAAGTGTGACATCATGACAGTTCTTCCCCATATCGGACTTGACCTTGGGAGAGATCGAGGTTACCCCACCTTTTTCACGACCGTGGTCCTATAACTCTCCCGAACGCATATTCTGACGTAAACTAATATTCAGATGTGTTGTAACATAAAGGAATTATTTTGGCATCGTAACGCATCCGTTCCAAATGGCATTTCTTGGCGTGATGCCCATGAAGTATTCTATATTTGCGTTATGCCTGCCGTGTAATAAGGCTAATAGAATTAGTTTCATGAGACCGTTTTATCTATCGTTGCGCAGTAGAAGCACAGTTATGCGAATTCATATTTTTGCTTTCACACACTAACGATCACGATACGCAGATTCAGTCACCCACCTATCCCAGGGGGTCGAGGTTAGACCACAGGGATCGAGGTTCCACCATGCCCATGCTGCCTTTCAGAAAATGAGCACTCCCCACATACTGCAGACGTTTTCGTTTTTTCTATTGAAACATATTATTGGAATACCACTGGATACTGTTTGAACAAAAAATAAGTTCATTTCACATTATTGAAGAAAATAGACGCTGTTTTGTCTTAAGGGGTCGAGATTAGCCCACTTTGCCTTACATCCATATATATTAGGCCTATCTGACCGAGCGATAAAATACTGACGAGAGCCATCAAGTTAAATCCCACTTCCCACCTACCTGTAACATACATGTGGTAATGTCAGCTCAGGGTTGAGTTACCGAGCATGGTCGATCGCCGCGAACATTTTTATTCACTCGGAGCTCGTTATGCAACGACATTGGTCACCTCAAACTATTTCCATTTGTTGCGAGGATATTCACTAAATAATTATACTTACTTTGGAAATAGCAGCACGATCGAAACGGTGTAAAATATTGATAAATAAAAGATAACTCTAAAGCATCGATATTTACGGGTTATCCCCACTTATTTGAGAAGAATCGTCGTCCAGAGTTTAATATTATCATGCGGGACTGCTCTTGATCGCGGCGAAACCATACCCCACTTCCGGTTTACACTTGTACGCGTCCTTGACCAATCCGCCAAGTTCAAATCCTTATTAGTCCTTGCCGATGGCGTGCGCACGCGGTCGACACCCATAAGCAACGCACCCCCTGTCTGGATGCTCGTTGACAACGGTGTGTCTTAACCATCCAAGAGTAAGGCTTATATATCTTACCCGTGGAGTAGTGGGATGGAGACACTCCGCGCAGGCGTGGAACATTGGACCAATGAGAAATAAGGACAGCAGAGTAAAGGGGCGGGGGTGGGGGTGGGGGGTGGTGGGTCGCAAGATACATTAATAACAGATAGCGAAAGATCAAGAAAGGGATGGTCTGCTAGAGTGAAATAGACCACCACGTGCCTAAACTGACCGCAGCAAGAAATGTACAAGATACTCAACCAGCGAAAAGCGGCCCGCATAGGACTCGACCGTAAAGCTCACACGTCACCCACACATGCATTTTCACGCCTTCTACATAAACAACAATCCGGTGAGTAAATGCCACCAAAAGAGATATGATAATAACGTGATTGATGTGATCATCTTCTTTATTATGCCGTGCGATGGTGAAAGATATTTGATGGTAGATGTAATAGACTACGTGCTTACTTCTGATACTCTAGCACGATACGTCACCAGCTCTAAGGTACTACCAGCACCTGGTCCAGATCATAAAGCTGTTATAGCGCACTTTAAATATACACATAGACATAAAGGGGTATTGGCAGCTGAATACATCCTATTTAAAAGACGAAGAGTACAATCTGGCCATTAAAAGTTTTATCCACGATACTGAACGAGAATTAATAGACATAGTTAATTACAGAGAATCATGGGATTTTACTAAAATTAGCATAAAGGAGTTCTCAGTTCGATATGGGACGAAGATGAAGAGAGTGAGAAGCGATAGAATTAGAGAACTGGAGAAAGAAATTAATGACATCGACGATACTAATTCTGATATATGTAAATCTTCATTAAGGAAATCACTGAAAACAGAGCTAGACTCCCTGACATATCAAAGTGCTAAAGGCGCCCAGATTCGTTCACGAATTCAGTGGGTAGAAGAGGGCGAGCGATCAACACCTTTCTTCCTTTCTTTGGAAAAACATCGTCAGGAAAGTAACCGAATCGATAAGCTTACCGATGATAAAGGGTGTGAATATGATAATGACGATATCTTTAATTTTTAATTTAATTAATGATGTCTTTAATTTTTAAGAAAGGTAGTAGAAAAAATATATCAAACTATAGACCTATTACCCTGACAAATACAGACTACAAGATTCTAGCCTTTATACTATCTAACAGATTACACAGTGTGCTAGGACAGATCATAAGCCCAGACCAGACGGGATTTATTAAAAATAGATTTATAGGTAACAATATTCGATTAGTTGACGATGTCATAGACACTCAGCAAGACGTAAAAGAGACGGTATACTTTTATTTCTGGATGTCGAAAAAGCCTTTGACTCGGTGGAATGGGCTCCTATGTTCCAAATACTTCAAGAGTTTAACTTCCGGCCTGATTTCATACGATGGGTACAAACCATCTATTCCCGCCCATCTGCTCGCATAAAAAACAACGGGCAGTTATCACGGTCGTTTAATATAAACAGAGGTGTAAAACAAGGATGTCCACTATCTGCTTTACTGTTTAATATAGCTGTATACATTTTAGCTACAAGAATGAAACAAAACCAGGATTTTCAGGGTTTTAAGATTAACTTTAAAGATCTCAGATGCATTCTGAAAGTAACTCAATACGCCGATGATGGTATCCTCTTCATGAAATGAAATGAGCAAAAAAATACCAAAGGGCTAAGACCATATATTGCAATAATAGGAGATCATGTACCTAAGAACAGTAACATATTTTTCCCAAACCCAGATATGATAACTGATTTGACAAAGCTCAAATGTAAAGGGTTTTATAATATACTATTACGTAGAAAGGCAGAAAAACCTATAGCGCAAGAGAAATTAAGTACATTGTTTTCGGATCAAGAAATCACGTTCTTTGATGTATATGAACGAAGTATGGTAAAGATTCAAGATCTTAAACTTGCAGAATTCAGATACAAAATACTAAACCTAATACTCCCATGTAATAAAAATTTGTATAAATGGGGGAAAACTATCAGCGATTGTTGTCAAATATGCGGGAACCGAAGAAGATATCTGGCACCTTCTATACCAATGTAAGCATGCAAAGAAAATATGGTCGTGTAATGCCGATGTATTAAAAATTGACATTTGTTTACATAATGTTGTATTAGGGAACAAGAATACAACAACCACTTTATTATCTCACTTATGACCTATTTTATTCATAAGGAATGTCTGGTATGCAACGCCCGACAGAAATCAAGAACTTGGAGCGAAACTGTCCCTTTCCTTAGAAGAGAACTGCACTATCGATCATTAATATATAAGAATATACTTAGTACAGAATCGCGAGAGATATTATATAGAATGCAACAGTACTTAGCGACAATTTAGTAAATTAGTATTTGGACAACATTGTCAGATTATACCTAACTATATACCTGCTGTGAACTAATGTTTTATGTCAGATGTATGGCTGCTATGTACCCACAACTATTTGAATTCGAAATAAACAATTTTACAAAAAAAAAGAAAAAAAAGATTGATACACGCAACGTTGTAACTGGGTCCACTCGATTGGTCGGCAAGCTGAATATTCTCGACGCTTTTACCAGGTTTGCTCATATGGCACCAATCGAAAGAAGGTAGGGAGAGTGGAGCCATGTCCCCGGCGGTAACTCCCTACTCTTTGCGAAGAAGGACATGGGATCCTTATCCTGCGACCACACAGACATAACATGAAATATGACATAAAATCTGAATTTATCGAATGCAAGGCAAACCATTTAAGGATTATGGAGAAAACTGGTGGGCGTAATTGATGGCTTTGTCGTTTTAAAACAAAAGAATTGAACTATTGCTCACGTATTACTCGATCAGTGCACTTATTACAATAGTCGATTTGCAAAGCCCTAGCATGGTAATTGAAAGCGTAAGAATGAGCAAAACTAATTCTTTGTAACATCTGCCAAATAAAACATTCTCTATCTACGGCTAACTTCAGGAATGGGCGTGTGTTAAGGTAGTGTGGTGAGGTACAGATGTAGAATGTATAACTTGTGGAATGGGTGTGTGTTAAGGTAGTGTGGTGAGGTATAGATGTAGAATGTATAACTTGTGGAATGGGTGTGTTAAGGTAGTGTGGTGAGGTACAGATGTAGAATGTATAACTTGTGGAATGGGTGTGTGTTAAGGTAGTGTGGTGAGGTACAGATGTAGAATGTATAACTTGTGGAATGGGTGTGTTAAGGTAGTGTGGTGAGGTACAGATGTAGAATGCATAACTTGTGGAATGGGTGTGTTAAGGTAGTGTGGTGAGGTACAGATGTAGAATGTATAACTTGTGGAATGGATGTGTTAAGGTAGTGTGGTGAGGTACAGATGTAGAATGTAAAACTTGTGGAATGGATGTGTTAAGGTAGTGTGGTGAGGTACAGATGTAGAATGTAAAACTTGTGGAATGGATGTGTGTTAAGGTAGTGTGGTGAGGTACAGATGTAGAATGTATAACTTGTGGAATGGGTGTGTTAAGGTAGTGTGGTGAGGTACAGATGTAGAATGTATAACTTGTGGAATGGGTGTGTGTTAAGGTAGTGTGGTGAGGTACAGATGTAGAATGTATAACTTGTGGAATGGATGTGTTAAGGTAGTGTGGTGAGGTACAGATGTAGAATGTATAACTTGTGGAATGGATGTGTTAAGGTAGTGTGGTGAGGTACAGATGTAGAATGTATAACTTGTGGAATGGATGTGTGTTAAGGTAGTGTGGTGAGGTACAGATGTAGAATGTATAACTTGTGGAATGGATGTGTTAAGGTAGTGTGGTGAGGTACAGATGTAGAATGTATAACTTGTGGAATGAGTGTGTGTTAAGGTAGAGTGGTGAGGTACAGATGTAGAATGTATAACTTGTGGAATGGATGTGTTAAGGTAGTGTGGTGAGGTACAGATGTAGAATGTATAACTTATGGAATGGGTGTGTGTTAAGGTAGTTTGGTGAGGTACAGATGTAGAATGTATAACTTGTGGAATGGGTGTGTGTTAAGGTAGTGTGGTGAGGTATAGATGTAGAATGTATAACTTGTGGAATGGGTGTGTGTTAAGGTAGTGTGGTGAGGTACATATGTAGAATGTATAACTTGTGGAATGGGTGTGTGTTAAGGTAGTGTGGTGAGGTATAGATGTAGAATGTATAACTTGTGTAATGGGTGTGTTAAGGTAGTGTGGTGAGGTACATATGTAGAATGTATAACTTGTGGAATGGGTGTGTGTTAAGGTAGTGTGGTGAGGTATAGATGTAGAATGTATAACTTGTGTAATGGGTGTGTTAAGGTAGTGTGGTGAGGTACATATGTAGAATGTATCACTTGTGGAATGGGTGTGTGTTAAGGTAGTGTGGTGAGGTATAGATGTAGAATGTATAACTTGTGTAATGGGTGTGTTAAGGTAGTGTGGTGAGGTACATATGTAGAATGTATAACTTGTGGAATGGATGCGTGTTAAGGTGGAACGGGTGTATGTGCTGAGAGAGGCGGGGTGTGGGGTAGAGAGAGAGAGAGAGAGAGATGGAACGGGTGTATGCGCTGACAGAGACGGGGTGTGGGGCAGGGAGAGAAAGAGATGGGACGGGTGTATGCGCTGACAGAGACGGGGTGTGGGGTAGAGAGAGAGAGGGAACGGGTGTATGCGCTGACAGAGACGGGGTGTGGGGTAGAGAGAGAGAGATGGAACGGGTGTATGTGCTGACAGAGACGGGGTGTGGGGTAGAGAGAGAGAGATGGAACGGGTGTATGCGCTGACAGAGACGGGGTGTGGGGTAGAGAGAGAGAGATGGAACGGGTGTATGTGCTGACAGAGACGGGGTGTGGGGTAGAGAGAGAGAGATGGAACGGGTGTATGCGCTGACAGAGACGGGGTGTGGGGTAGAGAGAGAGAGGGAACGGGTGCATGCGCTGACAGAGACGGGGTGTGGGGTAGAGAGAGAGAGGGAACGGGTGTATGCGCTGACAGAGACGGGGTGTGGGGTAGAGAGAGAGAGATGGAACGGGTGTATGTGCTGACAGAGACGGGGTGTGGGGTAGAGAGAGAGAGATGGAACGGGTGTATGCGCTGACAGAGACGGGGTGTGGGGTAGAGAGAGAGAGAGATGGAACGGGTGTATGCGCTGACAGAGACGGGGTGTGGGGTAGAGAGAGAGAGAGAGATGGAACGGGTGTATGCGCTGACAGAGACGGGGTGTGGGTTAGAGAGAGAGAGATGGAACGGGTGTATGTGCTGACAGAGACGGGATGTGGGGTAGAGAGAGAGAGATGGAACGGGTGTATGCGCTGACAGAGGCGGGGTGTGGGGTAGAGAGAGAGAGAGAGAGATGGAACAGGTGTATGCGCTGACAGAGACGGGGTGTGGGGTAGAGAGAGAGAGATGGAACGGGTGTATGTGCTGGGAGAGACGGGGTGTGGGGTAGAGAGAGAGAGATGGAACGGGTGTATGCGCTGACAGAGACGGGGTGTGGGGTAGAGAGAGAGAGATGGAACGGGTGTATGTGCTGACAGAGACGGGGTGTGGGGTAGAGAGAGAGAGATGGAACGGGTGTATGCGCTGACAGAGACGGGGTGTGGGGTAGAGAGAGAGAGATGGAACGGGTGTATGCGCTGACAGAGACGGGGTGTGGGGTAGAGAGAGAGAGAGAGATGGAACGGGTGTATGCGCTGACAGAGACGGGGTGTGGGGTAGAGAGAGAGAGATGGAACGGGTGTATGCGCTGACAGAGACGGGGTGTGGGGTAGAGAGAGAGAGAGAGATGGAACAGGTGTACGCGCTGACAGAGACGGGGTGTGGGGTAGAGAGAGAGAGATGGAACGGGTGTATGCGCTGAGAGAGACGGGGTGTGGGGTAGAGAGAGAGAGATGGAACGGGTGTGTGTGCTGGGAGAGACGGGGTGTGGGGTGGAGAGAGAGAGATGGAACGGGTGTGTGCTGGGAGAGACGGGGTGTGGGGTAGAGAGAGAGAGATGGAACGGGTGTATGTTCTGAGAGAGACGGGGTGTGGGGTAGAGAGAGAGAGAGATGGAACGGGTGTATGTGTTGACAGAGACGGGGTGTGGGGTAGAGAGAGAGAGAGAGAGATGGAACGGGTGTGTGTGCTGGGAGAGACGGGGTGTGGGGTAGAGAGAGAGAGATGGAACGGGTGTGTGCGCTGACAGAGACGGGGTGTGGGGTAGAGAGAGAGAGAGATGGAACGGGTGTGTGTGCTGAGAGAGACGGGGTGTGGGGTAGAGAGAGAGAGAGAGATGGAACGGTGTGTGTGCTGGGAGAGACGGGGTGTGGGGTAGAGAGAGAGAGGGAACGGGTGTGAGTGCTGACAGAGACGGGGTGTGGGGTAGAGAGAGAGAGATGGAACGGGTGTGTGTGCTGACAGAGACGGGGTGTGGGGTAGAGAGAGAGAGAGATGGAACGGGTGTGTGTGCTGACAGAGACGGGGTATGGGGTAGAGAGAGAGAGACGGAACGGGTGTGTGTGTTGACAGAGACGGGGTATGGGGTAGAGAGAGAGAGATGGAACGGGTGTGTGTGCTGACAGAGACGGGGTGTGGGGTAGAGAGAGAGAGAGATGGAACGGGTGTATGTGCTGGGAGAGACGGGGTGTGGGGTAGAGAGAGAGAGAGATGGAACGGGTGTATGTGCTGGGAGAGACGGGGTGTTGGGTAGAGAGAGAGAGAGAGATGGAACGGGTGTGTGTGCTGGGAGAGACGGGGTGTGGGGTAGAGAGAGAGAGAGATGGAACGGGTGTGTGTGCTGACAGAGACGGGGTGTTGGGTAGAGAGAGAGAGAGATGGCACGGGTGTGTGTGCTGGGAGAGACGGGGTGTTGGGTAGAGAGAGAGAGAGACGGAACGGGTGTATGCGCTGACAGAGACGGGGTGTGGGGTAGAGAGAGAGATGGAACGGGTGTATGTGCTGACAGAGACGGGGTGTGGGGTAGAGAGAGAGAGAGATGGAACGGGTGTATGTGCTGACAGAGACGGGGTGTGGGGTAGAGAGAGAGAGATGGAACGGGTGTGTGTGTTGACAGAGACGGGGTATGGGGTAGAGAGAGAGAGATGGAACGGGTGTGTGTGCTGACAGAGACGGGGTATGGGGTAGAGAGAGAGAGAGATGGAACGGGTGTATGTGCTGGGAGAGACGGGGTGTTGGGTAGAGAGAGAGAGAGAGAGATGGAACGGGTGTGTGTGCTGACAGAGACGGGGTGTGGGGTAGAGAGAGAGAGAGATGGAACGGGTGTATGTGCTGGGAGAGACGGGGTGTTGGGTAGAGAGAGAGAGAGAGATGGAACGGGTGTGTGTGCTGACAGAGACGGGGTATGGGTTAGAGAGAGAGAGATGGAACGGGTGTGTGTGTTGACAGAGACGGGGTATGGGGTAGAGAGAGAGAGATGGAACGGGTGTGTGTGCTGACAGAGACGGGGTGTGGGGTAGAGAGAGAGAGAGATGGAACGGGTGTATGTGCTGGGAGAGACGGGGTATGGGGTAGAGAGAGAGAGATGGAACGGGTGTATGCGCTGACAGAGACGGGGTGTGGGGTAGAGAGAGAAAGAGATGGAACGAGTGTGTGTGCTGAGAGAGACGGGGTGTGGGGTAGAGAGAGAGAGATGGAACGGGTGTATGTGCTGGGAGAGACGGGGTGTTGGGTAGAGAGAGAGAGAGAGATGGAACGGGTGTGTGTGCTGACAGAGACGGGGTATGGGGTAGAGAGAGAGAGATGGAACGGGTGTGTGTGTTGACAGAGACGGGGTATGGGGTAGAGAGAGAGAGATGGAACGGGTGTGTGTGCTGACAGAGACGGGGTGTGGGGTAGAGAGAGAGAGATGGAACGGGTGTGTGTGCTGGGAGAGACGGGGTGTGGGGTAGAGAGAGAGAGATGGAACGGGTGTGTGTGCTGACAGAGACGGGGTATGGGGTAGAGAGAGAGAGATGGAACGGGTGTGTGTGTTGACAGAGACGGGGTATGGGGTAGAGAGAGAGAGATGGAACGGGTGTGTGTGCTGATAGAGACGGGGTGTGGGGTAGAGAGAGAGAGAGATGGAACGGGTGTATGTGCTGGGAGAGACGGGGTGTGGGGTAGAGAGAGAGAGAGATGGAACGGGTGTATGTACTGGGAGAGACGGGGTGTTGGGTAGAGAGAGAGAGAGAGATGGAACGGGTGTGTGTGCTGGGAGAGACGGGGTGTGGGGTAGAGAGAGAGAGAGATGGAACGGGTGTGTGTGCTGACAGAGACGGGGTGTTGGGTAGAGAGAGAGAGAGATGGCACGGGTGTATGCGCTGACAGAGACGGGGTGTGGGGTAGAGGGAGAGATGGAACGGGTGGGTGTGCTGACAGAGACGGGGTGTGGGGTAGAGAGAGAGAGAGATGGAACGGGTGTATGTGCTGGGAGAGACGGGGTGTGGGGTAGAGAGAGAGAGATGGAACGGGTGTATGTGCTGACAGAGACGGGGTGTGGGGTAGAGAGAGAGAGATGGAACGGGTGTATGTGCTGACAGAGACGGGGTATGGGGTAGAGAGAGAGAGATGGAACGGGTGTGTGTGCTGGGAGAGACGGGGTGTGGGGTAGAGAGAGAGAGATGGAACGGGTGTGTGTGCTGGGAGAGACGGGGTGTGGGGTAGAGAGAGAGAGAGATGGAACGGGTGTATGTGCTGGGAGAGACGGGGTGTGGGGTAGAGAGAGAGAGATGGAACGGGTGTGTGTGCTGGGAGAGACGGGGTGTGGGGTAGAGAGAGAGAGATGGAACGGGTGTATGTGCTGGGAGAGACGTGGTATGGGGTAGAGAGAGAGAGAGATGAAACGGGTGTGTGTGCTGGGAGAGACGGGGTATGGGGTAGAGAGAGAGAGAGATGGAACGGGTGTGTGTGCTGAGAGAGACGGGGTGTGGGGTAGAGAGAGAGAGATGGAACGGGTGTATGTGCTGACAGAGACGGGGTATGGGGTAGAGAGAGAGAGAGAGGGAACGGGTGTATGCGCTGGGAGAGACGGGGTGTGGGGTAGAGAGTGAGAGAGAGATGGAACGGGTGCGTGTGCAGGGAGAGACGGGGTGTGGGGTAGAGAGAGAGAGAGAGATGGAACGGGTGTGTGTGCAGGGAGAGACGGGGTGTGGGGTAGAGAGAGAGAGAGGGAAAGGATGTGAGTGCTGACAGAGACGGGGTATGGGGTAGAGAGAGAGAGATGGAACGGGTGTGTGTGCTGGGAGAGACGGGGTGTGGGGTAGAGAGAGAGAGAGATGGAACGGGTGTGTGTGCTGACAGAGACGGGGTATGGGGTAGAGAGAGAGAGATGGAACGGGTGTGTGTGTTGACAGAGACGGGGTGTGGGGTAGAGAGAGAGAGATGGAACGGGTGTGTGTGCTGGGAGAGACGGGGTGTGGGGTAGAGAGAGAGAGAGAGATGGAACGGGTGTATGCGCTGACAGAGACGGGGTGTGGGTAGAGAGAGAGAGATGGAACGGGTGTGTGTGCTGGGAGAGACGGGGTATGGGGTAGAGAAAGAGAGATGGAACGGGTGTGTGTGCTGAGAGAGACGGGGTGTGGGGTAGAGAGAGAGAGATGGAACGGGTGTGTGTGCTGAGAGAGACGGGGTGTGGGGTAGAGAAAGAGAGATGGAACGGGTGTGTGTGCTGAGAGAGACGGGGTGTGGGGTAGAGAGAGAGAGATGGAACGGGTGTGTGTGCTGACAGAGACGGGGTGTGGGGTAGAGAAAGAGAGATGGAACGGGTGTGTGTGCTGGGAGAGACGGGGTGTTGGGTAGAATCCGCGGAGAAAGCGGATCATTTTACGATAAGGGGGTTAATTTTGTCAGTATGACAGTCTGTAAAACTAGACAAGGCAATTCAATGCACTATATTGGTCTACGACAGGCGCCGAAATGAGATTTCGATCCACTGCGAGGATGATTGATGACGTGAAGTGACAAATGACTTCTTAACTGGATGCGTCTTGCGTCGATGCATCATAAGGAAGTTGAGGCTCCTCAGCCTAATCGATGTTTGTTTCTACAACATTTCCGTCAACCGAACTTTGATACAGACGGCGTTCTCCCCAAACTAACGATCTTTGATTTAGACGGCGTTCTCCCCAAACTAACGATCTTTGATTTAGACGGCGTTCTCCCCAAACTAACGATCTTTGATTTAGACGGCGTTCTCCCCAAACTAACGATCTTTGATTTAGACGGCGTTATCCCCAAACTACCGACCTTTGATTCAGACGGCGTTCTCCCCATTCTACCGACCATTGATTTAGACGGCGTTCTCCCCAAACTAACGACCTTTGATTTAGACGGCGTTCTCCCCAAACTACCGACCTTTGATTTAGATGGCGTTCTCCCCAAACTAGCGATCTTTGATTTAGACGGCGTTCTCCCCAAACTAACGACCTTTGATTTAGACGGCGTTCTCCCCAAACTACCGACCTTTGATTTAGATGGCGTTCTCCCCAAACTAGCGATCTTTGATTTAGACGGCGTTCTCCCCAAACTAACGACCTTTGATTTAGACGGCGTTCTCCCCAAACTACCGACCTTTGATTTAGATGGCGTTCTCTCCAAAATACGACCTTTGATTTAGACGGCGTTCCCCCCCCTAAACTACCGACCTTTGATTCATACGGCGTTCTCCCCACTCTACTGACCTTTGATTTAGATGGCGTTTTCCCCAAACTAACGACCTTTGATTTAGACGGCGTTCTCCCCAAACTACCGACCTTTGATTTAGATGGCGTTCTCCCCAAACTAACGATCTTTGATTTAGACGGCGTTCTCTCCAAAATACGACCTTTGATTTAGACGGCGTTCCCCCCCTAAACTACCGACCTTTGATTCAGACGGCGTTCTCCCCACTCTACTGACCTTTGATTTAGATGGCGTTCTCCCCAAACTAACGACCTTTGATTTAGACGGCATTCTCCCCATTCTACCGACCTTTGACTTAGACTGCGTTCTCCCCATTCTACCGACCTTTGATTCAGACAGCGTTCTCCCCAAACTAACGACCTTTGATTAAGATGGCGTTCTCCCCAAACTAGCGATCTTTGATTTAGACGGCGTTCTCCCCAAACTAACGATCTTTGATTTAGACGCGTTCTCTCCAAAATACGACCTTTGATTTAGACGGCGTTCCCCCCCTAAACTACCGACCTTTGATTCAGACGGCGTTCTCCCCACTCTACTGACCTTTGATTTAGATGGTGTTCTCCCCAAGCTAACGACCTTTGATTTAGACGGCATTCTCCCCACTCTACTGACCTTTGATTTAGATGGTGTTCTCCCCAAACTAACGACCTTTGATTTAGACGGCATTCTCCCCACTCTACTGACCTTTGATTTAGATGGTGTTCTCCCCAAGCTAACGATCTTTGATTTAGACGGCATTCTCCCCAAACTACCGACCTTTGATTTAGATGGCGTTCTCCCCAAACTAACGATCTTTGATTTAGACGGCGTTCTCCCCAAACTAGCGATCTTTGATTTAGACGGCGTTCTCCCCAAACTAGCGATCTTTGATTTAGACGGCGTTCTCCCCAAACTAACGACCTTTGATTTGGACGGCGTTCTCCCCAAACTAACGACCTTTGATTTAGACGGCGTTCTCCCCAAACTACCGAACTTTGATTCAGACGGCGTTCTCTCCAAAGTACCGACCTTTGATTTAGACGGCGTTCTCCCCAAACTACCGACCTTTGATTTAGATGGCGTTCTCTCCAAAATAGGACCTTTGATTTAGACGCCGTTCCCCCCCCCTAAACTACCGACCTTTGATTCAGACGGCGTTCTCCCCACTCTACTGACCTTTGATTTAGATGGCGTTCTCCCCAAACTAACGACCTTTGATTTAGACGGCATTCTCCCCATTCTACCGACCTTTGACTTAGACTGCGTTCTCCCCATTCTACCGACCTTTGATTCAGACAGCGTTCTCCCCAAACTAACGACCTTTGATTTAGATGGCGTTCTCCCCAAACTAGTGATCTTTGATTTAGACGGCGTTCTCCCCAAACTACCGACCTTTGATTTAGATGGCGTTCTCCCCAAACTAACGATCTTTGATTTAGACGGCGTTCTCTCCAAAATACGACCTTTGATTTAGACGGCGTTCCCCCCCCTAAACTACCGACCTTTGATTCAGACGGCGTTCTCCCCACTCTACTGACCTTTGATTTAGATGGCGTTCTCCCCAAACTAACGACCTTTGATTTAGACGGCATTCTCCCCACTCTACTGACCTTTGATTTAGACGGCGTTCTCCCCAAACTAACGACCTTTGATTTAGACGGCATTCTCCCCATTCTACCGACCTTTGACTTAGACTGCGTTCTCCCCATTCTACCGACCTTTGATTCAGACAGCGTTCTCCCCAAACTAACGACCTTTGATTCAGATGGCGTTCTCCCCAAACTAGCGATCTTTGATTTAGACGGCGTTCTCCCCAAACTACCAACCTTTGATTTAGATGGCGTTCTCCCCAAACTAACGATCTTTGATTTAGACGGCGTTCTCTCCAAAATACGACCTTTGATTTAGACGGCGTTCCCCCCCTAAACTACCGACCTTTGATTCAGACGGCGTTCTCCCCACTCTACTGACCTTTGATTTAGATGGTGTTCTCCCCAAGCTAACGACCTTTGATTTAGACGGCATTCTCCCCACTCTACTGACCTTTGATTTAGATGGTGTTCTCCCCAAGCTAACGACCTTTGATTTAGACGGCATTCTCCCCACTCTACTGACCTTTGACTTAGATGGTGTTCTCCCCAAGCTAACGATCTTTGATTTAGACGGCATTCTCCCCAAACTACCGACCTTTGATTTAGATGGCGTTCTCCCCAAACTAACGATCTTTGATTTAGACGGCGTTCTCCCCAAACTAGCGATCTTTGATTTAGACGGCGTTCTCCCCAAACTACCGACCTTTGATTTAGATGGCGTTCTCCCCAAACTAGCGATCTTTGATTTAGACGGCGTTCTCCCCAAACTAACGACCTTTGATTTAGACGGCGTTCTCCCCAAACTACCGACCTTTGATTTAGATGGCGTTCTCTCCAAAATACGACCTTTGATTTAGACGGCGTTCCCCCCCCTAAACTACCGACCTTTGATTCAGACGGCGTTCTCCCCACTCTACTGACCTTTGATTTAGATGGCGTTCTCCCCAAACTAACGACCTTTGATTTAGACGGCATTCTCCCCATTCTACCGACCTTTGACTTAGACTGCGTTCTCCCCATTCTACCGACCTTTGATTCAGACAGCGTTCTCCCCAAACTAACGACCTTTGATTTAGATGGCGTTCTCCCCAAACTAGCGATCTTTGATTTAGACGGCGTTCTCCCCAAACTACCGACCTTTGATTTAGATGGCGTTCTCCCCAAACTAACGATCTTTGATTTAGACGGCGTTCCCTCCAAAATACGACCTTTGATTTAGACGGCGTTCCCCCCCCCTAAACTACCGACCTTTGATTCAGACGGCGTTCTCCCCACTCTACTGACCTTTGATTTAGATGGCGTTCTCCCCAAACTAACGACCTTTGATTTAGACGGCATTCTCCCCATTCTACCGACCTTTGACTTAGACTGCGTTCTCCCCATTCTACCGACCTTTGATTCAGACAGCGTTCTCCCCAAACTAACGACCTTTGATTTAGATGGCGTTCTCCCCAAACTAGCGATCTTTGATTTAGACGGCGTTCTCCCCAAACTACCGACCTTTGATTTAGATGGCGTTCTCCCCAAACTAACGATCTTTGATTTAGACGGCATTCTCCCCACTCTACTGACCTTTGATTTAGATGGTGTTCTCCCCAAGCTAACGACCTTTGATTTAGACGGCATTCTCCCCACTCTACTGACCTTTGATTTAGATGGTGTTCTCCCCAAGCTAACGATCTTTGATTTAGACGGCATTCTCCCCAAACTACCGACCTTTGATTTAGATGGCGTTCTCCCCAAACTAACGATCTTTGATTTAGACGGCGTTCTCCCCAAACTAGCGATCTTTGATTTAGACGGCGTTCTCCCCAAACTACCGACCTTTGATTTAGATGGCGTTCTCCCCAAACTAGCGATCTTTGATTTAGACGGCGTTCTCCCCAAACTAACGACCTTTGATTTAGACGGCGTTCTCCCCAAACTACCGACCTTTGATTTAGATGGCGTTCTCTCCAAAATACGACCTTTGATTTAGACGGCGTTCCCCCCCCTAAACTACCGACCTTTGATTCAGACGGCGTTCTCCCCACTCTACTGACCTTTGATTTAGATGGCGTTCTCCCCAAACTAACGACCTTTGATTTAGACGGCATTCTCCCCATTCTACCGACCTTTGACTTAGACTGCGTTCTCCCCATTCTACCGACCTTTGATTCAGACAGCGTTCTCCCCAAACTAACGACCTTTGATTTAGATGGCGTTCTCCCCAAACTAGCGATCTTTGATTTAGACGGCGTTCTCCCCAAACTACCGACCTTTGATTTAGATGGCGTTCTCCCCAAACTACCGACCTTTGATTTAGATGGCGTTCTCTCCAAAATACGACCTTTGATTTAGACGGCGTTCCCCCCCCTAAACTACCGACCTTTGATTCAGACGGCGTTCTCCCCACTCTACTGACCTTTGATTTAGATGGCGTTCTCCCCAAACTAACGACCTTTGATTTAGACGGCATTCTCCCCATTCTACCGACCTTTGACTTAGACTGCGTTCTCCCCATTCTACCGACCTTTGATTCAGACAGCGTTCTCCCCAAACTAACGACCTTTGATTTAGATGGCGTTCTCCCCAAACTAGCGATCTTTGATTTAGACGGCGTTCTCCCCAAACTACCGACCTTTGATTTAGATGGCGTTCTCCCCAAACTAACGATCTTTGATTTAGACGGCGTTCCCTCCAAAATACGACCTTTGATTTAGACGGCGTTCCCCCCCCCTAAACTACCGACCTTTGATTCAGACGGCGTTCTCCCCACTCTACTGACCTTTGATTTAGATGGCGTTCTCCCCAAACTAACGACCTTTGATTTAGACGGCATTCTCCCCATTCTACCGACCTTTGACTTAGACTGCGTTCTCCCCATTCTACCGACCTTTGATTCAGACAGCGTTCTCCCCAAACTAACGACCTTTGATTTAGATGGCGTTCTCCCCAAACTAGCGATCTTTGATTTAGACGGCGTTCTCCCCAAACTACCGACCTTTGATTTAGATGGCGTTCTCCCCAAACTAACGATCTTTGATTTAGACGGCGTTCTCTCCAAAATACGACCTTTGATTTAGACGGCGTTCCCCCCCTAAACTACCGACCTTTGATTCAGACGGCGTTCTCCCCACTCTACTGACCTTTGATTTAGATGGTGTTCTCCCCAAGCTAACGACCTTTGATTTAGACGGCATTCTCCCCACTCTACTGACCTTTGATTTAGATGGTGTTCTCCCCAAACTAACGACCTTTGATTTAGACGGCATTCTCCCCACTCTACTGACCTTTGATTTAGATGGTGTTCTCCCCAAGCTAACGATCTTTGATTTAGACGGCATTCTCCCCAAACTACCGACCTTTGATTTAGATGGCGTTCTCCGCAAACTAACGATCTTTGATTTAGACGGCGTTCTCCCCAAACGAGCGATCTTTGATTTAGACGGCGTTCTCCCCAAACTAGCGATCTTTGATTTAGACGGCGTTCTCCCCAAACTAACGACCTTTGATTTGGACGGCGTTCTCCCCAAACTAACGACCTTTGATTTAGACGGCGTTCTCCCCAAACTACCGACCTTTGATTCAGACGGCGTTCTCCCAAAACTACCGACCTTTGATACGGACTGAGTCGGTCACGACCCGGCCGCCCATGGAATCAGTTGGTGTGAGATTGCCTTTCCTCGCGGCCCCCGATCCTCGTCTTGTCGCTGCCATCCTATTGCTCGGTCTGTTACGCCGAGAACGTGGGGAGCCAGTTTATGGGAGGGTTAATCTCGGGAATACTACGTCCGAGTCGGCGGCAGCAGCCGTCATAAACGTTCCATTATTGAGATTGTTTTCGCAGTTATGGTTCAGTCGAAATCAATGATGTTTATGACTGACGCCCAGTGTGCGTCTTGGTTGTTGCCTTGTGTGCTGCAAACGCCTTCCGACACAGGCACAGGCACCAGCCAGTGAGGGCCAACCGGGCTCTTTTATAAGGGTCGATATTGCCAAGTGGGACGAACAGTCCATAAATGTAACACATAGCTCACCTGTCATTTTAAGTTGCTTCCATCCGAAACACATTATCAGCGCGTCGTGCAGGGTTCCTGGTCGAGTGCCAGCTCTCTAAGAGGGGCCTTCTGCCCTCTCCCGGGGCCCGGAGGGTGGTTGGTTTCGCCTTGAGAAATAAGTACTGTATGAACACTGCCACCAGCTGCGGCTCATACAGCGAATAACTGAACCAGACACTGCCAAAAGCTGCGGCTTATACAGCGAATAACTGAACCAGACACTGCCAAAAGCTGCGGCTTATACAGCGAATAACTGAACCAGACACTGCCACCAGCTGCGGCTCATACAGCGAATAACTGAACCAGACACTGCCACCAGCTGCGGCTTGTACAGCGAATAACTGAATCAGACACTGCCACCAGCTGCGGCTCATACAGCGAATAACTGAACAAGACACTGCCACCAGCTGCGGCTCATACAGCGAATAACTGAAGCAGACACTGCCAACAGCTGCGGCTTATACAGCGAATAACTGAATCAGACACTGCCACCAGCTGCGGCTCATACAGCGAATAACTGAACCAGACACTGCCACCAGCTGCGGCTCATACACCGAATAACTGAATCAGACACTGCCACCAGCTGCGGCTCATACAGCGAATAACTAAACCAGACACTGCCACCAGCTGCGGCTCATACAGCGAATAACTCAACCAGACACTGCCACCAGCTGCGGCTCATACAGCGAATAACTGAACCAGACACTGCCACCAGCTGCGGCTCATACAGCGAATAACTTAACCAGACACTGCCACCAGCTGCGGCTCATAGAGCGAATAACTGAACCAGACACTGCCACCAGCTGCGGCTCATACAGCGAATAACTGAACCAGACACTGCCACCAGCTGCGGCTCATACAGCGAATAACTAAACCAGACACTGCCACCAGCTGCGGCTCATACAGCGAATAACTGAACCAGACACTGCCACCAGCTGCGGCTCATAGAGCGAATAACTGAACCAGACACTGCCACCAGCTGCGGCTCATACAGCGAATAACTAAACCAGACACTGCCACCAGCTGCGGCTCATACAGCGAATAACTGAACCAGACACTGCCACCAGCTGCGGCTCATACAGCGAATAACTGAACCAGACACTGCCACCAGCTGCGGCTCATACAGCGAATAACTGAACCAGACACTGCCACCAGCTGCGGCTCATAGAGCGAATAACTGAACCAGACACTGCCACCAGCTGCGGCTCATACAGCGAATAACTGAACCAGACACTGCCACCAGCTGCGGCTCATAGAGCGAATAACTAAACCAGAAACTGCCACCAGCTGCGGCTCATACAGCGAATAACTGAACCAGACACTGCCACCAGCTGCGGCTCATACAGCGAATAACTGAACCAGACACTGCCACCAGCTGCGGCTCATACAGCGAATAACTGAACCAGACACTGCCACCAGCTGCGGCTCATAGAGCGAATAACTAAACCAGACACTGCCACCAGCTGCGGCTCATACAGCGAATAACTAAACCAGACACTGCCACCAGCTGCGGATCATACAGCGAATAACTGAACCAGACACTGCCAACAGCTGCGGCTTATACAGCGAATAACTGAACCAGACACTGCCAACAGCTTCATAGAACCACATGTACTTCTAAAAACTGTTTGTGCCGAAAGGATGTCGTGAGCGCAAAAAAAGGCTTATGTCTTATGTCAAGCGTTAAAATGCACCAGTTTGGGGATTCCCTGCCCTAAAATTTAAATTCCCGGGAAAACCACTCCGAGTGGTTATATAACTTTGAAAGGTATTTAATAACAATTCGGAGGGGGGGGGGGGGCAGCGCATGTTCTGTTTAAGAAAATCCGAAGCATAGCGAAAAGGACATTTCTGGTTCCGAGTAATTTATTACAGAATTTTCTTTTCGCCTGTCATTGAGTAAAATGCTGGGACATGAAATAATGATGTATTGTCTGGAACGAGTCGTCGCCAAAGAGGCAGTCAGGGCAAAGTTTCCATTGGAATCCGATAGCCGGCGATCTAAAGATGTTTTACGAATGTTATCGAGCATAAGGTCCGGATCCAAAGTACATGCAGTATGGAAGACCATTTCCAATGTTACAACCCCGGTGGGGCCTTCACACGGCGGTCAATATCACGCTGGGCTATCATCCTCTCCCAAGAAACCGCACGGCCTGTTGGGTGGGCCCCGGTACCGGCGGTCTAACGCCATCCACGGCCTGTTCTGTGGGCAATGGTATCGGCGGTCTAACGCCATCCACGGCCTGTTCGGTGGGCCCTGGTATCGGCGGTCTAACGCCATCCACGGCCTGTTCTGTGGGTCTTGGTACCGGCGGCCTGACGCAATCCACGGCCTGTTCTGTGGGCCTTGGTATCGGCGGTCTAACGCCACTCACGGCCGGTTCGGTGGGCCTTGGTACCGGCGGTCTAACGCCATCCACGGCCTGTTCTGAGGGCCTTGGTATCGGCGGTCTAACGCCATCCACGGTCTGTTCGGTGGGCCTTGATATCGGCGGTCTAACGCTATCCAAGGCCTGTTCTGTGGGCCTTGGCATCGGCGGTCTAACGCCATCCACGGCCTGTTCGATGGGCCTTGGTATCGGCGGTCTAACGCCATCCAGGGCCTGTTCTGTGGGCCTCGGCACCGGCGGTCTAACGCCATCCATGGCCTGTTCGGTGGGCCCCGGTACCAGCGGTCTAACGCCATCCACGGCATGTTCGGTGGGCCTTGGTACCGGCGGTCTAACGCCATCCACGGCCTGTTCGGTGGGCCTTGGTACCGGCGGTCTAACGCCATCCACGGTCTGTTCTGTGGGCCTTGGTATCGGCGGTCTAACGCTATCCAGGGCCTGTTCGGTGGGCCTTGGTATCGGCGGTCTAACGCCATCCACGGCCTGTTCGGTGGGCCTTGGTACCGGCGGTCTAACGCCATCCACAGCCTGTTCGGTGGGCCTTGGTACCGGCGGTCTAACGCCATCCACGGCCTGTTCGGTGGGCCTTGGTACCGGCGGTCTAACGCCATTGACGGTCTGTTCTGTGGGCCTTGGTATCGGCGGTCTAACACTATCCAGGGCCTGTTCGGTGGGCCTTGGTATCGGCGGTCTAACGCCATCCACGGCCTGTTCTGTGGGCCTTGGTATCGGCGGTCTAACGCCACCCACGGCCTGTTCGGTGGGCCTTGGTACCGGCGGTCTAACGCCATCCACAGCCTGTTCGGTGGGCCTTGGTACCGGCGGTCTAACGCCATCCACGGTCTGTTCTGTGGGCCTTGGTATCGGCGGTCTAACGCTATCCAGGGCCTGTTCGGTGGGCCTTGGTATCGGCGGTCTAACGCCATCCACGGCCTGTTCGGTGGGCCTTGGTATCGGCGGTCTAACGCCATCCACGGCCTGTTCGGTGGGCCTTGGTACCGGCGGTCTAACGCCATCCACGGCCTGTTCGGTGGGCCTTGGTACCGGCGGTCTAACGCCATCCACGGTCTGTTCTGTGGGCCTTGGTATCGGCGGTCTAACACTACCCAGGGCCTGTTCGGTGGGCCTTGGTATCGGCGGTCTAACGCCATCCACGGCCTGTTCGGTGGGCCTTGGTATCGGCGGTCTAACGCCACCCACGGCCTGTTCGGTGGGCCTTGGTACCGGCGGTCTAACGCCATCCACAGCCTGTTCGGTGGGCCTTGGTACCGGCGGTCTAACGCCATCCACAGCCTGTTCGGTGGGCCTTGGTACCGGCGGTCTAACGCCATCCACGTTCTGTTCTGTGGGCCTTGGTATCGGCGGTCTAACGCTATCCAGGGCCTGTTCGGTGGGCCTTGGTATCGGCGGTCTAACGCCATCCACGGCCTGTTCGGTGGGCCTTGGTACCGGCGGTCTAACGCCATCCACAGCCTGTTCGGTGGGCTTTGGTACCGGCGGTCTAACGCCATCCACGGCCTGTTCGGTGGGCCTTGGTATCGGCGGTCTAACGCCACCCACGGCCTGTTCGGTGGGCCTGGGTACCGGCGGTCTAACGCCATCCACGGCCTGTTCGGTGGGCCTTGGTACCGGCGGTCTAACGCCATCCACGGTCTGCTCGGTGGGCCTTGGTATCGGCGGTCTAACGCTATCCAGGGCCTGTTCGGTGGGCCTTGGTATCGTCGGTCTAACGCCATCCACGGCCTGTTCGGTGGGCCTTGGTACCGGCGGTCTAACGCCATCCACAGCCTGTTCGGTGGGCCTTGGTACCGGCGGTCTAACGCCATCCACGGCCTGTTCGGTGGGCCTTGGAATCGGCGGTCTAACGCCATCCGCGGCCTGTTTGGTGGGCCTAGTACCGGCGGTCTAACGCCATCCACGGCCTGTTCGGTGGGCCTTGGTACCGGCGGTCTAACGCCATCCACGGCCTGTTCGGTGGGCCTTGGTATCGGCGGTCTAACGTCATCCACGGCCTGTTCGGTGGGCCTTGGTATCGGCGGTCTAACGCCATCCACGGCCTGTTTGGTGGGCCTTGGTACCGGCGGTCTAACGCTATCCAGGGCCTGTTCGGTGGGCCTTGGTATCGTCGGTCTAACGCCATCCACGGCCTGTTCGGTGGGCCTTGGTACCGGCGGTCTAACGCCATCCACGGCCTGTTCGGTGGGCCTTGGTATCGGCGGTCTAACGCTATCCAGGGCCTGTTCGGTGGGCCTTGGTATCGTCGGTCTAACGCCATCCACGGCCTGTTCGGTGGGCCTTGGTACCGGCGGTCTAACGCCATCCACAGCCTGTTCGGTGGGCCTTGGTACCGGTGGTCTAACGCCATCCACGGCCTGTTCGGTGGGCCTTGGTATCGGCGGTCTAACGCCATCCACGGCCTGTTCTGAGGGCCTTGGTACCGGCGGTCTAACACCATCCACGGCCTGTTCGGTGGGCCTTGGTATCGGCGGTCTAACGCCATCCACGGCCTGTTCGGTGGGCCTTGGCATCGGCGGTCTAACGCCATCCACGGTCTGTTCTGTGGGCCTTGGTATCGGCGGTCTAACGCCATCCACGGCCTGTTCGGTGGGCCTTGGTACCGGCGGTCTAACGCCATCCACGGTCTGTTCTGAGGGCCTTGGTATCGGCGGTCTAACGCCATCCACAGCCTGTTCGGTGGGCATTGGTACCGGCGGTCTTACGCCATCCACGGCCTGTTCGGTGGGCCTTGATACCGGCGGTCTTACGCCATCCACGGCCTATTCAGTGGGCCTTGGTACTGGCGGTCTAACGCCATTCATGGCCTGTTCGGTGGGCCTTGGTACCGGCGGTCTAACGCCATCACCGGCCTGTTCTGTGGGCCTTGGTATCGGCGGTCTAACGCCATCCACGGCCTGTTCGGTGGGCCTGGGTATCGGCGGTCTAACGCCATCCACGGCCTGTTCTGTGGGCCTTGGTATCGGCGGTCTAACGCCATCCACGGCCTGTTCGGTGGGCCTTGGTACCGGCGGTCTAACGCTATCCAGGGCCTGTTCGGTGGGCCTTGGTATCGGCGGTCTAACGCCATCCACGGCCTGTTTGGTGGGCCTTGGTACCGGCGGTCTAACGCCATCCACGGCCTGTTCGGTGGGCCTTGGTATCGGCGGTCTAACGCCATCCACGGCCTGTTCTGTGGGCCTTGGTATCGGCGGTCTAACGCTATCCAGGGCCTGTTCGGTGGGCCTTGGTATCGGCGGTCTAACGCCATCCACGGCCTGTTCGGTGGGCCTTGGTACCGGCGGTCTAACGCCATCCACGGCCTGTTCTGTGGGCCTTGGTACCGGCGGTCTAACGCCACCCACGGCCTGTTCGGTGGGCCTGGGTACCGGCGGTCAAATGCCACCCACGGCCTGTTCGGTGGGCCTTGGTACCGGCGGTCTAACGCCATCCACGGCTTGTTCGGTGGGCCTTGGTATCGACGGTGTAACGCCATCCACGGCCTGTTCTGAACGCCTTGATATCGGCGGTCTAACGCCATCCACGGCCTGTTGGGTGGGCCTTGGTATCGACGGTCTAACGCCATCCACGGCCTGTTCTGAGGGCCTTGGTATCGGCGGTCTAACGCCATCCACGGCCTGTTCGGTGGGTCTTGGTACCGGCGGTCTAACACCATCCACGGCCTGTTCGTTGGGCCTTGGTATCGGCGGTCTAACGCCATCCACGGCCTGTTCGGTGGGCCTGGGTATCGGCGGTCTAAGGCCATTCACGGCCTGTTCGGTGGGCCTTGGTACCGGCGGTCTAACGCCATCCACAGCCTGTTCGTTGGGCCTTGGTATCGGCGGTCTAACGCCATCCACGGCCTGTTCGGTGGGCCTTGGTACCGGCGGTCTAACGCCATCCACGGCCTGTTCGGTGGGCCTTGGTATCGGCGGTCTAACGCCATCCACGGCCTGTTCTGTGGGCCTTGGTATCGGCGGTCTAACGCTATCCAGGGCCTGTTCGGTGGGCCTTGGTATCGGCGGTCTAACGCCATCCACGGCCTGTTCGGTGGGCCTTGGTACCGGCGGTCTAACGCCATCCACGGCCTGTTCTGGGGGCCTTGGTACCGGCGGTCTAACGCCACCCACGGCCTGTTCGGTGGGCCTGGGTACCGGCGGTCTAATGCCACCCACGGCCTGTTCGGTGGGCCTTGGTACCGGCGGTCTAACGCCACCCACGGCCTGTTCGGTGGGCCTTGGTACCGGCGGTCTAACGCCATCCACGGCCTGTTCGGTGGGCCTTGGTACCGGCGGTCTAACGCCATCCACGGTCTGTTCTGTGGGCCTTGGTATCGGCGGTCTAACGCTATCCAGGGCCTGTTCGGTGGGCCTTGGTATCGGCGGTCTAACGCCATCCACGGCCTGTTCGGTGGGCCTTGGTACCGGCGGTCTAACGCCACCCACGGCCTGTTCGGTGGACCTTGGTACCGGCGGTCTAACGCCATCCACGGCCTGTTCGGTGGGCCTCGGTACTGGCGGTCTAACGCCATCCACGGCCTGTTCGGTGGGCCTTGGTATCGGCGGTCTAAAGCCATCCACGGCCTGTTCGGTGGGCCTAAGTGTCGGCGGTCTGAGGCCATGAACGGCCTGTTCGGTGGGCCTAGGTACCGGCGGTCTAACGCCTTCCACGGCCTGTACGTTGGGCCTTGGTATCGGCGGTCTAACGCCATCCACGGCCTGTTCTGTGGGCCTTGATATCGGCGGTCTAGCGCCATCCACGGCCTGTTCGGTGGGCCTTCGTATCGGCGGTCTAACGCCATCCACGGCCTGTTCGGTGGCCTTGGTACCGGCGGTCTAAGGCTATCCACGGCCTGTTCGGTAGGCCTTGGTATCGGCGGTCTAGCGCCATCCACGGCCTGTTCTGTGGGCCTTGGTACCAGCAGCGTAACGCCATCCACGGCCTGTTCTGTGGGCCTTGGTATCGGCGGTCTAACGCCATCCACGGCCTGTTCGGTGGGCCTCGGTACCTGCGGTCTAACGCCATCCACGGCCTGTTCGGTGGGCCTTGGTACTGGCGGTCTAACGCCATTCATGGCCTGTTCGGTGGGCCTTGGTACCGGCGGTCTAACGCCATCACCGGCCTGTTCTGTGGGCCTTGCTACCGGCGGTCTAACGCCATCCACGGCCTGTTCTGTGGGCCTCGGTACCTGCGGTCTAACGCCATCCACGGCCTGTTCGGTGGGCCTTGGTACTGGCGGTCTAACGCCATCCACGGCCTGTTCTGTGGGCCTTGGTATCGGCGGTCTAACGCCATCCACAGCCTGTTCTGTGGGCCTTGGTACCGGCGGTCTAACGCCATCCACGGCCTGTTCTGTGGGCCTTGGTACCGGCGGTCTAACGCCATCACCGGCCTGTTCTGTGGGCCTTGCTACCGGCGGTCTAACGCCATCCACGGCCTGTTCTGTGGGCCTCGTTACCTGCGGTCTGAGGCCATCCACGGCCTGTTCGGTGGGCCTTGGTACTGGCGGTCTAACGCCATCCACGGCCTGTTCAGTGGGCTTTGGTATCGGCGGTCTAACGCCATCCACGGCCTGTTCGGTGGGCCTTGGTATCGGCGGTCTCACGCCATCCATGGCCTGTTCGGTGGGCCTTGGTATCGGCGGTCTAACGCCATCCTTGGCCTGTTCGGTGGGCCTAGGTACCGGCGGTCTAACGCCATCCACGTCCTGTTCTGTGGGCCTAGGTACCGGCGGTCTAACGCCATCCACGTCCTGTTCTGTGGGCCTCGGTACCGGCGGTCTAATGCCATCCACGTCCTGTTCTGTGGGCCTTGGTACCGGCGGTCTAACGCCATCCACGTCCTGTTCGGTGGGCCTTGCTACTGGCGGTCTAACGCCATCCACGGCCTGTTCGGTGGGCCTTGGTACCGGCGGTCTAACGCCATCCACGGCCTGTTCGGTGGGCCTTGGTACCGGCGGTCTAACGCCACCCACGGCCTGTTCGGTGGGCCTGGGTGCCGGCGGTCTAACGCCACCCACGGCCTGTTCGGTGGACCTTGGTACCGGCGGTCTAACGCCATCCACGGCCTGTTCGGTGGGCCTTGGTACTGGCGGTCTAACGCCATCCACGGCCTGTTCGGTGGGCCTTGGTATCGGCGGTCTAAAGCCATCCACGGCCTGTTCGGTGGGCCTAAGTTTCGGCGGTCTGAGGCCATGAACGGCCTGTTCGGTGGGCCTAGGTACCGGCGGTCTAACGCCTTCCACGGCCTGTACGTTGGGCCTTGGTATCGGCGGCCTAACGCCATCCACGGCCTGTTCTGTGGGCCTTGATATCGGCGGTCTAACGCCATCCACGGCCTGTTCGGTGGGCCTTCGTATCGGCGGTCTAACGCCATCCACGGCCTGTTCGGTGGCCTTGGTACCGGCGGTCTAAGGCTATCCACGGCCTGTTCGGTAGGCCTTGGTATCGGCGGTCTAGCGCCATCCACGGCCTGTTCTGTGGGCCTTGGTACCAGCAGTGTAACGCCATCCACGGCCTGTTCTGTGGGCCTTGGTATCGGCGGTCTAACGCCATCCACGGCCTGTTCGGTGGGCCTCGGTACCTGCGGTCTAACGCCATCCACGGCCTGTTCGGTGGGCCTTGGTACTGGCGGTCTAACGCCATCCACGGTCTGTTCGAAGGGCCTCGGTACCTGCAGTCTAACGCCATCCACGGCCTGTTCGGTGGGCCTTGGTACTGGCGGTCGAACGCCATCCACGGCCTATTCAGTGGGCCTTGGTACTGGCGGTCTAACGCCATTCATGGCCTGTTCGGTGGGCCTTGGTACCGGCGGTCTAACGCCACCCATGGCCTGTTCGGTGGGCCTGGGTACCGGCGGTCTAACGCCACCCACGGCCTGTTCGGTGGACCTTGGTACCGGCGGTCTAACGCCATCCACGGCCTGTTCGGTGGGCCTTGGTACTGGCGGTCTAACGCCATCCACGGCCTGTTCGGTGGGCCTTGGTATCGGCGGTCTAAAGCCATCCACGGCCTGTTCGGTGGGCCTAAGTTTCGGCGGTCTGAGGCCATGAACGGCCTGTTCGGTGGGCCTAGGTACCGGCGGTCTAACGCCTTCCACGGCCTGTACGTTGGGCCTTGGTATCGGCGGCCTAACGCCATCCACGGCCTGTTCTGTGGGCCTTGATATCGGCGGTCTAACGCCATCCACGGCCTGTTCGGTGGGCCTTCGTATCGGCGGTCTAACGCCATCCACGGCCTGTTCGGTGGCCTTGGTACCGGCGGTCTAAGGCTATCCACGGCCTGTTCGGTAGGCCTTGGTATCGGCGGTCTAGCGCCATCCACGGCCTGTTCTGTGGGCCTTGGTACCAGCAGTGTAACGCCATCCACGGCCTGTTCTGTGGGCCTTGGTATCGGCGGTCTAACGCCATCCACGGCCTGTTCGGTGGGCCTCGGTACCTGCGGTCTAACGCCATCCACGGCCTGTTCGGTGGGCCTTGGTACTGGCGGTCTAACGCCATCCACGGTCTGTTCGGTGGGCCTCGGTACCTGCAGTCTAACGCCATCCACGGCCTGTTCGTTGGGCCTTGGTACTGGCGGTCGAACGCCATCCACGGCCTATTCAGTGGGCCTTGGTACTGGCGGTCTAACGCCATTCATGGCCTGTTCGGTGGGCCTTGGTACCGGCGGTCTCACGCCATCACCGGCCTGTTCTGTGGGCCTTGCTACCGGCGGTCTAACGCCATCCACGGCCTATTCGGTGGGCCTCGGTACCTGCGGTCTAACGCCATCCACGGCCTGTTCGGTGGGCCTTGGTACTGGCGGTCTAACGCCATCCACGGCCTGTTCTGTGGGCCTTGGTATCGGCGGTCTAACGCCATCCACAGCCTGTTCTGTGGGCCTTGGTACCGGCGGTCTAACGCCATCCACGGCCTGTTCTGTGGGCCTTGGTACCGGCGGTCTAACGCCATCCACGGCCTGTACTGTGGGCCTCGGTACCTGCGGTCTGAGGCCATCCACGGCCTGTTCGGTGGGCCTTGGTACTGGCGGTCTAACGCCATCCACGGCCTGTTCAGTGGGCTTTGGTATCGGCGGTCTAACGCCATCCACGGCCTGTTCGGTGGGCCTTGGTATCGGCGGTCTCACGCCATCCATGGCCTGTTCGGTGGGCCTTGGTATCGGCGGTCTAACGCCATCCTTGGCCTGTTCGGTGGGCCTAGGTACCGGCGGTCTAACGCCATCCACGTCCTGTTCTGTGGGCCTTGGTACCGGCGGTCTAACGCCATCCACGGCCTGTTCGGTGGGCCTAGGTACCGGCGGTCTAACGCCATCCACGTCCTGTTCTGTGGGCCTCGGTACCGGCGGTCTAATGCCATCCACGTCCTGTTCTGTGGCCCTTGGTACCGGCGGTCTAACGCCATCCACGTCCTGTTCGGTGGGCCTTGGTATCGGCGGTCTAACGCCATCCACAGCCTGTTCTGTGGGCCTTGGTATCGGCGGTCTGACGTCATCCACGGCCTGTTCTGTGGGCCTTGGTACCAGCAGTGTAACGCCATCCACGGCCTGTTCGGTGGGCCTAGGTACCGGCGGTCTAACGCCATCCACGGCCTGTTCTGTGGGCCTTGGTACCGGCGGTCTAACGCCATCCACGGCCTGTTCTGTGGGCCTCGGTACCGGCGGTCTAACGCCATCCACGTCCTGTTCTGTGGGCCTTGGTACCGGCGGTCTAACGCCTTTATCCAACATTGCGGAATGGCCTCCAGGAGCCCACGATACATCGTCCTGGAAACTTCCAAGTCAGCCATGGACGCGCGGCCCCCGGAGGACGACTACATCCCATAAGTGAGATACCGTTCTAACGCAGGCTTTGAAATATTCGCTGAAAAATGAGCAGATGCCGTTGGGGTGTCTGATTAGCGGGTTTAAAAATAGGGGTTGACTTACACTGTCAAGGTACACCGAAGAACAGGGCTTTTAACTTTCACGTCTAATCGGGACGGCATTAGCCTCAGCACAGTATTAGCCCATTGTGGGGGGTAGTATTAACCATTGTGACGTATAGTATTAACCCATTGTGAGGGACAGTATTAACCCATTGTAAGGGATAGTATTAACCCATTGTGAGAGATAGTATTAACCCATTGTGAGGGACAGTGTTAACCCATTGTGAGGGACAGTAGTAACCCATTGTGAGGGACAGTATTAACCCATTGTGAGGGATAGTATTACCCCATTGTGAGGGACAGTATTAACCATTGTGTCGGATAGTATTAATTCATTGTGGGGGACAGTTCTAACCCATTGTGAGGGACAGTATAAACCCATTGTAAGGGATAGTATTAACCCATTGTGAGAGATAGTATTAACCCATTGTGAGGGAAGTTTTAACCCAATGTGTGACAGTATTAACCCATTGTGCGGGACAGTATTAGCCCATTGTGAGGGACAGTATTAGCCCATTATGTAGGTCAGTATTAGCCCATTAAGTGGGTCAGTATTAGCCTATTGTGCGGGACAGTATTAGCCCGTTGTGAGGGACACTATTAGCAAATTATGAGGGACAGTATTAGCCTCATTGCCAGAACAGTATTAGTCCTTGATGTGAGACAGTATTAGCCCATTGTGAGGGATGGTATTAGCCCATTGTGCGGGACAGCATTAGCCCATTGTTTGGGACAGTATTAGCCCGTTGTGAGGGACAGTATTAGCCCATTATGAAGGACAGTATTAGCCTCATTGCCAGCACAGTATTAGCCCATTGGGTGAGACAGTATTAGCCCATTGTTTGTGACAGTATTGGCCCGTTGTGAGGACAGTATTAGCCCATTATGAGGGAGAGTATTACCCCATTGTGTGGCACAGTATTAGCCCATTGTGTGGGTCAGTATTAGCCCATTGTGCAGGACCGTATTATCCCATTTTGGGGGTCAGTATTAGCCCATTGGGTGGGTCAGCATTAGCCCATTGTGCGGGACAGTATTGTCCCCTTGTGCGTTTCAGTATTAGCCCATTGTGCGGAACAGTTTTAGCCCATTGTGTGGGTCAGTATTAGCCCATTGGGTGGGTCAGCATTAGCCCATTGTGCGGGACAGTATTAACCCATTATGCGCGACAGTATTAGCCCATTATGTGGGTCAGTATTAGCCCATTATGTGGGTTCGTATTAGCCCATTATGTGGGTCAGTATTAGCCCATTGTGTGGGTCAGTATTAGCCCATTGTGCGGGACAGTATTAGCCCATTGTGCGGGACAGTATTAGCCCATTGTGCGGGACAGTATTGTCCCCTTGTGCGTTTCAGTATTAGCCCATTGTGCGGAACAGTTTTAGCCCATTGTGTGGGTCAGTATTAGCCCATTGGGTGGGTCAGCATTAGCCCATTGTGCGGGACAGTATTAACCCATTATGCGCGACAGTATTAGCCCATTATGTGGGTCAGTATTAGCCCATTATGTGGGTTCGTATTAGCCCATTATGTGGGTCAGTATTAGCCCATTGTGTGGGTCAGTATTAGCCCATTGTGCGGGACAGTATTAGCCCATTGTGCGGGACAGTATTAGCCCATTGTGCGGGACAGTATTGTCCCCTTGTGCGTTTCAGTATTAGCCCATTGTGCGGAACAGTTTTAGCCCATTGTGTGGGTCAGTATTAGCCCATTGGGTGGGTCAGCATTAGCCCATTGTGCGGGACAGTATTAACCCATTATGCGCGACAGTATTAGCCCATTATGTGGGTCAGTATTAGCCCATTATGTGGGTTCGTATTAGCCCATTATGTGGGTCAGTATTAGCCCATTGTGTGGGTCAGTATTAGCCCATTGTGCGGGACAGTATTAGCCCATTGTGCGGGACAGTATTAGCCCATTGTGCGGGACAGTATTAGCCCATTATGTGGGTCAGTATTAGCCCATTGTGTGGGACAGTATTAGCCCATTGTGCGGGACAGTATTAGCCCATTATGCGGGACAGTATTAGCCCATTGTGCGGGACAGTATTAACCCGTTGTAAGGGACAGTATTAACCCGTTGTAAGGGACAGTATTAACCCGTTGTAAGGGACAGTATTAACCCATTGTAATGTGTACAACGTCGTCTTTCTTGCACCACGTATTATCTCCGGTATCCTTGGCAACGGGACCGACCCCAACCCCTAGCCGCCTTCCAATCTGTCGGTGACATCAAAGGCTGTGCCAATCCTTGCTGTGGCACGTCTCTGTTAATTTAAATGCAAAAAAAAGGTGTTAGATACTGTCCGCATCAAACAAACCCAATCTGGTATCACAGGATAAAGTTTCACTTGATAAAACTTGTTCTCAGCAGATGCAAGATCGCTAAAAACCATTGTAGTGCGGGGAATTAACAAACTTAATATTGCTGCGATTCTCCTGTCGCAAGAGACACCATTTTAATAAACACCAATGGAGCATTCCACCTAGCCTAACACGCTGTCAATTCCACGTACCTCGAAGCAACTGGCGACAGAGTCCTACCCGGAACAGAGACCAAAGAGACGGGCAGACCCATCAGACTTGTAGACTCATCAGACGGGTAGACCCATCAGATTTGTAGACCTATGAGACGGGTAGACCCATCAGACGGGTAGACCCATCAGACGGGTAGACCCATCAGACGGGTAGACCCATCAGACGGGTAGACAGATCAGACATGTAGACCTATCAGACGGGTGGACCCATCAGACGGGTAGACCCATCAGACGGGTAGACCCGTCAGACGGGTAGACCCGTCAGACGGGTAGACAGATCAGACATGTAGACCTATCAGACGGGTAGGCCCGCCAGACGGGTAGACAGATCAGACATGTAGACCTATCAGACGGGTGGACCCATCAGACGGGTAGACCCATGAGACATGTAGAACCATGAGATGGGTAGACCCATCAGCCATGTAGGCCAATCAGATGGGTAGAACCATCAGACAAGTAGACCTATTAGACGGGTAGACCCATCAGACAAGTAGACCTATCAGACGGGTAGACCCATCAGCCATGTAGGCCAATCAGACGGGTAGCTAGACCCATCAGACGAGTAGACCAATCAGTCGTGTAAAACGATCAGACGGGTAGATAGACCCATCAAACGGGTAGACCCATCAGTCGGGTAGACCCATCAAACGGGTAGCCCCATCAGACGGGCAGATCCATCAGACGAGTAGACCTATCAGACAAGCAGACCCATCAGCGCCATGGATGTGTTGCCTTAAGACGGACGATGTATTTCCAGTGCCATCGCTGGCTATAAGTCAGTGACCTGCCCGTGCATATCACAGATTGCCTGCCTGTCTTGGTGGGGGGGGGGGGGGGTGGGGTGTATGGGCTGGTGGAGTGAGGTCCTGGGGGCATTGGCGGGGACCGCTGAAGGCTGTACGAGCTTGTCTTGAGGACCTTGTTTCACTGCAATGAGCCAGTCTCTTTTGGGTCCCTGTCGCGGCGTTATAGTCACCCAAAAAATCATCATACGATGATTAAATCTGCCAGTAATTGTAATATAGTGGGCCGTGGGGGCCTGCAGGGACCGAGTGAGGAACCACCATGTGTGCATGCGGTAGGGGGGTGGGGCAGCCCTCTGTCACTGGACCGGTGGAGCCCTACCGACAGACAGGGGGCAAAGCGAAAACGAGAGGCGGGGGCGTGGCAGGGAAAGACGAGAGGTGGGGGCGTGGCAGGGAAAGACGAGAGGTGGGGGCGTGGCAGGGAAAGACGAGAGGCGGGGCGTGGCAGGGAAAGACGAGAGGCGGGGCGTGGCAGGGAAAGACGAGAGGTGGGGGCGTGGCAGGGAAAGACGAGAGGTGGGGGCGTGGCAGGGAAAGACGAGAGGTGGGGGCGTGGCAGGGAAAGACGAGAGGCGGGGGCGTGGCAGGGAAAGACGAGAGGTGGGGGCGTGGCAGGGAAAGACGAGAGGTGGGGGCGTGGCAGGGAAAGACGAGAGGCGGGGGCGTGGCAGGGAAAGACGAGAGGCGGGGGCGTGGCAGGGAAAGACGAGAGGCGGGGCGTGGCAGGGAAAGACGAGAGGTGGGGGCGTGGCAGGGAAAGACGAGAGGTGGGGGCGTGGCAGGGAAAGACGAGAGGCGGGGGCGTGGCAGGGAAAGACGAGAGGTGGGGGCGTGGCAGGGAAAGACGAGAGGCGGGGCGTGGCAGGGAAAGACGAGAGGTGGGGGCGTGGCAGGGAAAGACGAGAGGTGGGGGCGTGGCAGGGAAAGACGAGAGGTGGGGGCGTGGCAGGGAAAGACGAGAGGCGGGGGCGTGGCAGGGAAAGACGAGAGGTGGGGGCGTGGCAGGGAAAGACGAGAGGTGGGGGCGTGGCAGGGAAGAACGAGAGGCGGGGGCGTGGCAGGGAAAGACGAGAGGTGGGGGCGTGGCAGGGAAGGACGAGAGGTGGGGGCGTGGCAGGGAAAGACGAGAGGCGGGGGCGTGGCAGGGAAAGACGAGAGGTGGGGGCGTGGCAGGGAAAGACGAGAGGTGGGGGCGTGGCAGGGAAAGACGAGAGGTGGGGGCGTGGCAGGGAAAGACGAGAGGTGGGGGCGTGGCAGGGAAAGACGAGAGGTGGGGGCGTGGCAGGGAAAGACGAGAGGCGGGGGCGTGGCAGGGAAAGACGAGAGGTGGGGGCGCGGCAGGGAAAGACGAGAGGTGGGGGCGTGGCAGGGAAAGACGAGAGGCGGGGGCGTGGCAGGGAAAGACGAGAGGTGGGGGCGTGGCAGGGAAAGACGCAGTGATAGATTAGGTAGAGGGCCAGAGTGACCGGGTGGGAGACGAACAGCCGTGGACACCGATACACAGAGAAGACGACATTGAGGGGGCTGCACAGAAGACACAGGGAGGAGGGCAGGGATCGACACAGTGACAGGGTGATGGCAGGAGGACTGCGAGAGGGTGATGGCAGGAGGACTGCGAGAGGGTGATGGCAGGAGGACTGCGAGAGGGTGATGGCAGGAGGACTGCGAGAGGGTGATGACAGGAGGACTGCGAGAGGGTGATGGCAGGAGGACTGCGAGAGGGTGATGGCAGGAGGACTGCGAGAGGGTGATGGCACGAGGTCTGCGAGAGGGTGATGGCAGGAGGACTGCGAGAGGGTGATGGCAGGAGGACTGCGAGAGGGTGATGGCAGGAGGACTGCGAGAGGGTGATGGCAGGAGGACTGCGAGAGGGTGATGGTAGGAGGACTGCGAGAGGGTGATGGCAGGAGGACTGCGAGAGGGTGATGGTAGGAGGACTGCGAGAGGGTGATGGCAGGAGGACTGCGAGAGGGTGATGGCAGGAGGGCTGCGAGAGGGTGATGGCAGGAGGACTGCGAGAGGGTGATGGCAGGAGGACTGCGAGAGGGTGATGGTAGGAGGACTGCGAGAGGGTGATGGCAGGAGGACTGCGAGAGGGTGATGGCAGGAGGACTGCGAGAGGGTGATGGCAGGAGGACTGCGAGAGGGTGATGGTAGGAGGACTGCGAGAGGGTGATGCCAGGAGGACTGCGAGAGGGTGATGGCAGGAGGACTGCGAGAGGGTGATGGCACGAAGACTGCGAGAGGGTGATGGCAGGAGGACTGCGAGAGGGTGATGGCAGGAGGACTGCGAGAGGGTGATGGTAGGAGGACTGCGAGAGGGTGATGGCACGAGGACTGCGAGAGGGTGATGGCAGGAGGACTGCGAGAGGGTGATGGCAGGAGGACTGCGAGAGGGTGATGGCAGGAGGACTGCGAGAGGGTGATGGCAGGAGGACTGCGAGAGGGTGATGGCAGGAGGACTGCGAGAGGGTGATGGTAGGAGGACTGCGAGAGGGTGATGGCAGGAGGACTGCGAGAGGGTGATGGCAGGAGGACTGCGAGAGGGTGATGGCAGGAGGACTGCGAGAGGGTGATGGCAGGAGGACTGCGAGAGGGTGATGGTAGGAGGACTGCGAGAGGGTGATGGCAGGAGGACTGCGAGAGGGTGATGGCAGGAGGACTGCGAGAGGGTGATGGCAGGAGGACTGCGAGAGGGTGATGGCAGGAGGACTGCGAGAGGGTGGTGGCAGGAGGACTGCGAGAGGGTGATGGCACGAAGACTGCGAGAGGGTGATGGCAGGAGGACTGCGAGAGGGTGATGGCAGGAGGACTGCGAGAGGGTGATGGTAGGAGGACTGCGAGAGGGTGATGGCAGGAGGACTGCGAGAGGGTGATGGCAGGAGGACTGCGAGAGGGTGATGGCAGGAGGACTGCGAGAGGGTGATGGCAGGAGGACTGCGAGAGGGTGATGGCAGGAGGACTGCGAGAGGGTGATGGCAGGAGGACTGCGAGAGGGTGATGGCAGGAGGACTGCGAGAGGGTGATGGCGGGAGGCCTGCGAGAGGGTGATGGCAGGAGGACTGCGAGAGGGTGATGGCAGGAGGACTGCGAGAGGGTGATGGCAGGAGGACTGCGAGAGGGTGATGGCGGGAGGCCTGCGAGAGGGTGATGGCAGGAGGACTGCGAGAGGGTGATGGCAGGAGGACTGCGAGAGGGTGATGGCAGGAGGACTGCGAGAGGGTGATGGCAGGAGGACTGCGAGAGGGTGATGGCGGGAGGCCTGCGAGAGGGTGATGGCAGGAGGACTGCGAGAAGGCGATGGCAGGAGGACTGCGAGAGGGTGATGGCAGGAGGACTGCGAGAGGGTGATGGCAGGAGGACTGCGAGAGGGTGATGGCAGGAGGACTGCGAGAGGCTGATGGCAGGAGGATTGCGAGAGGGTGATGGCAGGAGGACCGCGAGAGGGTGATGGCAGGAGGACTGCGAGAGGGTGATGGCAGGAGGACTGCGAGAGGGTGATGGCAGGAGGACTGCGAGAGGGTGATGGCAGGAGGACTGCGAGAGGGTGATGGCAGGAGGACTGCGAGAGGGTGATGGCAGGAGGACTGCGAGAGGGTGATGGTAGGAGGACTGCGAGAGGGTGATGGCAGGAGGACTGCGAGAGGGTGATGGTAGGAGGACTGCGAGAGGGTGATGGCAGGAGGACTGCGAGAGGGTGATGGCAGGAGGACTGCGAGAGGGTGATGGCAGGAGGACTGGGAGAGGGTGATGGCAGGAGGACTGCGTGAGGGTGATGGCAGGAGGACTGTGAGAGGGTGATGGCAGGAGGACTGCGAGAGGGTGATGGCAGGAGGACTGCGAGAGGGTGATGGCAGAAGGACTGCGAGAGGGTGATGGCAGGAGGACTGCGAGAGGGTGATGGTAGGAGGACTGTGAGAGGGTGATGGCAGGAGGACTGCGAGAGGGTGATGGCAGGAGGACTGCGAGAGGGTGATGGCAGAAGGACTGCGATAGGGTGATGGCAGGAGGACTGCGAGAGGGTGATGGCAGGAGGACTGCGAGAGGGTGATGGCAGGAGGACTGCGAGAGGGTGATGGCAGGAGGACTGCGAGAGGGTGATGGCACGAAGACTGCGAGAGGGTGATGGCAGGAGGACTGCGAGAGGGTGATGGCAGGAGGACTGCGAGAGGGTGATGGTAGGAGGACTGCGAGAGGGTGATGGCAGGAGGACTGCGAGAGGGTGATGGCAGGAGGACTGCGAGAGGAGGATGGCAGGAGGACTGCGAGAGGGTGATGGCAGGAGGACTGCGAGAGGGTGATGGTAGAAGGACTGGGAGAGGGTGGTGGCAGGAGGACTGCGAGAGGGTGATGGCAGGAGGACTGCGAGAGGGTGATGGCAGGAGGACTGCGAGAGGGTGATGGCAGGAGGACTGCGAGAGGGTGATGGCAGGAGGACTGGGAGAGGGTGATGGCGGGAGGACTGCGAGAGGGTGATGGCAGGAGGACTGCGAGAGGGTGATGGCAGGAGGACTGCGAGAGGGTGATGGCGGGAGGACTGCGAGAGGGTGATGGCAGGAGGACTGCGAGAGGGTGATGGCAGGAGGACTGCGAGAGGGTGATGGCAGGAGGACTGCGAGAGGGTGATGGCAGGAGGACTGCGAGAGGGTGATGGCAGGAGGACTGCGAGAGGGTGATGGCAGGAGGACTGCGAGAGGGTGATGGCAGGAGGACTGCGAGAGGGTGATGGCAGGAGGACTGCGAGAGGGTGATGGCAGGAGGACTGCGAGAGGGTGATGGCAGGAGGACTGCGAGAGGGTGATGGTAGGAGGACTGCGAGAGGGTGATGGCAGGAGGACTGCGAGAGGGTGATGGCAGGAGGACTGCGAGAGGGTGATGGCAGGAGGACTGCGAGAGGGTGATGGCAGGAGGACTGCGAGAGGGTGATGGCAGGAGGACTGCGAGAGGGTGATGGCACGAAGACTGCGAGAGGGTGATGGCAGGAGGACTGCGAGAGGGTGATGGCAGGAGGACTGCGAGAGGGTGATGGTAGGAGGACTGCGAGAGGGTGATGGCAGGAGGACTGCGAGAGGGTGATGGCAGGAGGACTGCGAGAGGGTGATGGCAGGAGGACTGCGAGAGGGTGATGGCAGGAGGACTGCGAGAGGGTGATGGCAGGAGGACTGCGAGAGGGTGATGGCAGGAGGACTGCGAGAGGGTGATGGCAGGAGGACTGCGCGAGGGTGATGGCAGGAGGACTGCGAGAGGGTGATGGCGGGAGTCCTGCGAGAGGGTGATGGCAGGAGGACTGCGAGAGGGTGATGGCAGGAGGACTGCGAGAGGGTGATGGCAGGAGGACTGCGAGAGGGTGATGGCGGGAGGCCTGCGAGAGGGTGATGGCAGGAGGACTGCGAGAGGGTGATGGCAGGAGGACTGCGAGAGGGTGATGGCAGGAGGACTGCGAGAGGGTGATGGCAGGAGGACTGCGAGAGGGTGATGGCAGGAGGACTGCGAGAGGGTGATGGCGGGAGGCCTGCGAGAGGGAGATGGCAGGAGGACTGCGAGAGGGTGATGGCAGGAGGACTGCGAGAGGGTGATGGCAGGAGGACTGCGAGAGGGTGATGGCAGGAGGACTGCGAGAGGGTGATGGCAGGAGGATTGCGAGAGGGTGATGGCAGGAGGACTGCGAGAGGGTGATGGCAGGAGGACTGCGAGAGGGTGATGGCAGGAGGACTGCGAGAGGGTGATGGCAGGAGGACTGCGAGAGGGTGATGGCAGGAGGACTGCGAGAGGGTGATGGCAGGAGGACTGCGAGAGGGTGATGGCAGGAGGACTGCGAGAGGGTGATGGCAGGAGGACTGCGAGAGGGTGATGGCAGGAGGACTGCGAGAGGGTGATGGTAGGAGGACTGCGAGAGGGTGATGGCAGGAGGACTGCGAGAGGGTGATGGCAGGAGGACTGCGAGAGGGTGATGGCAGGAGGACTGCGAGAGGGTGATGGCAGGAGGACTGCGAGAGGGTGATGGCAGGAGGACTGCGAGAGGGTGATGGCAGGAGGACTGCGAGAGGGTGATGGCAGGAGGACTGCGAGAGGGTGATGGCAGGAGGACTGCGAGAGGGTGATGGCAGGAGGACTGCGAGAGGGTGATGGCACGAAGACTGCGAGAGGGTGATGGCAGGAGGACTGCGAGAGGGTGATGGCAGGAGGACTGCGAGAGGGTGATGGTAGGAGGACTGCGAGAGGGTGATGGCAGGAGGACTGCGAGAGGGTGATGGTAGGAGGACTGCGAGAGGGTGATGGCAGGAGGACTGCGAGAGGGTGATGGCAGGAGGACTGCGAGAGGGTGATGGCAGGAGGACTGCGAGAGGGTGATGGTAGGAGGACTGCGAGAGGGTGATGGCAGGAGGACTGCGAGAGGGTGATGGCAGGAGGACTGCGAGAGGGTGATGGCAGGAGGACTGCGAGAGGGTGATGGCAGGAGGACTGCGAGAGGGTGATGGCAGGAGGACTGCGAGAGGAGGATGGCAGGAGGACTGCGAGAGGGTGATGGCAGGAGGACTGCGAGAGGGTGATGGTAGAAGGACTGGGAGAGGGTGATGGCAGGAGGACTGCGAGAGGGTGATGGCAGGAGGACTGCGAGAGGGTGATGGCAGGAGGACTGCGAGAGGGTGATGGCAGGAAGACTGCGGGAGGGTGATGGCAGGAGGACTGGGAGAGGGTGATGGCGGGAGGACTGCGAGAGGGTGATGGCAGGAGGACTGCGAGAGGGTGATGGCAGGAGGACTGCGAGAGGGTGATGGCGGGAGGACTGCGAGAGGGTGATGGCAGGAGGACTGCGAGAGGGTGATGGCAGGAGGACTGCGAGAGGGTGATGGCAGGAGGACTGCGAGAGGGTGATGGCAGGAGGACTGCGAGAGGGTGATGGTAGGAGGACTGCGAGAGGGTGATGGCAGGAGGACTGCGAGAGGGTGATGGCAGGAGGACTGCGAGAGGGTGATGGCAGGAGGACTGCGAGAGGGTGATGGTAGGAGGACTGCGAGAGGGTGATGGCAGGAGGACTGCGAGAGGGTGATGGCACGAAGACTGCGAGAGGGTGATGGCAGGAGGACTGCGCGAGGGTGATGGCAGGAGGACTGCGAGAGGGTGATGGTAGAAGGACTGCGAGAGGGTGATGGCAGGAGGACTGCGAGAGGGTGATGGCAGGAGGACTGCGAGAGGGTGATGGCAGGAGGACTGCGGGAGGGTGATGGCAGGAGGACTGCGAGAGGGTGATGGCAGGAGGACTGCGAGAGGGTGATGGCAGGAGGACTGCGAGAGGGTGATGGCAGGAGGACTGCGAGAGGGCGATGGCGGGAGGCCTGCGAGAGGGTGATGGCAGGAGGACTGCGAGAGGGTGATGGCAGGAGGACTGCGAGAGGGTGATGGCAGGAGGACTGCGAGAGGGTGATGGCGGGAGGCCTGCGAGAGGGTGATGGCAGGAGGACTGCGAGAGGGTGATGGCAGGAGGACTGCGAGAGGGTGATGGCAGGAGGACTGCGAGAGGGTGATGGCAGGAGGACTGCGAGAGGGTGATGGCAGGAGGACTGCGAGAGGGTGATGGCGGGAGGCCTGCGAGAGGGTGATGGCAGGAGGACTGCGAGAGGGTGATGGCAGGAGGACTGCGAGAGGGTGATGGCAGGAGGACTGCGAGAGGGTGATGGCAGGAGGACTGCGAGAGGGTGATGGCAGGAGGACTGCGAGAGGGTGATGGCAGGAGGATTGCGAGAGGGTGATGGCAGGAGGACTGCGAGAGGGTGATGGCAGGAGGACTGCGAGAGGGTGATGGCAGGAGGACTGCGAGAGGGTGATGGCAGGAGGACTGCGAGAGGGTGATGGCAGGAGGACTGCGAGAGGGTGATGGCAGGAGGACTGCGAGAGGGTGATGGCAGGAGGACTGCGAGAGGGTGATGGCAGGAGGACTGCGAGAGGGTGATGGCAGGAGGACTGCGAGAGGGTGATGGCAGGAGGACTGCGAGAGGGTGATGGCAGGAGGACTGCGAGAGGGTGATGGTAGGAGGACTGCGAGAGGGTGATGGCAGGAGGACTGCGAGAGGGTGATGGCAGGAGGACTGCGAGAGGGTGATGGCAGGAGGACTGCGAGAGGGTGATGGCAGGAGGACTGCGAGAGGGTGATGGCAGGAGGACTGCGAGAGGGTGATGGCAGGAGGACTGCGAGAGGGTGATGGCAGGAGGACTGCGAGAGGGTGATGGCAGGAGGACTGCGAGAGGGTGATGGCACGAAGACTGCGAGAGGGTGATGGCAGGAGGACTGCGAGAGGGTGATGGCAGGAGGACTGCGAGAGGGTGATGGTAGGAGGACTGCGAGAGGGTGATGGCAGGAGGACTGCGAGAGGGTGATGGTAGGAGGACTGCGAGAGGGTGATGGCAGGAGGACTGCGAGAGGGTGATGGCAGGAGGACTGCGAGAGGGTGATGGCAGGAGGACTGCGAGAGGGTGATGGTAGGAGGACTGCGAGAGGGTGATGGCAGGAGGACTGCGAGAGGGTGATGGCAGGAGGACTGCGAGAGGGTGATGGCAGGAGGACTGCGAGAGGGTGATGGCAGGAGGACTGCGAGAGGGTGATGGCAGGAGGACTGCGAGAGGAGGATGGCAGGAGGACTGCGAGAGGGTGATGGCAGGAGGACTGCGAGAGGGTGATGGTAGAAGGACTGGGAGAGGGTGATGGCAGGAGGACTGCGAGAGGGTGATGGCAGGAGGACTGCGAGAGGGTGATGGCAGGAGGACTGCGAGAGGGTGATGGCAGGAGGACTGCGAGAGGGTGATGGCAGGAGGACTGCGAGAGGGTGATGGCAGGAGGACTGCGAGAGGGTGATGGCAGGAGGACTGCGAGAGGGTGATGGCAGGAGGACTGCGAGAGGGTGATGGCAGGAGGACTGCGAGAGGGTGATGGCAGGAGGACTGCGAGAGGTTGATGGCAGGAGGACTGCGAGAGGGTGATGGTAGGAGGACTGCGAGAGGGTGATGGCAGGAGGACTGCGAGAGGGTGATGGCAGGAGGACTGCGAGAGGGTGATGGCAGGAGGACTGCGAGAGGGTGATGGCAGGAGGACTGCGAGAGGGTGATGGCAGGAGGACTGCGAGAGGGTGATGGCAGGAGGACTGCGAGAGGGTGATGGCAGGAGGACTGCGAGAGGGTGATGGCAGGAGGACTGCGAGAGGGTGATGGCAGGAGGACTGCGAGAGGGTGATGGCAGGAGGACTGCGAGAGGGTGATGGTAGGAGGACTGCGAGAGGGTGATGGCAGGAGGACTGCGAGAGGGTGATGGTAGGAGGACTGCGAGAGGGTGATGGCAGGAGGACTGCGAGAGGGTGATGGCAGGAGGACTGCGAGAGGGTGATGGCAGGAGGACTGCGAGAGGGTGATGGTAGGAGGACTGCGAGAGGGTGATGGCAGGAGGACTGCGAGAGGGTGATGGCAGGAGGACTGCGAGAGGGTGATGGCAGGAGGACTGCGAGAGGGTGATGGCAGGAGGACTGCGAGAGGGTGATGGCAGGAGGACTGCGAGAGGAGGATGGCAGGAGGACTGCGAGAGGGTGATGGCAGGAGGACTGCGAGAGGGTGATGGTAGAAGGACTGGGAGAGGGTGATGGCAGGAGGACTGCGAGAGGGTGATGGCAGGAGGACTGCGAGAGGGTGATGGCAGGAGGACTGCGAGAGGGTGATGGCAGGAGGACTGCGAGAGGGTGATGGCAGGAGGACTGGGAGAGGGTGATGGCGGGAGGACTGCGAGAGGGTGATGGCAGGAGGACTGCGAGAGGGTGATGGCAGGAGGACTGCGAGAGGGTGATGGCGGGAGGACTGCGAGAGGGTGATGGCAGGAGGACTGCGAGAGGGTGATGGCAGGAGGACTGCGAGAGGGTGATGGCAGGAGGACTGCGAGAGGGTGATGGCAGGAGGACTGCGAGAGGGTGATGGCGGGAGGACTGCGAGGGGGTGATGGCAGGAGGACTGCGAGAGGAGGATGGCAGGAGGACTGCGAGAGGGTGATGGCAGGAGGACTGCGAGAGGGTGATGGCAGGAGGACTGCGAGAGGGTGATGGCATGAGGACTGCGAGAGGGTGATGGCAGGAGGACTGCGAGAGGGTGATGGCAGGAGGACTGCGAGAGGGTGATGGTAGGAGGACTGCGAGAGGGTGATGGCAGGAGGACTGCGAGAGGGTGATGGCGGGAGGCCTGCGAGAGGGTGATGGCAGGAGGACTGCGAGAGGGTGATGGCGGGAGGCCTGCGAGAGGGTGATGGCAGGTGGACTGCGAGAGGGTGATGGCAGGAGGACTGCGAGAGGGTGATGGCAGGAGGACTGCGAGAGGGTGATGGCAGGAGGACTGCGAGAGGGTGATGGCAGGAGGACTGCGAGAGGGTGATGGCAGGAGGACTGCGAGAGGGTGATGGTAGGAGGACTGTGAAAAGGTGATGGCAGGAGGACTGCGAGAGGGTGATGGCAGGAGGACTGCGAGAGGGTGATAGCAGGAGGACTGCGAGAGGGTGATGGCGGGAGGCCTGCGAGAGGGTGATGGCAGGAGGACTGCGAGAGGGTGATGGCAGGAGGACTGCGAGAGGGTGATGGCAGGAGGACTGCGAGAGGGTGATGGCAGGAGGACTGCGAGAGGGTGATGGCAGGAGGACTGCGAGAGGGTGATGGCAGGAGGACTGCGAGAGGGTGATGGCAGGAGGACTGCGAGAGGGTGATGGCAGGAGGACTGCGAGAGGAGGATGGCAGGAGGACTGCGAGAGGGTGATGGCGGGAGGACTGCGAGAGGGTGATGGCAGGAGGACTGCGAGAGGGTGATGGCAGGAGGACTGCGAGAGGGTGATGGCAGGAGGACTGCGAGAGGGTGATGGCAGGAGGACTGCGAGAGGGTGATGGCAGGAGGACTGCGAGAGGGTGATGGTAGAAGGACTGGGAGAGGGTGATGGCAGGAGGACTGCGAGAGGGTGATGGCAGGAGGACTGCGAGAGGGTGATGGCAGGAGGACTGCGAGAGGGTGATGGCAGGAGGACTGCGAGAGGGTGATGGCAGGAGGACTGCGAGAGGAGGATGGCAGGAGGACTGCGAGAGGGTGATGGCAGGAGGACTGCGAGAGGGTGATGGTAGGAGGACTGCGAGAGGGTGATGGCAGGAGGACTGCGAGAGGGTGATGGCAGGAGGACTGCGAGAGGGTGATGGTAGGAGGACTGCGAGAGGGTGATGGCAGGAGGACTGCGAGAGGGTGATGGCAGGAGGACTGCGAGAGGGTGATGGGAGGAGGACTGCGAGAGAGTGATGGTAGGAGGACTGCGAGAGGGTGATGGCAGGAGGACTGCGAGAGGGTGATGGCAGGAGGACTGCGAGAGGGTGATGGTAGGAGGACTGCGAGAGGGTGATGGCAGGAGGACTGCGAGAGGGTGATGGCAGGAGGACTGCGAGAGGGTGATGGCAGGAGGACTGCGAGAGGGTGATGGCAGGAGGACTGCGAGAGGGTGATGGCAGGAGGACTGCGAGAGGGTGATGGCAGGAGGACTGCGAGAGGGTGATGGCAGGGGGACTGCGAGAGGGTGATGGCAGGAGGACTGCGAGAGGGTGATGGCAGGAGGACTGCGAGAGGAGGATGGCAGGAGGACTGCGAGAGGGTGATGGCGGGAGGACTGCGAGAGGGTGATGGCAGGAGGACTGCGAGAGGGTGATGGCAGGAGGACTGCGAGAGGGTGATGGCAGGAGGACTGCGAGAGGGTGATGGCAGGAGGACTGCGAGAGGGTGATGGCAGGAGGACTGCGAGAGGGTGATGGTAGATGGACTGGGAGAGGGTGATGGCAGGAGGACTGCGAGAGGGTGGTGGCAGGAGGACAGCGAGAGGGTGATGGCAGGAGGACTGCGAGAGGGTGATGGCAGGAGGACTGCGAGAGGGTGATGGCACGAAGACTGCGAGAGGGTGATGGCAGGAGGACTGCGAGAGGGTGATGGCAGGAGGACTGCGAGAGGGTGATGGCAGGAGGACTGCGAGAGGGTGATGGCAGGAGGACTGCGAGAGGGTGATGGCAGGAGGACTGCGAGAGGGTGATGGCAGGAGGACACATAGACAAACCTACCAGTGTTTTATTAACGTTCGTGTGCGTTATTTTAATAATGCACGTAAAAACTGTACATTTTCTTGATAATGAACGGTTATTGTTAATCTTGCTTTACTCCGTTAAGTGTCACGGTGTAATCAGTCGAGCTGAGCTGAGCTGAGGCGAGCTAGCTGATGTTGTCGGAACCAATTTCAAGACTAAAAAATGGAATGCATAACTCAATGTTAAGCTCTAAGGTGGGGGAGGGTTAGATCAGAAAGCTCAAAATATATGGAAATTCGACAGTTATCGATTGCATATATTTCTCTTGCCGTCTATAAATGGGGGACCGTCTGACTGTCATGTCATGTCATGGTTACAGCAGGTGTCACATGTGTGTTTGATGGTGCAGGATAAATATTATATATATAGATCCCTCATATTGCTTTGAAGGGGGCGTTGTTTTCGGAAAAGTTAAACGTAATGTCTTGAACCTTGTGTGGTGATTTAGAAAACAAGACTTTCAAAATGTCTATACTTCCTCCACGCCTTCCCATCCCTACCCTCCCCACTGGGGCTTCACAATGATGAACCGTTGTTGCCATAACGCTCGCTCACGTATTAGTCGGGCAGTGCGATTGACACAATAGTCAATTTCATGTGTGCAAACATGGAAAATTAACCGCCTAAATCATGAGCAAGTTTAATGCCTTGTTATAACAATTTTATAAGTACGGTAAAGAACTCGCTGTCGTGCATTCTCCAAATAAACCACTCGAGGCTATCGCGTCTCGTGCTTTATTTTGGCGAATGCACGACAGCGAATTCTTTAACTAGTACATACGTGACAGTTTGACAGTGGACTGCTGTGGTGCGTGGGGTGCGGCTGTTTGACAGTCGACTGCTGTGGTGCGTGGGGTGCAGCTGTTTGACAGTGGACTGCTGCGGTGCGTGGGGTGCGGCTGTTTGACAGTCGACTGCTGTGGTGCGTGGGGTGCGGCTGTTTGACAGTCGACTGCTGTGGTGCGTGGGGTGCGGCTGTTTGACAGTCGACTGCTGCGGTGCGTGGGGTGCGGCTGTTTGACAGTCGACTGCTGTGGTGCGTGGGGTGCAGCTGTTTGACAGTCGACTGCTGCGGTGCGTGGGGTGCGGCTGTTTGACAGTCGACTGCTGTGGTGCGTGGGGTGCGGCTGTTTGACAGTCGACTGCTGCGGTGCGTGGCGTGCGGCTGTTTGACAGTGGACTGCTGCGGTGCGTGGGGTGCCGCCGCCGCTGTTATCCAAGCTGCCTCCCTACATGGTCATCCCTCAGGCTACAAGCAAATCGATCATTTTTCCTTCCCGACACAAAACACAGGAGACCAGGATTGGAGGAAGCTAGTTAATATTTCAGGCGCACAGAGCTTTTAGTTTACTGCGGACTCTCAAAGTGGCCTTGGCAGGGGGGGCTTAGTCACTGAGGGAGAGGACAGTCGTTCCCTATGGCGGCCAACTTAACCATATCACCCATGCATCTCCCCATCATTCTCCATATATGATGCGATTTTCCTCCAACACAACACTGCAAGCGTGCGGCAGTAACGTGGTAAAAGGCTCTTTCTTGAGACGGTAACGGGTTAACTCTCCCTTGAGACGGTAGCGGGCTAACTCTCCCTTGAGACGGTAACGAGTTAATTCTCCCTTGAGACGGTAGCAGGCTAACTCTCCCTTGAGACGGTAACGAGTTAACTCTCCCTTGAGACGGTAACGGGTTAACTCTCACTTGAGACGGTAACGGGTTAACTCTCCCTTGAGACGGTAACGGGTCAACTCTCCCTTGAGACGGTAACGGGTTAACTCTCCCTTGAGACGGTAACGGGCTAACTCTCCCTTGAGACGGTAACGAGTTAACTCTCCCTTGAGACGGTAGCGGGCTAACTCTCCCTTGAGACGGTAACGAGTTAACTCTCCCTTGAGACGGTAACGGGTTCACTCTCACTTGAGACGGTAACGGGTTAACTCTCCCTTGAGACGGTAACGGGTCAACTCTCCCTTGAGACGGTAACGTGTTAACTCTCCCTTGAGACGGTAACGGGTTAACTCTCCCTTTGAAACGGTAACTGGTTAACTCTCCCTTGAGACGGTAACGGGTTAACTCTCCCTTGAGACGTAAAGGATTAACTCTCCATTGAGGCGGTAACGTGTTAACTCTCCCTTGAGACGGTAACGGGTTAACTCTCCCTTGAGACGGTAACGGGTTACTTTTCCCTTTAGATTGCGACGGGTTAACTCTCCCTTGAGACGGTAACGGGTTAACTCTCCCTTGAAACGGTAACGGGTTAAATCTTCCTTGAGACGGTAACGGGTTAACTCTCCCCTGAGACGGTAACGGGTTACGTTTCTCTTGAGGCTGCAATGGGTTGACTCTCCCTTGAGGCTGCAACGGGTTAACTCTCCCTTGAGACGGTAACGTGTTACCTTTCCCTTGAGGCTGCAACGGGTTAACTCTCCCTTGAAACGGTAACGGATTAACTCTCCCTTGAGGCGGTAACGGGTTAACTCTCCTCTGAGACGGTAACGGGTTACCACTCCCTTGAGACGGTAACGGGTTAACTCTCCCTTGAGACGGTAACGGGTTACTTTTCCCTTGAGACTGCAACGGGTTAACTCTCCCTTGAGACGGTAACGGGTTAACTCTCCCTTGAGACGGTAACGGGTTATCTTTCTCTTGAGGTTGCAACGGGTTGACTCTCCCTTGAGACGGTAACGGGTTAACTTTCCCTTGAAACGGTAACGGGGTAAAATCTCCCTTGAGACGGTAACGGGTTAACTCTCCCTTGAGACGGTAACGGGTTAACTCTCCCTTGAGACGGTAACGGGTTACCTTTCTCTTGAGGCCGCAACGGGTTAACTCTCCCTTGAGACGGTAACGTGTTACCTTTCCCCTGAAGCTGCAACGGGTTAACTCTCCCTTGAGACGGTAACGGGTTACCTTTCTCTTGAGGCCGCAACGGGTTAACTCTCCCTTGAGACGGTAACGTGTTACCTTTTTCTTGAGGCTGCAACGTGTTAACTCTCCCTTGAGACGGTAACGGGTTAACTCTCCCTTGAGACGGTAACGGGTTAACTCTCCCTTGAGGCTGCAACGGGTTAACTCTCCCTTGAGACGGTAACGTGTTACCTTTCCCTTGAGGCTGCAACGGGTTAACTCTCCCTTGAGACGGTAACGGGTTAACTCTCCCTTGAGACGGTAACGGGTTACCACTCCCTTGAGACGGTAACGGATTAACTCTCCCTTGAGACGGTAACGGGTTAGTTTTCCCTTGAGACTGCAACGGGTTAACTCTCCCTTGAGACGGTAACGGGTTAACTCTCCCTTGAAACGGTAACGGATTAAATCTCCCTTGAGACGGTAACGGGTTGACTCTTCCTTGAGAGGGTAACACAACTTAGCGAAACTGATTGCCTGCAGTGATACGAAGGGGAGAAATACAACATATATGTGGCTAATGGGATCTGTGTGTGGCTAAAGAAAATTGAAGGTGTTTAGCCACAGTGGCTAATTAAAATGAATTTCTAGAGCACACCCAGTGAAACCATCATCTGTTCTTATGTGTATGAACCTTTGTACAGAGATTGGGACCCATAAGTCCTATTTCCCTCGTTAACATAAGTTACTTTATTGGTTCCTTTGTACGTACATGTGTCTACGAGTGCCTCAACCTTAGCCCTGACCCTGTTGCATGCCTGGCCCTAATTATTTGGTTATGTTGATGTTCCGAGGTTGAAGGCCACATGCCGTTCTGTTAACTCAGGGAAACTTTCAATGGCTCAGGGAAAAACCAGGGAATTGTTTTAGTGTTTCATGTGGGAACCATGTGCCACGGTATGGTCTTGGTTTTAGGCTATACCATTTATAAAATTATCTTTGGTATTTATTTTGCTTCTTACGTAATGTATTAATAAATGTGGTACAAACTTTTGTATGATATCTTTCCAACATATTACCATCCATGTCTTATAATGCTAAACAACACTGGTGAATAATAATTTACTAAGACGATAAGTGTATCCTTTGTTACAGATCAAGTCAGGAGAAAATGTGGCAAAGATGTAAAAGAAATTTGCAAGTTAATGCGAGAGAAGATCAGAAATGTGGTACAGACTGGAAAGAAGATTGTTTATATATATGTTATATGCATTGAGTAGTAGTCATTTAAAAGTTGAGTAGTAGTTATGTAGTAGTTCCAAAGTACTGCATGGTAGTGCATCTCATTCTGAGGTGGAATTTGTATGTATCAGTTAGGAATAAGAAAGATTACTTTATCAATTCAATTATAACTAGATTATAAGTAGATTCCTGCATATGAGTTAGAGTATACATATTATTTGGGTAGATATCCAATACAGCTGTTTTTTTCCATTATGGCATTTTCTTTCAATTCATTGAAATGTATACATTGTAAACTGAACACAATTGAATTTCAATATTTAAACAAGCATTGTTTTTATTTGGCGAAGTCCTGTCACTTTAAAAAAAAATTATGTAAAATTTAAAATGTAATGTGTGGAAAATGTGCGTAAAAATGATGCTGCTGTATGGTGTATAATAATATTATTTGTTGATTTACTTTGTATGTCAATATGCATATAAGCAATGAACATTTCTTTACATAATGGTAGCTTATTTTTCTAATATATCTATATGAGCTAAATATATGTATATAATGTGCATGTCACATGTTCACATACTGCACCTTTTTATAATAATACATATATGAAAGCCAATTGTGAATCTTTGTATTCTTTATTCTTGTATTTTTCAGACTTGATGTCTATTAGTGCTTTAGCATACCATGGTATCCATGTAGTAAAGTATCATGGTATACATACCTTGGTAAGATACCATGTTACATTAGCATACCATGGTATATTATACCATGGTATACCATATAATATTACCATGGTAAAAAACCTTCGCCAAAACACCATGGTATACCATGGTAACCATGTTAAAACACCATGGTATACCACGGTAACCATGGTAAAATACCATATACATGTATTATCCTATTATATCCTGAATGTATTTCTTTGTTTTACTTATATTGAATTGAATGCAAGGGCTCTAGGGGCCAGGGTATTAGCCGGTGTTTGTTTGCCATCCAAAAGCGTTTCCCCGCCACTTGGATCCTCCACTGGGCTACAAACTGTATCTTTGCTAGTGAACATTAATATAAGGTTGAAATAACGGTTCAACCATGGTTAGATAATGGTTAGCATTTAACGTTAAATAGTGAGCATTAATATAATGTTATTGGTATAACGGTTCAACCATGGTTAGCATTTAACGTTAATCTTTGATTTAACGGTTCAAACATGGTTAGATAATGATTAGCATTTAACGTTAAATAATGAGCGTTAATATAACGTTATTGATATAACGGTTCAACCATGGTTTGCATGTAACGTTAAACATTAATTAATATAACGTTTTTGATTTAACGGTTCAAACATGGTTCGATAATGATTAGCATTTAACGTTAAATAGTCAACATTAATATAACGTTAAGTCAATGAGCAAAAAAATATTTTCTTAACGTTCGTCTAAAACGTTGCATTAACGCTACTGCAAACGATAATTTAACGTTAAGTTAATGTTGGCATGCTATCTGGGTAACTCTCCCTTGAGGCTGCAACGGGTTAACTCTCCCTTGAGACGGTAACGGGTTACCTTTCCCTTGAGGCTGCAACGGGTAACTCTCCCTTGAGACGGTAACGGGTTAACTCTCCCTTGAGACGGTAACGGTTTAACTCTCCCTTGAGACGGTAACGGGTTAACTCTCCCTTGAGACGGTAACGGGTTAACCCTCTATTGAGACGGTAACGTGTTAACTCTCCCTTGAGACGGTAACGGGTTAACTCTCCCCTGAGACGGTAGCGGGTTAACTCTCCCTTGAGACGGTAACGGGTTAACTCTCCCTTGAGACGTAAAGGATTAACTCTCCATTGAGACGGTAACGGGTTAACTCTCCCTTAAGACGGTAACGGGTTAACTCTCCCTTGAGACGGTAACGTGTTAACTCTCCCTTGAGACAGTAACGGGTTACCTTTCTCTTGAGGCTGCAACGGGTTAACTCTCTCTTGAGACGGTAACGGGTTAACTCTCCTTGATACGGTAACGGGTTAACTCTTCCTTGATACGGTAACGGGTGAACTCTCCCTTGAGACGGTAACGGGTTAACTCTCCCTTGAGACGGTAGCGGGTTAGCTCACCCTTGAGACGGTAACGGGTTAACTCTCCCTTGAGACGGTAACGGGTTAACTCTCCCTTGAGACGGTAACGGGTTAACTCTCCCTTGAGACGGTAACGGGTTAACCCTCTATTGAGACGGTAACGTGTTAACTCTCCCTTGAGACGGTAACGGGTTAACTCTCCCCTGAGACGGTAACGGGTTAACTCTCCCTTGAGACGGTAACGGGTTAACTTTCCCTTGAGACGTAAAGGATTAACTCTCCATTGAGACGGTAACGGGTTAACTCTCCCTTAAGACGGTAACGGGTTAACTCTCCCTTGAGACGGTAACGTGTTAACTCTCCCTTGAGACAGTAACGGGTTACCTTTCTCTTGAGGCTGCAACGGGTTAACTCTCTTTTGAGACGGTAACGGGTTAACTCTCCTTGATACGGTAACGGGTTAACTCTTCCTTGATACGGTAACGGGTTAACTCTCCCTTGAGACGGTAGCGGGTTAGCTCACCCTTGAGACGGTAACGGGTTAATCCATTGAGACGGTAACGTGTTAACTCTCCCTTGAGAGGGTAACGGGTTAACTCCCTTGAGACGGTAACTGGTTAACTCTCCCTTGAGACGGTAACGGGTTAACTCTTCCTTGATACGGTAACGGGTTAACTCTTCCTTGATACGGTAACGGGTTAACTCTTCCTTGAGGCTGCAACGGGTTAACTCTCTCTTGAGACGGTAACGGGTTAACTCTTCCTTGATACGGTAACGGGTTAACTCTTCCTTGATACGGTAGCGGGTTAATTCTCGCTTGAGACAGTAACATGGTACACTCTCAGTGGGTGGCGGGCTTAGGGTGGCGGGTTTAGGGTGGCGGGCTTAGGGTGGCGGGTTTAGGGTGGCGGAGTGAGAGGTGGCGGGGTGAGAGCTAGAGGGGTGGGGTTAGCGGGGTTAGGATGCTGGGGTGAGGGTGGAGGGCTGAGGGTGGCGGGTTGTGATACCGGGGTGAGAGTGTTCTGTGAGTGTCTAACCTGGCGGTGGCGCGTTCTGTAAGTGTCTAACCTGGAGGTGACGCGTTCTGTGAGTGTTTAACCTGGCGGTGGCGCGTTCTGTGAGTGTCTAACCTGGAGGTGACGCGTTCTAGGAGTGTCTAAGCTGGAGGTGACGCGTTCTGTGAGTGTCTAAGCTGGAGGTGACGCGTTCTGTGAGTGTCTAACCTGGAGGTGACGCGTTCTGTGAGTATCTAAGCTGGAGGTAACGCGTTCTGTGAGTGTCTAAGCTGGAAGTGACGCGTTCTGTGAGTGTCTAACCTGGCGGTGGCGCGTTCTGTGAGTGTCTAACCTGGTGGTGACGCGTTCTGTGAGTGTCTAAGCTGGAGGTGACGCGTTCTGTGAGTGTCTAAGCTGAAGGTGACGCGTTCTGTAAATGTCTAACCTGAAGGTGACGCGTTCTAGGAGTGTCTAAGCTGGAGGTGACGCGTTCTGTGAGTATCTAACCTGGAGGTGACGCGTTCTGTGAGTGTCTAAGCTGGAGGTGACGCGCTCTGTGAGTGTCTAACCTGGAGGTGACGCGTTCTGTGAGTGTCTAACCTGGATGTGACGCGTTCTGTGAATGTCTAACCTGGAGGTGTGGCGTTCTGTGAGTGTCTAACCTGGAGGTGACGCGTTCTGTGAGTGTCTAAGCTGGGGTGAAGCGTTTTGTGGGTGACCATACACGCGCTGTTGACCCAAATAATGGCCACACACCCACGCCCTCCCCCCCACTCCCCCCGCGCCCCTCCCCCCGCCACACACCCCACTACCCACCCGGCTGACTGACCGGTGATTAAGTTATGGCTCCAATCAATGATGAGGATGAAACGCTCACAAGGACCAATTTGATGGACATTCAGTGCAGTGGCCGGGACTCGCTAACAGCATCTCCTTTAACATTGCGTCGGCCAGCGTCTGCCCCACCCCCCGCCCCAGCCCCCCTCCCCCTGCCCCAGCCACCCGCCCCAGCCACCCCGCCCCAGCCACCCGCGCGAGCCACCCGCCCAAGCCACCCGCCCCAGCCATCCGCCCCAGCCACCCCGCCCCAGCCACTCGTCCGAGCCACCCGCCCAAGCCACCCGCCCCAGCCACCCCGCCCCAGCAGCCACCCGCCCCAGCCACCCCGCCCCAGCCACCCGCCCAAGCCACCCGCCCCAGCCACTACGTCACCTGACAAAATCTATGACAAATAGACCGTTTACAAAACGTACAGAATAATGGATTTTGAAGCAGTTTTCTTCCATTTATACCAAGCCGCCTCCTCCCTAAAGGCAATTCAGTTTGTTGTATAACGCTTTGCGCTCGTCCTTACCGACGAGTGGCCCAACGCCGCTCTGTTATCCTTATTGTCAAGACATAATCGCCCTACTCGGTTTGGCTATTCTTATTTTCAAAACACTATCGCAGTCTACTTTCTGGTATCTTTATTGGCCGGACACATAATCAGATTCGTCCACTTGTTATCGTCCATTATCCCCCGACTCCGTTCTGTGCCCTTAGAGTGAAGGCACTACCCCCCGACTCCGTTCTGTGCCCTTAGAGTGAAAGCACTACCCCCGACTCCGTTCTGTGCCCTTAGAGTGAAGGCACTACCCCCCGACTCCGTTCTGTGCCCTTAGAGTGAAGGCACTACCCCCCGACTCCGTTCTTTGCCCTTAGAGTGAAGGCACTACCCCCCGACTCCGTTCTGTGCCCTTAGAGTGAAGGCACTACCCCCCGACTCCGTTCTGTGCCCTTAGAGTGAAGGCACTATCCCCCGACTCCGTTCTGTGCCCTTAGAGTGAAGGCACTACCCCCCGACTCCGTTCTGTGCCCTTAGAGTGAAAGCACTACCCCCGACTCCGTTCTGTGCCCTTAGAGTGAAGGCACTATCCCCCGACTCCGTTCTGTGCCCTTAGAGTGAAGGCACTACCCCCCGACTCCGTTCTGTGCCCTTAGTGTTAAGGCACTATCCCCCGACTCCGTTCTATGCCCTTAGTGTTAAGGCACTATCCCCCGACTCCGTTCTGTGCCCTTAGAGTGAAGGCACTACCCCCCGACTCCGTTCTGTGCCCTTAGAGTGAAGGCACTACCCCCCGACTCCGTTCTGTGCCCTTAGAGTGTAGGCACTATCCCCCGACTCCGTTCTGTGCCCTTAGAGTGAAGGCACTACCCCCCGACTCCGTTCTGTGCCCTTAGAGTGAAGGCACTACCCCCCGACTCCGCTCTGTGCCCTTAGTGTCAAGGCACTATCCCCCGACTCCGTTCTGTGCCCTTAGTGTTAAGGCACTATCCCCCGACTCCGTTCTGTACCCTTAGAGTGAAGGCACTACCCCCCGACTCCGTCTCTTTGCCCTTAGAGTGAAGGCACTACCCCCCGACTCCGTTCTGTGCCCTTAGAGTGAAGGCACTATCCCCCGACTCCGTTCTGTGCCCTTAGAGTGAAGGCACTACCCCCCGACTCCGTTCTGTGCCCTTAGAGTGAAGGCACTACCCCCCGACTCCGTTCTGTGCCCTTAGAGTGAAGGCACTACCCCCCGACTCCGTTCTGTGCCCTTAGTGTCAAGGCACTATCCCCCGACTCCGTTCTGTGCCCTTAGTGTTAAGGCACTATCCCCCGACTCCGTTCTGTGCCCTTAGAGTGAAGGCACTACCCCGCGACTCCGTTCTGTGCCCTTAGAGTGAAGGCACTACCCCCCGACTCCGTTCTGTGCCCTTAGAGTGAAGGCACTATCCCCCGACTCCGTTCTGTGCCCTTAGAGTGAAGGCACTACCCCCCGACTCCGTTCTGTGCCCTTAGAGTGAAGGCACTACCCCCGACTCCGTTCTGTGCCCTTAGAGTGAAAGCACTACCCCCGACTCCGTTCTGTGCCCTTAGAGTGAAGGCACTATCCCCCGACTCCGTTCTGTGCCCTTAGAGTGAAGGCACTACCCCCCGACTCCGTTCTGTGCCCTTAGTGTTAAGGCACTATCCCCCGACTCCGTTCTATGCCCTTAGTGTTAAGGCACTATCCCCCGACTCCGTTCTGTGCCCTTAGAGTGAAGGCACTACCCCCCGACTCCGTTCTGTGCCCTTAGAGTGAAGGCACTACCCCCCGACTCCGTTCTGTGCCCTTAGAGTGTAGGCACTATCCCCCGACTCCGTTCTGTGCCCTTAGAGTGAAGGCACTACCCCCGACTCCGTTCTGTGCCCTTAGAGTGAAGGCACTACCCCCCGACTCCGCTCTGTGCCCTTAGTGTCAAGGCACTATCCCCCGACTCCGTTCTGTGCCCTTAGTGTTAAGGCACTATCCCCCGACTCCGTTCTGTACCCTTAGAGTGAAGGCACTACCCCCGACTCCGTCTCTTTGCCCTTAGAGTGAAGGCACTACCCCCCGACTCCGTTCTGTGCCCTTAGAGTGAAGGCACTATCCCCCGACTCCGTTCTGTGCCTTTAGAGTGAAGGCACTACCCCCCGACTCCGTTCTGTGCCCTTAGAGTGAAGGCACTACCCCCCGACTCCGTTCTGTGCCCTTAGAGTGAAGGCACTACCCCCCGACTCCGTTCTGTGCCCTTAGTGTCAAGGCACTATCCCCGACTCCGTTCTGTGCCCTTAGTGTTAAGGCACTATCCCCCGACTCCGTTCTGTGCCCTTAGAGTGAAGGCACTACCCCGCGACTCCGTTCTGTGCCCTTAGAGTGAAGGCACTACCCCCCGACTCCGTTCTGTGCCCTTAGAGTGAAGGCACTATCCCCCGACTCCGTTCTGTGCCCCCACCCAGTCCCTTAGAGTGAAGGCACTACCCCCCGACTCCGTTCTGTGCCTTAGAGTGAAGGCACTACCCCCCGACTCCGTTCTGTGCCCTTAGAGTTGAAGGCACTATCCCCCGACTCCGTTCTGTGCCTTTAGAGTGAAGGCACTACCCCCCGACTCCGTTCTGTGCCCTTAGAGTGAAGGCACTACCCCCGACTCCGTTCTGTGCCCTTAGAGTGAAGGCACTACCCCCCGACTCCGTTCTGTGCCCTTAGTGTCAAGGCACTATCCCCCGACTCCGTTCTGTGCCCTTAGTGTTAAGGCACTATCCCCCGACTCCGTTCTGTGCCCTTAGAGTGAAGGCACTACCCCGCGACTCCGTTCTGTGCCCTTAGAGTGAAGGCACTACCCCCCGACTCCGTTCTGTGCCCTTAGAGTGAAGGCACTATCCCCCGACTCCGTTCTGTGCCCTTAGAGTGAAGGCACTACCCCCGACTCCGTTCTGTGCCTTTAGAGTGAAGGCACTACCCCCCGACTCCGTTCTGTGCCTTAGTGTCAAGGCACTATCCCCCGACTCCGTTCTGTGCCCTTAGTGTTAAGGCACTATCCCCCGACTCCGTTCTGTGCCCTTAGAGTGAAGGCACTACCCCCCGACTCCGTTCTGTGCCCTTAGAGTGAAGGCACTATCCCCCGACTCCGTTCTGTGCCCTTAGAGTGAAGGCACTACCCCCCGACTCCGTTCTGTGCCCTTAGTGTTAAGGCACTACCCCCCGACTCCGTTCTGTGACCTTAGAGTGAAGGCACTACCCCCCGACTCCGTTCTGTGCCTTAGAGTGAAGGCACTACCCCCCGACTCCGTTCTGTGCCCTTAGAGTGAAGGCACTACCCCCCGACTCCGTTCTGTGCCCTTAGTGTGAAGGCACTACCCCCCGACTCCGTTCTGTGCCCTTAGTGTGAAGGCACTATCCCCGACTCCGTTCTGTGCCCTTAGTGTGAAGGCACTACCCCCCGACTCCGTTCTGTGCCCTTAGAGTGAAGGCACTACCCCCCGACTCCGTTCTGTGCCCTTAGAGTGAAGGCACTACCCCGGACTCCGTTCTGTGGCCTTAGAGTGAAGGCACTACCCCCCGACTCCGTTCTGTGCCCTTAGAGTGAAGGCACTACCCCCCGACTCCGTTCTGTGCCCTTAGAGTGAAGGCACTATCCCCCGACTCCGTTCTGTGCCCTTAGAGTGAAGGCACTACCCCCCGACTCGTTCTCTGGCATTAGTGTCAAGGCACTCTCGCCCGACTCCGTTCTGTGGCGTTAGTATCAGGGGCTATCGCCTGACACCGTTCTGACGATCTTAATAGTGTCATAAAGCTGCATAACATGTAGAACAATCGTTTGTGTTCAAATATAATTCTTTTCCCTGTTGGTAACAGCACGGCCACCCCATAAAACAATGTGTGCTCTCTCCGATCAACGCTTGTCTATAAGCCATTGCTGCTAATGCGAGTGTGCTTCCTTGTCGAGTCATAATGGAGGTGGCGACGGGGACATCAGCTGTCCGCAACCCGAGGTCGTCCGTGTTCGCTTGACAGGTTCCATCGATCGTCACCCCTCCCCTCCCGCCCCACCCCCTCAATGACCCCCCTCCCCTCCGGCTCCACCCCCTCAATGCCCCCCTCCCCTTCGGCTCCATCCCGTCAATGCCCTCCCCTCCCCTCCGGCCCCACCCCCTCAATGCGCACCCCTTCCCCTCCGGCCCCATTCCCTCAATGCCCCCCCCCCCGGCTGTCTGCCTCACCATCCTTCTTCACCCACCCGCTCGCTAGCCTCACCAACCTCCATCGTCCCCCCGGGGCCTCCCTGGTGTAGTGGTTAGCGCACTAGACCGCAGATCAATAGGTCCTGGGTTCGAATCCGGGCTCGGGCACCTAATCTGGGGCATGTTTCATTCCTTCATCCTTCATCGTCTCGGAGGTTCCTTGGCCCAATTTAGCCTGTATGTGCACAAAAGTGGCCTAAAACACCAACATTCCTTCCATTCCATCGTCCCCCCCACTCTTCTGGCCTTACAACCCTCCCTCGCCCCCACACGCCCCCGCCCGGCCTCATTCTTTCCAGTATTCTCACCCTCCTTCGCCCCCGGGCCTCACCCCCCTCCCTCCCCGAATAGCCTCACCACACACCCACTCCCAGGAGGCCTCATCGAATCTCCCCCTTCCCCTCCCGCTAGCCTAACCACCCTCCCTCCCCCCCTCCCCCTAGCCTCACCATCCTCCCACCCCGGCAGGCCTCATCGACCCTCCCCCTCCCCCCACTCCCTAGCCTCTCTCCCCACCGGCCACATCAACCCTACCGCTACCCCCTCCCTCTAGCCTCACCTACCCCCCTCCCCACCAGCCTCACCGAACCTACCCCTACCCCTCCACCTCCACCTAGCCTCATTGACCCTCCGCCTCCCACCTCTCCCTAGCCTCACCCCCTCCTCCCCACCGGCCTCATCAACCGTACCCCTCCGCCTCCCGCTTGCCTCACCACCCTCCCTGTGGTGTGTGTGGGGGCTGGTCCTGTGGTGTGTGTGGGGGCTGGCCCTGTGGTGTGTGTGGGGGGCTGGTCCTGTGGTGTGTGTGGGGGCTGGTCCTGTGGTGTGTGTGGGGGCTGGTCCTGTGGTGTGTGTGGGGGCTGGCCCTGTGGTGTGTGTGGGGGGCTGGTCCTGTGGTGTGTGTGGGGGCTGGTCTGTGGTGTGTGTGGGGGCTGGTCCTGTGGTGTGTGTGGGGGGCTGGTCCTGTGGTGTGTGGGGGGGCTGGTCCTGCGGTGTGTGTGTGGGGGGGGGGGGGTGGTCCCGTGGTGTGTATGGGGGCTGGTCCTGTGGCCTGTGTGGGGGGGGGGGGCTGGTCCTGTGGTGTGTGTGGGGCCTGGTCCTGTGGTGTGTGTGGGGGGCTGGTCCTATGGTGTGTGTGTGTGTGTGGGGGGGGGGTCCTGTGGTGTGTGTGGGGGCTGGTCCTGTGGTGTGTGTGGGGGCTGGCCCTGTGGTGTGTGTGAGGGCTGGTTCTGTAGTGTGTGTGGGGGCTGGTCCTGTGGTGTGTGTGAGGGCTGGTCCTGTAGTGTGTGTGGGGGCTGGTCCTGTGGTGTGTGTAGGGGCTGGTCCTGTGGTTTGTGTGTGTGTGTGTGTGGGGGGGTGGTCCTGTGGTGTGTGTGGGGGCTGGTCCTGTGGTGTGTGTAGGGGCTGATCCTGTGGTGTGTGTGTGTGGGGGGGGGGGTGGTCCTGTGGTGTGTGTGGGGGCTGGTCCTGTGGTGTGTGTGGGGGCTGGTCCTGTGGTTTGTGTGTGGGGGGGGGTGCGGGTAGGGGGTGGGTCCTGTGGTGTGTGTGGGGCTGGCCCTGTGGTGTGTGTGGGGGCTGGTCCTGTAGTGTGTGTGGGGGCTGGTCCTGTGTGTGTGTGGGGGGGGGGTGGTCCTGTGGTGTGTGTGGGGGCTGGTCCTGTGGTGTGTGTAGGGGCTGGTCCTGTGGTTTGTGTGTGTGTGTGTGGGGGGGGGTCCTGTGGTGTATTTGGGGCTGGTCCTGTGGTGTGTGTGTGTGGGGAGGGGGTTGGTCCTGTGGTGTGTGTGGGGGCTGGTTCTGTGGTTTGTGTGTGGGGGGGGGGTGGCCCTGTGGTGTGTGTGGGGGCAGGTCCTGTGGTGTGTGTGGGGGGGGGAGGGTGGTCCTGTGGTGTGTGTGGGGGCTGGTCCTGTGGTGTGTGTGGGGGGCTGGTCCTGTGGTGTGTGTGAGGGCTGGTCTGTGGTGTGTGTGGGGGGGAGGGGGGGGGGTGGTCATGTGGTGTGTGTGGGGGCTGGTCCTGTGGTGTGTGTGGGGGGCTGGTCCTGTGGTGTGTGTGAGCGCTGGTCCTGTGGTGTGTGTGGGGGGAGGGGGGGGGGTGGTCATGTGGTGTATGTGGGGGCTGGTCCTGTGGTCTGTGTGGGGGGGGGGCTGGTCTGTGGTGTGTGTAGGGGCTGGTCCTGTGGTTGTGTGTGGGGGGGGTGGGGGGTGGTCCTGTGGTGTATGTTGGGGCTGGTCCTGTGGTGTGTGTGGGGCCTGGTCCTGTGGTGTGTGTGGGGGGCTGGTCCTATGGTGTGTGTGTGTGTGGGGGGGGGGGTCCTGTGGTGTGTGTGGGGGCTGCTCCTGTTGGTGTGTGTGGGGGCTGGTCCTGTGGTGTGTGTGGGGGCTGGCCCTGTGGTGTGTGTGAGGGCTGGTTCTGTAGTGTGTGTGGGGGCTGGTCCTGTGGTGTGTGTGAGGCTGGTCTTGTAGTGTGTGTGGGGGCTGGTCCTGTGGTGTGTGTAGGGGCTGGTCCTGTGGTTTGTGTGTGTGTGTGTGGGGGGGTGGTCCTGTGGTGTGTGTGTGGGGCTGGTCTGTGGTGTGTGTAGGGGTTGATCCTGTGTGTGTGTGTGGGGGGGGGGGGTGGTCCTGTGGTGTGTGTGGGGGCTGGTCCTGTGGTGTGTGTGGGGGCTGGTCCTATGGTTTGTGTGTGGGGGGGGGGCGGGTAGGGGTGGTCCTGTGGTGTGTGTGGGGGCTGGCCCTGTGGTGTGTGTGGG